>OX401408.1:40192459-40539959 GCA_947846245.1 Cerastoderma edule
TATTGTGTTGTGTACGATTTGTAAGAAGCAATGCGCTATGGTACCAAGTTTTGTTAAAACGTCCGTTAACAGAGTGACTTAATCGTCATATGCACAAAGTGACTATCTTGTATACGCTGACTGGTGGTCTTATTGATTGCTATATTCGCGGCTGAAAACATTATTATTGAGATATGTACAATTTGAAAATGACAATCAGTTAACCGATTTACTAACAGTCAAAATAAACCCTCAGTTAGCCGTCTCGTCATACGCATTAAGATGACTGGTAGTCTTCTGTGTGCTATTTTCGTGGCTGAAAACAAAACTATTTAGTCAAGCATTTGATGCTATGTTCATTGATTGATTTAAAAAGATCTTTCATGAGGTTTTCTGGTAATACGTTGTGCCGCAGTAATAGATTGTTTTGGAGTTGTACATAATATTTGTTGTATGCATTAATTGCGTTGATTATACTTAGAATATAAGAAGTATGCAGAAATCCATAATACTTACTCTGTTGGCATGATGAAAATCCCACAAGAATTATTGAAACTGCGACAAACTTTGAAAAGTCTTTAAAGATGGCCATTTTGTAAGTCATCAATTCCATACAGTCAGATCACCCAAGCTAAGATGGCGTTAAATGGAACAAAACACTGACGTTCGTCAACTTAAAGGCGTGGCTATTTAACGTCATAAGAATTTACTCTAGTAAACTTGACCTTTCTACGAGCAACAGAAGTTAAACCCTCTCTATATGCAACTCTGCCGTTTCATGGACATGTTTGTCTTGGTAAGCAGCACTTACTGTTGATGTGTTGCAGAATAGTGATATTCTTACAAAAACGAAAATGATAGAATCTATAAGAATCATTAACAGGCCTTTTAAAGTAAATTGATTAGACTGCTCTTTTAATTCCAAGGCATGATGACAAGGATCCTTTTTTCGTTCGGCAAACGCATTTATTACTGGTTATGTCCACACTGCTTGGCCGAATGGTAAAGCCAAATTAAAAGTATCCATTCGTGTAGCGTACTGCCAAACCAAAGACATGGATAAAGGTTTTTGTGTAAGTCTATACACATTAAAAACATGTGAATTAAAACTAGAGAGATGTTGACTGTTGAGTTGGTACTTTGTTAATTTGAGCTTCAATCCACAGGTACATTTGGCATTTATCGATGCTTATCAATCAACATTGGGTATACAGTCTCATCAATAGCAGCGACATCGGTGAGTTGGTTAAATGGATTTTCATGTAAGGCGGTCGAAGTTTGTTTGCAATAAAGGACCATAAATCAAACACAAATTTATCAGTATCATAAACTACTGATGACCTTTATCACCGGTTTGTTTACGCTAACCCTATCCGAACACAGCACCAATGGAACTCGTTGAGCATATAATGATTTTAATAATGATTGCGTCAAAAGTGTTCCCCAACATATCAACGCGTATCAACCATAATTGAATGACTAAACCTTAATTAAGATAAGACATACTTTCTTTAACCCTTTGATTTTAAGCTTTTGACAGTACATGTACATACATTAGTGACATATTAAAGCGATTCAGGACTAAATATATCCTCTGGTAAACGTTTGGTGCCACGCCTCTGTATCTTACAATTTAGGAAAGAAGACGTGACGCGAAAGAATTCTCTTTTAAACGCATTTCGAGTCTCGATATCGTCGATGCGCAATCAAATGCGATATGCTTTGTGTTTTGTGGTATCACGACTCTTTTGAAACGAGCGATATTAAACGTTCTACTCTGCTAATTGATGTCCTTCATGCAAAAAGAAGTGGCTGAAAACAGACTTCCGTATTAAATTTTGTACGTTTTGTAGGTAGCCATGCACGGTGTTGGAAAGTTCCGTTAAACCGTCCATGCTGACACACATTTCCTTCTATTCCTGGGAAAATAAAACATAAAACATGAATAGGTGCCTTGAAAGCTAGAATATAACTATAATTCTGACTTTCGGTTTCATTAATTTCTGAACAAATATGTTCGCTGTTTATTCTTTTTTTCTTGGAGGTGTTCGTCACTGTTTATACATTTTGTATTTAAAACGATATCCATTGTCAGTGTAGATACTTATACGTGCTGGTAACTTGAAGCAATTCGTACAGAATCCGAATGAAAAGCACATATCCTTCCACTGTCATTAGGTTTCACTTAGGCAGTGTCTGTAAAATAATTTTGCAGTGTTCTTTTCTAGTATAATTGACGGATGTTAACGAAAGTATGTTAACCATTCTCGTACGTTGGGTCTATGAAACGACCATACAAACGTAAACAACAGACAAGAATATGAATTGAATACAAATGTGTTCATTTTACAAGTGGTAAGAAACATTCGTTACAGCTATTTGCAATTTGTTGTGTGGTAACTCTTACTGTGTGTGAACCAACTTTATGCATATGCAGACAGGTTAGATTAAGGCCAGCCGCCAAATAAATCTACGACTGGCCTGTGATCTAGCCTGTTTGCTACTCTGATCATCCATCCTCACCAAAAGTCAGCAGATATCTAATGTTTTGGAAAGCAGACGACACAACAATATATTTTTTTAAAGATTACCCAGCATTCTCAGTGTTAAGGCGAGTTTGTAAGAATAGATAGTTCAACTAGTCTTGGAGATTTTGACTGATCAAAGTAAAATGAAAAACAACAACAAGAGACCAAAATACATGAAAAGAATACTTATTATCATGATTGATAAAAGGAAAAAAAAACATTGTTACAAATTGCTCGTTAAGAGTCATTTATCTTTTTGTAACAATGGTTTGTAAAGTCTTAAGCAGCATATCCACAAAAGCGAGCATTTATAGCCATTACAGCGTAAGGGTATAGAATGTCCCTAACAAGAGTAAACAAAGGTTAAAGGTAAGCTGGATAAGTGTTTACACTGTACAAAGTTACGACCGCCAGTGTCGGGGTTTTATGGTACTTGTACTTGATAAAAGAAACAATACAATAACAGGGCGGCAGTCAAGTCCTGGCGAGTTGATAGAAACACGCGGTTCTACTATCCAATGCAAACCGAGCCTCAGTAGATGTCTTCAGCGTGCCTCACCGTGAAAATAGGAGACATGAGTTCGAAATATGTCTCTTTCAATATTCTTTCTAGTATTAACCTATTATCAAACAATAACGACATTTAACCACTTTGTTGCTTACGACTCTGGAAAACATTGTGGGAAAAGGAAAAACTGTTCATAACGAGCAATTTTTCATTTTCCCGCAATGTTTTCTAACCTATCAGATGATAACTATCAATTTCTTCACATTTTGAAATGTCGTCTGCAAACTCGTTCAAATTTGGACAGTCGAAAATTTGGTGTTTGGTAAAGGGTTAAATGACATAAGTGCTACACGATTTATTCGCCTCTCAACACTGAAAAATACATGTACAGTATGTTCATATTTAAAAACTAATACGGATGACCAAAGCTGTAAATGTGTCACGTATAATGACATATCTACGTCTTAATCCTACGGAAGAATTGGAAAGCATTCAATGATTTTGAAAGACTATACGGGAGAATCATACTGGATCAATGGATATGTTTGCTGATTTATTTGTCTCTCATCATTGGTCATTAACTGGTTGCCCGCTGTCTACAAGCTCAACTTTGTTCAACAAGATAGACAACGGGGAACCCAATCTGAACACATCGGGTTTATCCAATGAAAACAACTCTGAAATAATAGGGATGACTTCATATTGTTTCCCGCGAGAATGACGTCACTTTACTTTCGTTTTTAAAAATAGATCTTAAATGAGAAATATAAAAAGTCGTTAAATTTGTTTGAGGAAACAACTTTACATGTCACAACAACAATTTCGCCATCTGGTATGAGTAACTGATAAAAAAGATTTAAAAGGATGTCTAACACTTCCATACACGTTGAACTACTTAACGTGCACGCTTAGAAAATGTGTTAATTGCCAGATGCCAATTTACCCGAAAAAATGTAACCCTACACTTATATTCGAGGTGTATTTCACAGCTCACGGAAATACCAGAGTAGTTCCGATTGCGGGGAACCTACAACTTCTAAGCGTTTTGATTAGTCATAATGCAATGTTCCAAAATACGACAAAACCAACAAGAGACACACGGTTGTTTCGTTTCTCCCGAATCATTGTTTTGCGATTTTCAAAACATACAACCCTTTATCAGACTTAAGTTTGTCACTGATGTGTATCAAATGTTTGTCTCAATTCCAAATCCAAATTATTTTGAACAATATTTTTCGTGACGGAAACTTCGCGTCATGGCTTACAGTTCGTTTGAACCTGTACACGTTCATCTCTAAGGATAGTATGCTGTTTTCCTTCCTTCCGTTACCAACCAGAATTCTGCCTGGTAGATCTGTACCATACCGGTTTCTATATTCGATAGAAGATAGGCCGGTTCTCAGTCTACACTGGTCATCAATGTTCGTGGGAGAACGCAACGATTGCTTAACTCAATAATATAAACGAAATACTTTGAAACGGAGTGAATCATGCAGCAAGCTCAATGTACTTCAATGTAGATAATGAAAGAAATAAGTGAAAATGCCCTTGAATATATTGTATCATATTTCAGACTGTCGTCCAGATTTGAAAACCACACAACACATCAGTTAATCCCAAATAATACAAATATCAGGATTTGATCAATGTTGTATACGCAAACTGTTTTGTTTACTCTCAAAATACGATATAGAAGCTATTACATTTTAAACAGCCCTTTTAAATGGGCTTAATCAAATAATCTAGACACGGCTCTTATTGTGTTCGGTTTCTTATGAATTAAAACCCCTTTTGATTCATTTTTTAACAATGATGTGATTTAAGCAAACAAAATTTGTTCATAATGGGTGTGTTCTTGTTATCTAGCAATGCTTTACAGTTATGTTAGGATACTTGATATCTATCCATTCTAAAAGTGTAATCTATCAGTGCTGGGCTAGGATAGAGTGTTTTGCAGAAAGACAATATAGAATGTGAGGAATAGTCTCAAATAGTAGTTGCTAGCTCCCTAAGATAAACACACACTTAGTTGAATCGTGATTCAAGGGAGCTAACTCTTACAAATAAACGCTTTGAGTCATCACTTCTTATCGACTATGCTAGTGCTGTCACATTGTAAAGAGCATTAGCAAACGAATCAATTGAAGTCGATGGGTATAATTAAAGTTTTAAAAGTTCAAAAACGATCTCTAGCCTTGAAATACTACCTTATTAGATATGTAAATGTGAATCAGCAATTTCGGAGTCTTTATATGAAACACTGATTTTGGACCTTGATATATAGAGGAGTCGTTTAAGATGTTTGAAGATGAAGGTTTAAAACCGATAGATAATATATGTGATTAAATAGGTAACATATGCAGGTTTGTACAATAATCTTCTGATATAAGGAATGATTGGAAATTATATTTATAAGATGAAAATCGAAACAAAAATAAACGTAAAAAAGTCTTTTAAAACGCTTAAATACATTAAAATATGCAGAAGTCATTCACACTAGACTACTAAATATGAAGAAGTGATAAGGAATCGTAGTTATCGTAATTAAAAACGTTTTAAAATTTAAAGAAAATGATAAAAAAACGTTTATTCAGGAAAAAGGGTTGAGATCATTTCAATATGGAAGAGTGGTAAAGAACGTGTCGATATAAAGAAGTTATTAAAACCTTTTGATGTAAAGAAGTGGCTCTAGTACTAGCTAAAAAAGGATTAAATGTAAGGAAGAGTTATAGTTTATAACAATTTAGTATGCCTAAGTCTTCTTAAATTTCAAATAGGAAGGCATTATTTACAATATCATGGAGAGACATACCACTTTTTAACCATGAAAAATGCGACTTTAGATGTTGATTGCGAAGAAATGTTTGGAACTCTTGAATGTAAAAAAGAAAGTATACAATCGTTTAATACGAAAGTAAATTTTCTTAACCCATTACCAAACAATAACGATATTTTACCAGTTGTTGCAGACGACTCTGGAAAATATTGTGGGAAAGGGAGAAATTGCTCTTAACGAGCAATTTTCCTTCTACCACAATGTTTTCTCCGCTATTAGAAGATTATTCTCCAATTTCATCACATTTTGAAATGTCGTCCACAAACTCTTCCAAATTGGGACAATCAAACGTTTGGCGTTTGGTAAAGGGTTAAGTTACAGCAAATCCAAGGCTATTATCCTGATCTAGCTAGCCTGTTAGTAGATAAACCGTCCTTGTCGAACTTAAACGGCATATCTCCTGAAATGAAACAGAGGAGGTACGCCGTATGAATTCGTTGGTCCCGAATGGATGATTACAATAAGCTTCTACGCGTGTCCATTTCTCGGTCAGGACACAGGGGGATACGTAAGCCAATGACTCCCACTAACCATTCATTCGTCACTCCGTTACATTTATCATCCACTAAAGATTCATTCGTCACTCCGTTATATATATCACACACTAAAGATTCATTTGTCGTTTCGTTATACTTATAATGTGGTATTTACTAACTGGGCTGAAATAGATAGTTGCCATTGCCTGACGAAATTGGACCTGTGTCACACTCCTCACAGTAATCTCCCCTTGCGACGCCGCATCGGTCAACGTCACCGGAAGACCTAATGAAATCAGGTTTTTACTGCCATCACAAAATTTCCATCGGGATTTGAATAAAATCTCAATGATTTTTCAAATATTTTTTATTGGATATTTGATCAGATTTAATAGTTGATTTAGTAATACTGTCTTCTTGTGTTGATATCTTACCAGTGTAATTGAAAAATCTTTTGTTTTCTTTACATGTAAATAACAAATGGGTGGTTGTTTTGGGTGTAGCCTCCATCTTTGAACGCTATTTTTACTTCCAAACAGTTGATCATGTGACATTTGTGGTAGCAGTAATCAATACGATAAAGATATTTTACTCTGAGGTGTTTGGTTCTGGGTCAGAGTGTCGGCTTCATGAATAAGGTTTATGGATTCGACTCTTTGCTACTTTTTATTGATCCTCGTTCGAAGCAAGTAAATGACATGTTAGTACAGTCAATTATGTTTTAACCCTTTACCAAGCGTCAAATTTTCCACCTATGACAATCCCAAATTGAAAGAGTTTGCAGACATTTCAAAATGTTATGTAATTGGAAAACAATCTTCTAAAGGGGCAGAAAGCATTATGGGAAAATTAAAAATTACTCGTTACGAGCAATTTCTCCTTTTCCCAAAATGTTTTACAGAGCCGTTTGCAACAAACTTGTCAAATGTCGTTATTTTTTGGTTATAGGTTGAGCGAACGTTTATGAAATACAGGAGGCAAGTAACGTGATTATATACCGTTCTTTTGATATTCAATGATGCCTCTGCGATGTAAGAGTAAGAGAAATGTCTGACAAGACGTCATCGACCTACGAAGGGACAAAGAGTTAAAGAAGAAAATACCTCGGTAACCCTGTAAGAATGTCGATATCACAAATCGGTCGCTTGGAACTATTGACCATGCCTGTTATTATCACATGTATATTTGTATGTTTCTGGGTCGTTGGTGGACGGACAGTTATAGCGGTTAATACAACAGGCTTAGCTATATCCCTCAACTGCTCCATGCGCATATATACATATCAATATTTATATATCTGCTGCAAAACGTGTAAGTAATACATACAAGTGGCAAAGGATATAAATGCTTGTGACGACCGATTACTCCTGCATTAAATCCTGTTTTATTACAGGATTTGTGTTGCAAGTCTGTAACTGGTTTATTAACACAACATTTAATCATTAATATGTGGTTGGCCCTCTTTCTTTTGCTTGTTCTCTCTCTTTTTCAGATTTTAATCAGATTCCGAAAACAGTCTCTGTTTCTTCAACTGGTCGTACATAGTGAAAGATATATTTTAAATGGAACGGTCCCGTAAATCGTTATTTTCTTCGTATAAACAAGTACCCTGCATGTTGTGTGATCTTGCGTAATACCCTTTCCTATGTACCGCCAGTACAATGTCTGTTTCCTTTCTTAGAATTAGCATTTCGGCGGAACTTTGTTGTTCCTTTCCCCCAGATATGAAAACGATCATTCAATACACATTGGATTTGTGTTCCTTTCATACCATTGGGAAAAGTCCAGACGGTCCGTCTTGTTTACAGTCTGTCTTCTTCGACTTCAACCATGAAAGAACACGTGGTAATTTTATTCCCCTGTGCAATTTATCGTTTGATACGAGACAGAGATTCCAGATATTTTGCAAGTGCAAACGTTCCGCGTATGTTCAATTGTCATGACATTACACTTACAGGAATGAAGCTATAGAGTGAAAAGCACTTTCTAAATAACACTCAAAGGAAACCTCAAATTTTGATACGATTCTTCTTTTATATAGATTTCTGAAACGGCTGAATTAAGTGGAAAATGCTTCATTTTCAAACTACGATCTCAACGATCTACTGCCCACGGCTTTCAAAATAATCTGTGTTTCTTAAGTAAATTGGCTAATTCTACCCCATCATACCTTACATTTAATTCCATTAGAAATGTAAACTCATTCTATCATTTCCTTTCAATTTATAAATCATCACCTTTATATATTCTGAAAGGTTGATATGCACTGTGATATTACAGCATATTGTTACGTAGTGGGTAGTCGGAATGATCATGGCGCAGATATTTCATCTAAACACACAGTTATGGCATGGATCATCCGAGTTTTTAAATGTTCGATGCCGTTTTATTCCAAGCAAAATGTATACATGGACAAAAGCGAAGAAACCCACTGTATGAAATTGTCATCTGTGAAAACTTACTAAACATGCAATTAAACCCTTTGGTCACAATTTCCTCTTACCTTTACCATTGTTACATAGAAAAGTTATTTACTTACACTTTGTGATTGCCGCCTGCTGCCACTTTCATACTTTGACATGTTACTGAACTCAATAGGATGAACTGTGTCATTAATTTCGGAGCAGCTCCGAGAACCAGGCTATTGCCCGGATAAGGTCAGATATAATTGCCTTCCTTTTCTACCTTTAATTAATACGAAGCCTGGGAGAATTGCATATGGAACACGCAGCAGACTGTTATACCAGATGGACCATTGATATTGATTTCCATTCAAATGCCGTGTTTGTCCTATATTCCTTGCACCCAAAATGGTACATTATACTACTACAAACAAAAATTGTATTTTTTTGTTTACCGAACTTCAAGTTTTCGACTGTCTTAAATTGAAAGAGTTTGCAGGCGACATTTTAAAATGTGATAAAATTGAACAATAATCTTGTGCTAGGACAGAAATCACTGTTGGAAAAGGAAGATTGCCCGTTAAGAGCAATTTCTCCTTTTCCCGCAATCCTTTCCAAAGTCATCTGCAACACACTTGTCAAATGTCGTTATTGTTTAGTAATGGGTTGAGAGCAACATCTCAGTTCTGTCACATCGTTTGATGAATGGTTATTCGTGAAATTCTGCTAGTGTATGTAATGCTTGCACTGACCCTTTGTACACATATATGCATCATATATGTATTATACTTTATAAGGACGTTATATAAACGAAGTGATTATATAACATCGAGTACTAATATGCAAATAAAAGGCATGGACTAGGACTGTTGTCGTGTCTTTTTAAGGTAAAATACAGACTTGTCGTTGTGCTTAAGCAGGGTATGTTACCGTCGTTTTAAGCAATATTCCTGTATCGAAACAGTCATGAAGCGTTATTGAGACTGTATTTATGTCAATTCTTAAGGAACCAGCTATCATGCAAACCCTTATAAGGAAAATAGAGAGAAAGAAGAAAGAAGCTGACAAGAGAACGTATTCCTCTCCGAATAGGAGCCTTGATTTGGTTTAGTTTGAAGTTGAACTTATTTATTTTACATCCATTCGCGAAACAAGCTCTTACAACTTAGATTAATCACCCTCGGTTCTGCTTCCTGGATACATAACCAGTATGGATATGGATTGATGAAAGGTCGTAAAACAGCTCCAGTTCCTCATGGTATTCGAAATCACGACTCTCTACCCCGGACCACTTTCCTTGACTTGGTAACGAATAATAAACCCTGAATAAGTACGTATATTGTCGTATAACTTGCAGCACCCGGTCTTTGATGTGTTAAGTGCCTCGTATATAATGTGTATGATCAAACAAGTTATATACGCATTTTATTTCTCATAAATAGAATGAAGCATATGGAACAGGGACGGATTTATTGCTCATTTTACGTTGAAACCCTTTTCTTAATTTCTACCGACAACATATATGTAAACAATGGCGTAGTTGATCATGTACATCATCTTTTTTGCCTCATGGCAAAAATGTTTGATAATTCCTAATGCTAACAGTTATCATTATTTTTTTGTCAATTTGGTTGTTGGATTTACCTTAAGTTTAAACCCTCTTTCTTTTACCGACTACATTTATGCATGTAATCCATTTAACCGACATCATAAATGTAAACATCGGAAAAACTCATGTACATCACTTACCTATCCTTAAAGGTACATGTATTTATGTTTGATAATTCATCGTGTTAATAGTTATTATTGTTTATGTAACCTAGATTATTTGATTTTGATATAGGCACCAAATGATGAAATCGGTTAATAGTAGAGACGCACCATGTGCAGGCTTTTAGGTAAGACATAGAACATGGTTAAGCGATCTAATCACATTGATTTAACTGAGCTACTGTTAAAACGACATTCAACTCCGATGCAATCAGTTAGATCAGTAAGATCTCAGAATTAATTGAAAGGGAGATGTTGAATCATACGCGCCTTTTAAAAGTACACCCCTATATTTACGATTTACGATGTCATACGTCGATATGACGTAGTGTTGCTTTGATAGCTTGTTAACCCTTATAGTGCTGAAACCGACTTCATGCTTATGCAAACAGGTTTGATCCAGGCCAGCCGCCAAGTAGATTGGCGGATTTCTTGTGATCTACCATTTTTGCTAGTCTGACTATCGTACCTCATCAAACTTAAGCAGGTGTTTAAGGTTTTGGAAAGCAGACGACCCAAAGATCTATTTATAGAGAATTACCGAGCATTCTAAGGGTTGAATTATATTTTACGACTGAATTCTTTAATGCACATGGTAAGTATCTATGGACAACACTGTCCACACTGTTTACCTGATGGTATATTGTCAATTGTGTTTGTTTATAATCTCTGAGATTCCTATAACGCTATATCGCCATGAACATCGTCGTTTTATGTTTTTTTTATTTCCTGTTGTTTGGCTCACATGAAAAAGATTAAAGTTGAGTGTACAATATGCATCCGGCAATTAAAAATCGAAGCTCCATTATAAATACAGATTACCTGCGAATACGGTTTTAAATTGGATTGGTTAGTCATTGTTATCAAGTAAAGTTGAATGCTTAATTTAGGTTGTTTCAATTTAATTAAATAACAAAATCATTTCATTTCTGTCACAAATGCATCAAATTGAAGTATACACTAAGAACCGATTCTGTTTTCATTATGTGTAAGAACTGTCAAATTGTGTTTAAACCCGTCAGTTAGTGTTGAAGCTTGGCAGAGAGAGAAAAATCGACCTTTGATAAACAGACACTTAGCCGATCTTGATTGCTGAATGATGATGGCATACATTTTCGATTTAAGATGGAATTAATTTATCATTCGATGGATTGATGGTGCCTTTTTGCAAGACAAGAATAGTAATGCTGTTAAGTTCTCTGCTTATATTGACTTAGAATCTAGGCTGCGTATTCTGAGATGACCTCACTTCCATTGGAATCTGACCAAGAGCCCAGACCACCCAGTGGCAAATTTTTTCTTGTTTTTTTAAAAGTAGAATCAACACGCGTTTTCATTAGATAACAACCAAATTATCGCTTTTGCTAAGCCTGGTCTCTCGGGCAGTGCGTATACACCAGGGGTGCCGGTTTACTAAACAGTTCACAATTAAGATTTGCGTAAGTCTAAAACAACAATTCCTCTTATTTCAATAGTGGGCGAAGCAATATTACAAATAAACACATCATTGGAAGCGTCTCTTTGAGACGCTTCCAATGACGTGTCACATTGTAATAGTGTACTTTCATTGAAGATACTATCCATGTGTATCAGTTGTGAGTTACGCAATTTGTGTAGTAAAACGTTACCCATCTCCAAGGCCCGTGCCAATACACCTATACGGCACTAGGTAGGGTATACGGGCGGGCCTCGGGCCTGTTTCACAAATGTTCGTACGAAAGATTTCGTCGTGGACGTAAATATGATGAGAAGTAGAGTACTTCCGAAAGCTTTAACTTGGACGTGATCGGAACATGAGGCCTGTCTGTGAAGTATTTGTCGTTCTTTAAAACGCTTGTGTATATTGCATTCACAAACCAAAGTTTTCTTTCAGATAGGTTCAAATTCACGACATTGTCTAGAGCGTAGACATTACAACAGGACCCCAGACTAATGTTTCTGAACAAAATACGTATGGTATGCTTTCGTGCTACAATCTAAGGTAAACATACATTCGTGAGAATAACGTGAAACTTGAGGACAATTAGAAGAAAACATAAATACGTTGCAAACGATGGAAAATACGTTATGTTCAGATGCCTGTATTTAACGCCTTTCAGTCTATGAATATCCATATGTTAGTATTAGGAAGCCGCCGAATTAAATGGCTTATGTGTTACCATACCTTTTGAAAACATGCGTTCCTGCATATGGGAGGACATACAACGCTTATTAAGCCAAAGAGTCCTATCCCATTAATCAAAGTAAAGCTGGGGCAGCATTTAGGATATAAACCATCAATGCACTTAAAGTACTTCTGAGAATGTATCTAGATTTCCACTGTAAATAAATACAGACGCATCTGGCATTCTTCTGAATCAAAGGTTCCGAAGAGAGTTATTCCTAATTCTTTCTGGCATTTCAAAAACCGGGGTAAATGCACACATGCGTGGCGACTATTAATTTATTTTTTGGAATAACACTTGAATTTACCCGATATCTGACATTCGAAGCAGATTATGTACATCGAGGACAACATGCAAAAGGCCGGGTTCGAGCAAGAAAGCACCTGTATTCGTACGGTCGCTTGTTTCTTCGCTCACTCAATCTTTCGTTCAAAGGTCCGAAGTAATACATCGTAAATGACGTTCACTTAGTTGGTGAATGTTGAATAATGCTTAACCCATTCCTTTATAAGTAGGCTTGGAATGTGGTTGGAGCGGGCATCAGAAAGGAACAATTAAACAAACGATAAACTCACTCAAATTGTCTTACTTTAATGACATAAAAAGTGAAAAATCTACCAGTCGATCAGTCAGTCACTCATTCACGAACTCGAATAAAGGTGACACATGGTTTTGGCTCTGGTTCTCTAATCTATAATTTGTAAAGAGCATGGAAACAATCAGTTTTAACCATTAAAATGCTGGGTATTTTTCCAAAGAAAGATTTTTGCGTGATCTGCTTTCCAAAACCTTAAATAGCTGCTTAATTTGGATGAGGAAAGACACTCAAAGTAAAAAGTATATTAGATCACAGGGAAGACACCAATTTATTTGGCGTCTGGTCTTGATCTTATCTGTTTGTTTTAGCATAAATTCGGTTTCAGTACTATAAAGGGTTGAATCTAGGGTCGGAAAAGTTGACTTATTGATTAGAATATGTGGCTTGGAGTCAGCGACTTGTTTTAAGTTTTACCTTCTCAATGCATCCTACAGTAATCCTGTAAGAGAATCAATATTCGGCCAAAATGCGATGATACATCGTATTCTTTTACAAATCAGGTATTTCCATTGTAACATTTTGTATGATCAAAGTATCAAATATTGATTGCCTGATGTAATGCACGCATGTATTCTCCTTTGATGTTTGAACGGTTTGTCTCAATAGTGTATACCAATTTAATTGTATATGGTCGTGTAAGCAAGCATTAAGCAATTCGCTTATGGGCAACGCTGTAGCATACTGGATATACTATTCTCAATCATCATTATATACACAATAGAGAGGGTCTCGGTCACAGATGTGAGACAATTTGGAAGTTAAAAAATAATAAGTATGACACCTCATTTAAAAAAGCTTAGGGAAATGCATCATATTTGTTTGACAGAGATAAAAACTGTATCGGTAAAGTGAGGTTTATCTTAAAACAATCTTAACCCGTTTGTGCTGGAACCGACGTCATGCTTAAACAAATAGATAAGATCCAGGCCAGCCGCCAAGTAAATTTTTGGCTGGTCGGTGATCTAATCTGTTTGCTACTCTGAGTATCTTTCTTCATCAAAATTAATCAGATATTTAGAGAGTTTCTTTTATAGCAGCTAACACAAAAAAAGCTATTTTTAGAAAATTACCCTAACTTCTAAGGGTTAATGTGTTCAAAGTTGATTCTCTAACAAACTTAATGATGACTTCTATTAGCACTACAACTATTGATTAAACTATAATTGAGTTTCCATAGTGTTATGTTGTTAAGCTTTTAGAGATGTTACGCTTGAATAAATGATATGCATGCCTGATTCAAAGACGAGATAAAAAGCAAATTCTATAGAAAAGCCGATAAACCTTTGAGTAAACTCTGTTCGACAGTTTTGCATGTACAGTCAGACTTGTGTTAAAAGGTCAGCCTATGGGACAGAGTAAATTGGCTGTTTAAGACAGGTTGGCTGCCCAACACAAATTGATTTACACTATATATCTAACAATGGGACTTTCTGTAGTGGCTGTTTAAGGAAGGTTGGCTGCTTAAAAGGGTGGCTGCTTAACACAAGTTAGACTGTAGATATCTAGTCCAAACTAAGCACTCACCTTTTACGTTTCTATTTTGTCAATATCATGACTATAATAATCAAATCTCGTTAAGTCTTACCCTTATTCGACCATGCTTAGATATTCTGAATGCAAACCAATCATGTTGAAAAAGATATTTGTAAGAAAAAATTACCTTTTTTAATGCTTACTTGAACCAGTTTTATCAAGAAATGTAGAAACCGCTTATTTCTAACTGGTAGACTTTTCTTGAGCACTTGTAATATTAAATAATTAGAAGATACAAATCAGAATCCTGTAAGATTTTATCTCAAACTGGCGTATTATATCTCATGTCAGTAACAAACAAAACCACTTACAGCAGTATGCATGTTTAATACATGACTTGGTTCGAACTAATGCTTGAAGGTCAGGATTAAGTCCATGTAAGCAAAGCATATCCATATGGGGATCACCATTCGTGTAGATCGTAACTCTACAGGATGAACGCTATCTGATGAAAGAATCCATTTCAAAGTCATCGATCAAGGGTCAGATGCATTTCTTTGGTGATCAAGCCAAGAACTTTTTCACACTTTCTTCATCGGCATTTCTACAAATGTATTCTATCTTTGTAGGCACGATGCCATTGTATTGTTTAAGATCAAAGACCCTATGTATTTCTAGAATCCTGCAAACCAATAAAAAGCAATGATGAATGATTTCTTTCACCCCTGCCTTTATCAATGTGGACGTGTTATATATCAGTCTAGGTTTATACTGCGAATAGGACGATCCTAATTCAAAGTATTCGCTTTGTGCCAATTGTGCCAAGAATGTTTACATTGTGTCAACAAGTTTCCAATTATATTGCAACGACCGAGTCAAAGGTTAGTGAACAGGCCTGCCTACTAGGAATCAACGAAGAATATGTATGTCTGGGAGACAATCTCCCGTGAAAATCTAAAATGATCCGTCCGTTACTCGCTAACATGCAGTAATTTGCGGTAGTTAAAAAGTCACACCAATTTGGTACTATGCCACTGAGCTACTTGCTTGGTACTGATACAACAAACACCACATAAAAGATAAGTTCGTATGAATGCTCTATCAACATGCATGTCAACACGTCAAAACACGTTAACACGTTAAAAAGAACTCGACAAACACGGCTCTCCTATCTTATAGATATGTTATAGTGCATTTCATCAACTATATCGTTAGGTTTTGTCACGTCAATGAAAATATTTTGTTCCAGTCCTGCTGTTTCGTCTGTTAGATGGTATGATACCAACGATCCAGGCTATGATAGCGTCAGTTCTGCGTATCTGACTTTCTTGGGAAATGACAATGTACCGAAACCTACCAGAATCAACCTTGACAACGAACCTGAATCTCATTTGTCTTTTTATCGTAGTAGATAACTTAGGAACACGTGTGAAGTATTGTCTCCGATAAGTCTGCATATTCTTGTCCTTGATGAAATGCTGAATTAAACCTGAAGCCAAAATCAATCTTGACATACGAAAACATATATATTTTGCATTTTGGTAACTGCACAGACCGTTCTTGCTTGTAACTCGTCATCCCTAATTAGCTAAGGTTCTGTTGGCGTGATGTAGAAACACAACTAACATACAGTTCGTTAAAACAAGAAATTGAAAATGTAGCTTCAAAATACTTCATACTTTGTGAGACTGACTTTCTTACCTGTTTGGTATAACATGCATTGTTAGAGATCTAGCTACATATGAAATAGCGCACCAATGTTGGCATTGTGCAAAGTTTCACAAACTATTTGTCAAACTTTATCGTTTGGGTAATGTGTAAAATAATAGACATTTGTGTAGAGGGTTTCAGGTTTTCTAACTAAAGATCAAACTCACGACTTTCTCCCAGTACATTCCATGCCAATAGAAGGAAACAATGGTTTGAATCAAGCGGACGCCGTTCTTTAGAGAATCATTATTGAAAACAACGATGATACACAAACAAACCAGATATGACTTCATTTCACTTTAGCGTTTGACGACTTACCATTTCCTTAAGCACGTGTCATCGTATTGTTATCAAGTATCTGTATATACAGTGAAGTCTCGTTTATCCGGACCCCGATTATCCGGATGTCTCGCAATCCGAACGAAATTGTAAGGGAACGGAATTAGTTGACCAGTTTGTTGCAGACGACTTTAGAAAATATTGTGGGTAAAGGAGAAAGTGCTCGTGACGAGCAATATCTCCTTTTCCCACAAGGTTTTCTACCATATCAGAAGATAATTTTTGAATTTCATCACGTTTTGAAATGTCGTCTGCAAACACTTTCAACTTGGGACGGTCGATAATTTGGCGTTTGCTAAAGGGTTATAAGTATACACGTGCATACTGACCGTTTATGTCTTTATGTGTATAAAAACAAGCTCTGCTTCATTAGTCCGGATGATTCGGTAATCCGGACATTTCGTTTGGACCGAACGTGATCGGATTATCGAGACATCACTGTACCTCTTTTTCAGCATATTTTGTGATGCGCCTGTCTATACCTCCATCTACTGAAACAGTTACCATTTGAAAACATACATATAAACGATAGGAGAGTCGCTCTTTTGTTCGCCGCCAGCCCGCCAATTACCTCCCTAATTACGCCGACGGACGTTACATCACACTCTCTGTATGAATGAATGATGCATCAGTAAATTGGCAAAGAACTACTTCAGGGTATGCGTCTGCTATGACGTGTGTTAGACATATATCTACAACTAGCCCTTTTCGTTTTTGCAATGTGATTGTAAATCTTTGTATTCCTTGACTAGCCCAATATAATCGCTTTCGGAGAAGATATTGAATACCCATATTTAACGTCTGATTGAATTGTGTGGAACTTATGTAAACCACAACGGGAGAAAAGATAACAATGATAGATTGTGTCACAATATTTTTCACAATTATCACAAGTGCATTGCCATTCTTTACAAGATTTTATATTTGTTCCTGTCGATTTAGATGTAACTGTTTCGAAATTTCTTTTGAAGGAAATGGTCAAAACGAAATCAACACACTAACGTCAATATGTTCTCTTGTATCTTTTCCACTTCATACAGACAATGTGTACATGTAAATGATAATCAGCAAATCAGCAATACGAAAGCAGTGATGAGCGATGTGTTTTGTTAACAATCTAACTAACCTTGTAACCTGTCTGTAACCTCTCTGCGAGCGCCTGCTTAACTAAGGACGATTGTTCTAAATAGACGCTTGACCCATTCTTCCAGTTGGGAAATATGCGGTTGCATAAAACACAAAATAACATAACGTTTACTTCGAATACAGACTTGAACATGACAATGGTTCATCAGAATGTATTGGCAATTACATATATACATACATTTCAACAATAGTAAGCATGTGTGTGTTTGTGTATGCCTATACTACGGAAGCAGGTAAAACAAATCCAAGGGGAGATGTCAAAATTGTAGACATTCACATTTGGTTGGCAAAAAAAAATGGATGGAACATCGAGATACATATAACAGATTGAAACCAATATTCTCTAATATATAAAGGTAGAAAAACTGTGACAAAAACATAAATTGCTCTCATTTAGCAAGTTATCCTTTGGTCAGCGTGTATTCTTATATGTTTTTTGAAGCAAATGCATTCAAAGGAAGGTGTTAGACAATACAGTGTTATTACTGCATTTCTTGAAAGTAAATGTGATCTTTCGCCATCACTCAAAAACCAATTAACGTTGATAGTTCAGTAGGTAAGGTCTTCCTTGCGTAACTCATGACCCAGGCTATTCTGTTTAACAGAACAATTGTTTATCCGATGTTAAAATAACAAGAAATCATATTCTATACTTTATGAAATATGTCAACGAAGGTATGCGGACACAATGACGTGTTATAGATACACGTACCCCGATTTACCAACATGATGACCCGTAGAGGACATATACCTGGGACATTGCCTATATCAGAAGTCTTTTTATGGTTCAGCATGTACTTTCCTCATCCACAATAGATTAACTGAATTATAGATCTTTACTAGACACTGTGCACATAAGATCATCGACATTATAGATATAGTTGCGTGCAATTTGTATTCCATTGAACATATACATATATCATATACATATCCAACCTGTTCAAAAATAGTAAGAACACGTTGATAAGGAAAACTGAAAAAGCTGTGTTGACATTGGTTTAGATAGGTGTTTTCTGGAGCAACATATTGTTCCACAGGATAGTCATTGGTTCTTCATCTAAATGAATGTTTGTAAATCAGGCTTAATGGTTTCTTCCTCGGCAGCGTTTGTATGTTCCCAGGCTGTTTGATATTGGGCGACTAATCCGAAAAAGCATGATTCCAATGTTTCAAAACTTGTTCCATATGATTTTGAATTTTGGCCAGCATATCATTTCTTATGAGGAAATGTATCTAGTAAAACCATCATTATAACTTCTTCAATTGTGTGATTATATATGATTAATAGCGATAATCATACCAGATTGTGAAAGCAGCTTCAAAAATCATTATTTCCTTTAATTCCTCTTAAATCATATCATGAATGTCATACTCTTTAGATAAAGAAGGGGACCCGCTTAATTACCTTTAAAGATAAATAGATACACGTTCTAAATTGCTTTACATGTCTTCTCAACCAGGAAAACAGCGGTATTGCTCTTAAATCAACGGGATGCATTTGCATCAAAGAATGTTTTTATTAAGACATTGCGTGACCTACTTTTTGTTAGAATGCACTCTTCATTAATTGCGTCAGTTGTACAAACCAGGAGATGGCATCCCAGTGCATCCCAACTTAAATTAAACTATGGCATAGTTGGCATCTCTCCAATTGTTTGATCAAATCTTTTTTAAATACAAGTAACTTATTAGTGCTCTAACAGCTCCCACGGGCTGAAAGCATTCTGTTGGCATCCAGGCGTTTCCCTTTTTGATTTTCATTAAAACCCTGTGAACAATCTGTAAATATGACAAATGATAGTGGCAATATTATTTGTGACCAAACATTCTTTTTCTAACTTTGTCAATACAAATTTTGCCATGAACGCATGGTGGATTTAAGATTTAGATGTAATATGCAATTTGAACAAACAAGAAACCGATGGTTAATTAACTGGACAATGTTTAATGCCTGTTTAATTATAGATAGTATTCGAAGAATCCGACCAGGATCCAAATAAGTCTGATAGCCCCTTAGCATGACGATAATTTTATTGCTACTGTTGATTATGTTGATGTTTGTATTGGTAGGCCAGTTGAAACTTATCAATTTTACAACGATTGTGAAGCATGTTTGTACAACACGCATCAACCACTGCTGCCTGGCTGAATAACCAGTACTCGCATTGAATGTATATCAAATATTATAAATAAAAGATCGCAGGCCGGTCCCTCTACTAACGGGATTCAAACCTCTCGTGTACCAAGGCCGACATTCTATTCCTGGAAAGATAAACATGGAATTGATAAGACAAGAGATAAAATGGGATTGTAGAGGTTTGTAGACAATTATACATGTAATACAGATGTGTATCACAATGGAACTGAATGAAGGCATATTAATGTGAAAGTTGGATAGTAACTGGGTGATGATATCATATTCCTAGTCAAAATATTACAAACAGGGTTATTTCACTCTAATGTTGATCTGATCCCGTCTCTTATTTTATATAGCAGTATGTGTTTTGTAATTAATTCTTTATCATCAGTTGTTTGGAATAATAACTGACCATACCTCATTTATCATATGATTTAGATTTCTTTTCCTACAAAAAAAGAAAGTCAGACAAAATATTCATAGAATTAACATTGGTCACGTTTCGAAGATAAATAGATTTGTGACATAAAATGTGTTATTGAATAAAGGCTAGACTGATACATATGTCAAATACAATGGATTCGTGGACGCTGCGACCTATTGTGTTTTTCATGTCCCACCAAAATTCCATACTCGTTACGCATCCGTGAAGCGTTCTGCGTTACAAGTCTTATTTTGTCGAACACTGCTACCATCTGCTGGCACTGTCAGGTCAATACTCCCCAATCAAAGAAGTTATTGGCTATTCGTAGCGACTATATAGTGCTGTTTTACAGCTCCGCTCCGCATATTGTTCGCTCTCCGACTGTTTGATACTATACCTGTATCGGACCCGGTGCAAGTATGCACGGATCCTTATTTACAGAGGGAAACGTATTATAAAGAATCGGTTTTTATTGAGTTTAATGATAATGTATTAGTTGGATCATATCGCGCTTTTAATTGCTTTATTGATTCTAAAAAAGGAAGAAACGGGTATGTTGGTTTTATTTAATTTTTCTCTTTCATTTTTCATAGGACGTTTTTCACAGTACATGGTATATAATGCAGTTCGACTACGATTGACAATGCGCTCTCCAATGCGCCTGATTCTTCTCATCAATGCTGCAAGCCATAAACCTTTTTAAAATTGTCATTATAACTAATTTATTACGTTGATACAGATTGAAATATTCTGTCTCGAATAATGAATGATTTTGCTTTTGGTTTAATTTTGTCAGAAGAAGTTCGTCACATGAACAGGTCCTTCTTGTAATGCTTTCAGTAGATACATGTTTAGTATTCGTCAAGAAACATGAATGCAGGTTTAAAACGAACGTTGAGAATGACCATCAATGACACTTTCAGTAGATACATGTTTAGTATTCGTCAAGAAACATGACTGCAGGTTTAACACGAACGTTGAGAATGAACTTTAATGACACTTTCAGTAGATACATGTTTAGTATTCGTCAAGAAACATGACTGCAGGTTTAAAACGAACGTTGAGAATCACCATCAATGACACTTTCAGTAGATACATGTTTACTATTCGTCAAGAAACATGACTGCAGGTTTAAAACGAACGTTGAGAATCACCATCAATGACACTTTCAGTAGATACATGTTTAGTATTCGTCAAGAAACATGACTGCAGGTTTAAAACGAACGTTGAGAATGACCTTTAATGACACATTTTTTTTTATCATGTTGCCTAATTGTTCATGTACTTAGAATACTTGTATTTCAAATATTGTATGTTTTTTGACGTTTTCAAAAAGGTATTTGTGAATGAAAACGGCGTACTTTCCATGGAGTGTAAAGGTGAGGAAAGTTATGCTTGATTACTATATTGCCAATTTATCCGACAGAGAATTTATATTCGTTTACTCAGGCTTAATACATCTAATGGCATGGCTAAATCTGGCTACTAAACAAGCTGGTCAAGAGAACAACTCTACTTGATTAATTATAACAATTACGTTGATAATATTCAACAATGTCGAATACAAATGGACTCTTTTATCTAAAAAAAAAAAGATTCATGACTGTCAAAATGCCTTTACATACCAGATATGATATTGATTGTACTTGCATAATACAGAGTGGTCTATTAATCATAGGTTTTCACGAATGAACCCTAATGAAAGGGTGAAAGTCGATAACAATGAAAGGCTATTTTTCTAATCTTGTTTTTTTTTGTAGCCCTGTATCTTTGTTGTTTACTATGCCGCGATTAAAGAAAATAGAAAGCATTGTGAAGAAAAAAGACTAACCTATAGAACGTCACGAGAACTGGTTATCTTCACAGGAAGCAGTATCGTGAATGGCTGATCTAAGTTGTAAAAACTTGATAAACTTTCGATGTGAAATAAAATAAGTTTTAACTACACATGGTAATGAATGGACATGTTTGTGTACATCTTGAGCGATCCTCTTCATCACAACATTTTATTTACATTGCGCTTTTAAGAAAGTGGTTTACGAGGAGTCAGTCTGTAATGAACGACTGACTGGGCTAGATGTGTAACTGGTAAATACATACCTTTAATTGCATTAACTAATTAACCTGGAGCGGTAGGGGTCTGTGTTTTGACTTTCTTCGATGGAGAGGTGGAACAAAATAGCCCACTCGATCAAAATACCATAGGCCTGTTCTTCATAGTTAATTGGGTATCATACTTTATTTTATTATTTATTTAGGTCTCATCATTTGTACATAGACTAAATAAACATATCACAACTAAAATCTAAAATATATAGAACAAATGCCTCTCTTATCAGAGATATAAGAGACTGGTAAAGAATAAAAACAACAACTTAAAATAATCAATACGAAGTAATTTTTTGCTATGGAAATGTAGGTTTATAGTTATTTCGTTCATTTCAAAAAACTATTTCGGTCTTTAGAAATAAACAAAATATGGGCCTCATGGTCGTAAATGCGTTTATAAAGCCCTTACTTTTCATATACTCGCTTTATAAGTCGTGTAGCAAAACATCTAAGGAAACATTGAGGCACAAATAAAGGGACATATAACGAGCAAACATCTCTTCACAACATGATAAACCTCGGTCGTTTATGGACATTATACACTTTCAAACCCGGCATTAAAGCCGCTTGTTCACAGATATATTGGAAATTGGACTTTGAAATTTTCTTTAAGTACCAATAATGTTGTAAGAGACGTACTGGAGAATTGTCATTTGAAGGAATATATATCGTATATTTTAGTTATTAAAGCATGTACTGTATAGAGTACATGAAGCTGTCTTCAGCTTCAAAAGCGTTGCAACGGTTTTGAAATCCATCGCTTAACGTCTGTACATACTTATAACATTTATATTAAGAATGCATTTCGCGTTCAGTAACTTTTCTTGTATTAAATAGTAGACTACAATGCAAAAAGAATTGTAATGTTTAAACGACTTTTCCTTTTTTTATTGAAAATTGTGTTTTTGTGATCAAGCAGCTTTATATCCATTCAGCTCAAACATCCCTCATTTTTATTAGTTATCTTTGAATCATCACATATACATGTTTTAAAGCCCGAAGCTTAGGACGCATCCTGTGATCTGGCATCGAGATAGTTTATGTTCTTATCAATAAGCCATCGCTTGGTCGTAAATCCCCCAGCGAAATGAGGGAATATAATCCCCAGCGTTATATAATCACGCCTAGGCACAAGAAACGTGGACATTAGTTTGTATTCTCTCTAAACATTCGTTTAGGATCGGTCCAATCGTATCTACTCGGCAATCCCCGTAACAAGTCGGTAGATATACCTCGTAGGCAGTACATGAATACACCAGAAATCCTGGGGTAATTCGCATTATTTCCGGCGGATAACGCAAAATGCACACAGGCACTAAATATGTATTTAAATACACACGAATTAGTTATATATCACAATCGAATGTTTTTTTTACCCTTTTCATTAAAGATGATCATATGAACACATCTTTGTTTCATATTTTGTCAATCAGCTCTTCCCGGCAATCCCCGGCTTGTGACGGTGATTGCCGAGTTGATATGATTGGCCCTTCATTGCTGACCAACTTTCAAAAATGGCTCTCCATTACCTCCGAGGTTATTTTAAGAAATGGCCGAGGTGTTCCGAATGGGATCGGTCATCAACACCGAGCATGCTGGTCCTACTGAAATATTTGGATCTTTTAATAACTCAACCCTTCACCAGCCGCAAAATGTTCAACTATCCCAAATTGAAAGAGTTTGCAGACTACATTTCAAAATGTGATGAAATTTGAAAATGATCTTCCGATAGAGTAGAAAACATTGTGGGAAAATGAGAAACTGCTCGTTACAATTTCTTCCTTTCCCATAACTTTTTCGATAGTCGTCTGCAACAAATTTGTAAAATGTCGTCATTGTTTGGTAACTGGTTAAAGGTTATCATATAGTGTTTTGTGTGCACCTCTTAAACGGATTGAATAACCGGAAATGGTTATACGTCATAGGCGTAGGAGCGTTTTCAACATTTTGGGGGCCAACTTCAGATAAGAACCGGTTAAAAAATAAATGTTCCTAATCTTTTGCATGACTATTCATGCATTTACAAATTCAATAACATTATAAGAATTAGAAGAAAGCGTATGAAAATGTGTATCTTTAATAAAAAGAAAAAGGAAAAAGGATATGCCAGGTCTCGATCTCACGCGGATATCAAATGAATTGATCTAACAAAAAAAGTTTCCACCACCGGACTGTCACAGCCATGCATTCAACTAGATAATATAATAAAAAAAATCAAATTATTCTTCAAGCTTTAGCGAACAATTGAAGACAAAATTGACTTCTTAGAATACGTTTTACACCACTGTTCAGATCGTCAAAGATATTTTGGTTATTGTTCGTAACAAAAGGCGAATTGGTATAAGATAAGATAAGATTGGTATAAGAGCACAAAAAATACACGTTTATTTCTATTCTGCTGTTAAATTTCGTTTCTTTCATTTTTTTTTTCAAATATCATCATTTGCCATTGTGAATATTGGGGGGGGGGGCAAAGTATACTCTGGCCCCCCGGTTTGGATATTGAGGGGGGGCACCGCCCCCTGCCCCCCCCCAGCTCCTACGCCTATGTACGTATAAAAACCCATGCATCTCATGTTTATTAGGGGATTTATATGCATTAACTTAAAAGCATTATGAGTTGATATTAGAACTGAGATTTTCTTTTTGCTTCAGATCAATCACATTTAACTAGACGAAACGATAGGCATGAAGCCGCTATTAATAAACATAGATTCAGCGACTTTAACGGCTACACACGTCGAGATTGGTGTAATATTTATTTATAGCAGAAAGCTTTTAGATACGCTTCATTTGAAAAATCATATTCATATTTTATTCAAAAGTTTGAAGTACTGTAAATGGTGATAACGCTGATATATTGCTCTTTCATGTTAAATTGTTTCCTCAAACAATTGAGTGTGGTGTTACATTTCCATGACATAATAACATGTATTGTGGTGATAGTTTCGCAGCAGTTAGGACATTGTATCGCTCACGAAGTGTGTAGAGGTGTCAGAATATTATGTATGAAAGTACGAAGACTTTGGAACCATTTAACGGGTGAGATGGGAAGAAAGTGATTCAATGAATTGATTTGGATCGTCCTATAGTCTTATTCTTTGCCTTTTTTACTTTTCCACTTAATCATGGATACAGCATGTATATGTCTGATTTTCTAATGTTTAACGATACTGAATATTTAATACTGCAAGCAATATACTCATATAAGTAAGTTTATGGTAGGTAATAAATCATGGAAACACATTGATAACTATACTTCTAAATTGAGCTTAATAAAACCCTTTTTTGTGATAGCTTTGCGTTTAACGCGGTTTCAAACGAATATCAAGTAATAAGGTATATCAAGGATATGTGTATATGGGCCGCGTCACGCGAAAAGGGGCACTCGGACATAAATAAAAACCGCTGACTAAGCTCTTTCTTAGCGCTATTATTCCAGCATCTAGTCACGACAGTTATCATTTGTATTTATTTAAAGGTAGAAGTTGATGTCCTCTAAGATGGCAAACAGTGTAACCCCAGACCATCCGCCACGTCAGTGACGTGGCGGCTGTTCTGGGGCTACTCTGTTTGCCATGTCCGAGTGCCCTTTTTCCCATGACGTGGCCCATATCAATTTTCTCCTTCTCGAGTTTCCTTGTGAATAAACTTTGAAATTATTGAACCGGGGCCCGTTTTCCTAAACAACTTACGGAAAGTGTTTACGTAAGTCATAATTGATAAACTTGGATAGTATCTTCAATGAAAGTACAATGTTGCAATGTGGCACTTCATTGGAAGCGTCTCGGAGAGACGATTCCAATTATGTGTCACTTTGCAATATTGCTTCGTCCAATATGGAAATAAGAGGAATTGTTGTTTTAGACTTACGCAAATAAGCGTAAACTGTTTAGTAAAACGGTACCCAGACCTTGCCAATTAAAAGTCATGGCGTTTTAAAAACAAACTATGCTAACGATATGCGTAAGTTTAAAACAACATACTCTCTTATTTCAACATTGATATAAAGCAACATTACAAAGTAACACATCGTTTTAATTGTCTCTGCGCTTAAAAATTCACATACATTGACAATATCCTACATTGATAAAAGATACTATCCGTGTTTATGCTTTTCGACTAAGGAAAATAGTTTCCTTGTGTCGTTTCGTAAAATGCTATCACGGCGTTAGTAATGAGATTAAGACACGTTGCATGCGTGAATCTGTTACCAGTTACGCTGCATGAAAGGTCAGTTTCGCCTTATTCAACAGCTATTGACCCATTGCCATACGCCAGTTTTTGTACTGTCTCAACTTGACAGAGTTTGCAGACGACATTTGAAAATGTGATAAAATTTGTTTAGGGCAGGAAGGGGCAGAAAACATTGCGGGAAAATGAGAAATTGCTCGTATTGAGCAATTTCTCCTTTTCCCATAATTTTTTTCAAGAGTTGTCTGCACTTATCACATAAAATGTCATCATTGTTTGATAAAGGGTTAAACGAAAACATTATGTCTAGAAAATTCGGTCTTTATCTTGTTATAGCAAGGATTGAATCGAAAACGTATAATAGAGCGTCCTTTATCGACTGTTTCCTATGGCAAACATAGTCTGAAACTCTGTGTTTCGTCCAGATCTGTTTTAGTGGCTTACATTGAGTTTTACTGTACATGTACATGTGCATGCTTGCAGCTGGTGTCTTCTCAAACTTAGGATCGGTATTCTTACACAACGCATATTGTCATTACGTAGATTATATACTCTCTTATTCCCTATTGAAATAAGACATTAACAGCTGTGACATCGAGATACTTGTATATGACGCTACACATAAGTTGGGCTATTGATTATTTAGATGGCTCTTAAGATTTGTGCTACGTATGGTTTTGCAAAGTGATTAAACAGAACAGAACAGAACAGAACAGAAGTTTATTTCATGACTTGAACACTTAAGGTTCATCGTCATTACAACATATACACATACATGAAATAATGGAGTATATGAAAATACATACAAATGTACTTATAAACATACAAAAGTAATGCGAAAATAGTGCTTAATATGTAAACATCAGAGATAAAAGTATACAATATAGGACAAAAATGACTTAATTATTACATTTGACTTACGAAATTTGGGTATTAAGTTGGCTTATTCTCTTCTCATTGGCTAATTTGTAATAAATTCCTATGCCATTAAACGTGTTAATGTTTGAACAATTTTAAAGTTTTATAAGTTTAAACATACTAGGTTTTCTATAGTAAAACTGCCTAATATAGTTTTCTCTTATATCTTTATAAAACGGGCATATTAATATGAAGTGAAATTCATCTTCTATTTGGTCTAAATTACAAAGTGTACATTTTCTGTCATTTCTATCAATATTCCTATGTCTGCTAGTTTCAATTAATAATTGATGAGCAGTTATTCGCAGTTTTGCAACAGCGTTTCTGTATGTTGGTATGGTCGTTTTTGTGATATATTCCGATATTTCGAATTCGATTTTCAGGTGTTTGTAGAGTGAAAGTGATGTTTTTGTGCTAATGTCAATATGCCAATCGTTTATATAGGAGTCTATTAATCTATTGCGTAAAACAGGTATAAAAGCATTTACATTCACTGATGATGGAAAAAGCCATATTTCATGAAATCCAGTCGACTGTAACAAACACTTTACTTTATCAAACCATGTATCACGATTTGTGTTGCTACTTGTGATCATATGTTCGATCGAAGCATGTAGAATACAATTATTGCCTTTTACAGTGTACAATTTTAAAAAATATTTGATAATTCTAATTTTAATATTGATTGAAAGTGGAAACCTTCCAAATTCACCATAAACAGCTGAGTTGTATGTAGATAACTTAACGTTTAACAAACGTTTTAAAAATTTACGTTGTATCCGTTCTAACAGCTCAGTCGTCAGGAACCCCCAGACCTCGCAAGAATAATAAATAATAGAAGCAACAAAAGAATCAAACAAATCAATCATAATCTTAATAGGTATATCTTTATGTTTTGTTATTGCAAACAAATTACCCATTGCTCGCATTGCTTTACTAGTTAATGTCTTAATAGCATTATGAAATGTACCGTTACTACTAAAAACAATTCCAAGGTAATTGAAAGAGTCGACTTCTTCTATACAATGTCCATCGTATACAAATGATTCTAGTTGCTGTGATTTACGCCCTTTTTTAAAAACTACTATTTTTGTCTTTTCTACATTAACCGTTAATTTCCATTGCTTACAATATTTTTCGAATGCTGTTATTAAACGTTGGAGACCATGCGCGCTTTCGGAAATCAAAACCGAGTCGTCTGCAAAAAGTATTAAGTAAATCGATAACTGACCAATTGTAAAACAATCTGTAGTATTTTCTTGTAAAAACATCTCAATGTCGTTAACAAAGAGAGAAAACATGATCGGTGACAACGACTCACCCTGCAACAAGCCCACATCACAGTCGTAGACATCAGAAAGCTTATCTAAGTGCTTCACACACAACTTAACCTCGTCATATAATGAACGAATCACAGCGAATAGTTTTCCCGTTACCCCATGCTTAATCAGTTTAAACCATAGACCATTTCGATAAATAGAATCAAAACATTTTTGAAGGTCTATAAAACAGCAATATAATTTGTTTTTGTCACAGAATTGTTTCTGAATAAAAGAGTTCCTTTTTTTATTGAAAATTGTGTTTTTGTGATCAAGCAGCTTTATATCCATTCAGCTCAAACATCCCTCATTTTTATTAGTTATCTTTGAATCATCACATATACATGTTTTAAAGCCCGAAGCTTAGGACGCATCCTGTGATCTGGCATCGAGATAGTTTATGTTCTTATCAATAAGCCATCGCTTGGTCGTAAATCCCCCAGCGAAATGAGGGAATATAATCCCCAGCGTTATATAATCACGCCTAGGCACAAGAAACGTGGACATTAGTTTGTATTCTCTCTAAACATTCGTTTAGGATCGGTCCAATCGTATCGACTCGGCAATCCCCGTAACAAGTCGGTAGATATACCTCGTAGGCAGTACATGAATACACCAGAAATCCTGGGGTAATTCGCATTATTTCCGGCGGATAACGCAAAATGCACACAGGCACTAAATATGTATTTAAATACACACGAATTAGTTATATATCACAATCGAATGTTTTTTTTACCCTTTTCATTAAAGATGATCATATGAACACATCTTTGTTTCATATTTTGTCAATCAGCTCTTCCCGGCAATCCCCGGCTTGTGACGGTGATTGCCGAGTTGATATGATTGGCCCTTCATTGCTGACCAACTTTCAAAAATGGCTCTCCATTACCTCCGAGGTTATTTTAAGAAATGGCCGAGGTGTTCCGAATGGGATCGGTCATCAACACCGAGCATGCTGGTCCTACTGAAATATTTGGATCTTTTAATAACTCAACCCTTCACCAGCCGCAAAATGTTCAACTATCCCAAATTGAAAGAGTTTGCAGACTACATTTCAAAATGTGATGAAATTTGAAAATGATCTTCCGATAGAGTAGAAAACATTGTGGGAAAATGAGAAACTGCTCGTTACAATTTCTTCCTTTCCCATAACTTTTTCGATAGTCGTCTGCAACAAATTTGTAAAATGTCGTCATTGTTTGGTAACTGGTTAAAGGTTATCATATAGTGTTTTGTGTGCACCTCTTAAACGGATTGAATAACCGGAAATGGTTATACGTCATAGGCGTAGGAGCGTTTTCAACATTTTGGGGGCCAACTTCAGATAAGAACCGGTTAAAAAATAAATGTTCCTAATCTTTTGCATGACTATTCATGCATTTACAAATTCAATAACATTATAAGAATTAGAAGAAAGCGTATGAAAATGTGTATCTTTAATAAAAAGAAAAAGGAAAAAGGATATGCCAGGTCTCGATCTCACGCGGATATCAAATGAATTGATCTAACAAAAAAAGTTTCCACCACCGGACTGTCACAGCCATGCATTCAACTAGATAATATAATAAAAAAAATCAAATTATTCTTCAAGCTTTAGCGAACAATTGAAGACAAAATTGACTTCTTAGAATACGTTTTACACCACTGTTCAGATCGTCAAAGATATTTTGGTTATTGTTCGTAACAAAAGGCGAATTGGTATAAGATAAGATAAGATTGGTATAAGAGCACAAAAAATACACGTTTATTTCTATTCTGCTGTTAAATTTCGTTTCTTTCATTTTTTTTTTCAAATATCATCATTTGCCATTGTGAATATTGGGGGGGGGGGCAAAGTATACTCTGGCCCCCCGGTTTGGATATTGAGGGGGGGCACCGCCCCCTGCCCCCCCCAGCTCCTACGCCTATGTACGTATAAAAACCCATGCATCTCATGTTTATTAGGGGATTTATATGCATTAACTTAAAAGCATTATGAGTTGATATTAGAACTGAGATTTTCTTTTTGCTTCAGATCAATCACATTTAACTAGACGAAACGATAGGCATGAAGCCGCTATTAATAAACATAGATTCAGCGACTTTAACGGCTACACACGTCGAGATTGGTGTAATATTTATTTATAGCAGAAAGCTTTTAGATACGCTTCATTTGAAAAATCATATTCATATTTTATTCAAAAGTTTGAAGTACTGTAAATGGTGATAACGCTGATATATTGCTCTTTCATGTTAAATTGTTTCCCAAAACAATTGAGTGTGGTGTTACATTTCCATGACATAATAACATGTATTGTGGTGATAGTTTCGCAGCAGTTAGGACATTGTATCGCTCACGAAGTGTGTAGAGGTGTCAGAATATTATGTATGAAAGTACGAAGACTTTGGAACCATTTAACGGGTGAGATGGGAAGAAAGTGATTCAATGAATTGATTTGGATCGTCCTATAGTCTTATTCTTTGCCTTTTTTACTTTTCCACTTAATCATGGATACAGCATGTATATGTCTGATTTTCTAATGTTTAACGATACTGAATATTTAATACTGCAAGCAATATACTCATATAAGTAAGTTTATGGTAGGTAATAAATCATGGAAACACATTGATAACTATACTTCTAAATTGAGCTTAATAAAACCCTTTTTTGTGATAGCTTTGCGTTTAACGCGGTTTCAAACGAATATCAAGTAATAAGGTATATCAAGGATATGTGTATATGGGCCGCGTCACGCGAAAAGGGGCACTCGGACATAAATAAAAACCGCTGACTAAGCTCTTTCTTAGCGCTATTATTCCAGCATCTAGTCACGACAGTTATCATTTGTATTTATTTAAAGGTAGAAGTTGATGTCCTCTAAGATGGCAAACAGTGTAACCCCAGACCATCCGCCACGTCAGTGACGTGGCGGCTGTTCTGGGGCTACTCTGTTTGCCATGTCCGAGTGCCCTTTTTCCCATGACGTGGCCCATATCAATTTTCTCCTTCTCGAGTTTCCTTGTGAATAAACTTTGAAATTATTGAACCGGGGCCCGTTTTACTAAACAACTTACGGAAAGTGTTTACGTAAGTCATAATTGATAAACATGGATAGTATCTTCAATGAAAGTACAATGTTGCAATGTGGCACTTCATTGGAAGCGTCTCGGAGAGACGATTCCAATTATGTGTCACTTTGCAATATTGCTTCGTCCAATATGGAAATAAGAGGAATTGTTGTTTTAGACTTACGCAAATAAGCGTAAACTGTTTAGTAAAACGGTACCCAGACCTTGCCAATTAAAAGTCATGGCGTTTTAAAAACAAACTATGCTAACGATATGCGTAAGTTTAAAACAACATACTCTCTTATTTCAACATTGATATAAAGCAACATTACAAAGTAACACATCGTTTTAATTGTCTCTGCGCTTAAAAATTCACATACATTGACAATATCCTACATTGATAAAAGATACTATCCGTGTTTATGCTTTTCGACTAAGGAAAATAGTTTCCTTGTGTCGTTTCGTAAAATGCTATCACGGCGTTAGTAATGAGATTAAGACACGTTGCATGCGTGAATCTGTTACCAGTTACGCTGCATGAAAGGTCAGTTTCGCCTTATTCAACAGCTATTGACCCATTGCCATACGCCAGTTTTTGTACTGTCTCAACTTGACAGAGTTTGCAGACGACATTTGAAAATGTGATAAAATTTGTTTAGGGCAGGAAGGGGCAGAAAACATTGCGGGAAAATGAGAAATTGCTCGTATTGAGCAATTTCTCCTTTTCCCATAATTTTTTTCAAGAGTTGTCTGCACTTATCACATAAAATGTCATCATTGTTTGATAAAGGGTTAAACGAAAACATTATGTCTAGAAAATTCGGTCTTTATCTTGTTATAGCAAGGATTGAATCGAAAACGTATAATAGAGCGTCCTTTATCGACTGTTTCCTATGGCAAACATAGTCTGAAACTCTGTGTTTCGTCCAGATCTGTTTTAGTGGCTTACATTGAGTTTTACTGTACATGTACATGTGCATGCTTGCAGCTGGTGTCTTCTCAAACTTAGGATCGGTATTCTTACACAACGCATATTGTCATTACGTAGATTATATACTCTCTTATTCCCTATTGAAATAAGACATTAACAGCTGTGACATCGAGATACTTGTATATGACGCTACACATAAGTTGGGCTATTGATTATTTAGATGGCTCTTAAGATTTGTGCTACGTATGGTTTTGCAAAGTGATTAAACAGAACAGAACAGAACAGAACAGAAGTTTATTTCATGACTTGAACACTTAAGGTTCATCGTCATTACAACATATACACATACATGAAATAATGGAGTATATGAAAATACATACAAATGTACTTATAAACATACAAAAGTAATGCGAAAATAGTGCTTAATATGTAAACATCAGAGATAAAAGTATACAATATAGGACAAAAATGACTTAATTATTACATTTGACTTACGAAATTTGGGTATTAAGTTGGCTTATTCTCTTCTCATTGGCTAATTTGTAATAAATTCCTATGCCATTAAACGTGTTAATGTTTGAACAATTTTAAAGTTTTATAAGTTTAAACATACTAGGTTTTCTATAGTAAAACTGCCTAATATAGTTTTCTCTTATATCTTTATAAAACGGGCATATTAATATGAAGTGAAATTCATCTTCTATTTGGTCTAAATTACAAAGTGTACATTTTCTGTCATTTCTATCAATATTCCTATGTCTGCTAGTTTCAATTAATAATTGATGAGCAGTTATTCGCAGTTTTGCAACAGCGTTTCTGTATGTTGGTATGGTCGTTTTTGTGATATATTCCGATATTTCGAATTCGATTTTCAGGTGTTTGTAGAGTGAAAGTGATGTTTTTGTGCTAATGTCAATATGCCAATCGTTTATATAGGAGTCTATTAATCTATTGCGTAAAACAGGTATAAAAGCATTTACATTCACTGATGATGGAAAAAGCCATATTTCATGAAATCCAGTCGACTGTAACAAACACTTTACTTTATCAAACCATGTATCACGATTTGTGTTGCTACTTGTGATCATATGTTCGATCGAAGCATGTAGAATACAATTATTGCCTTTTACAGTGTACAATTTTAAAAAATATTTGATAATTCTAATTTTAATATTGATTGAAAGTGGAAACCTTCCAAATTCACCATAAACAGCTGAGTTGTATGTAGATAACTTAACGTTTAACAAACGTTTTAAAAATTTACGTTGTATCCGTTCTAACAGCTCAGTCGTCAGGAACCCCCAGACCTCGCAAGAATAATAAATAATAGAAGCAACAAAAGAATCAAACAAATCAATCATAATCTTAATAGGTATATCTTTATGTTTTGTTATTGCAAACAAATTACCCATTGCTCGCATTGCTTTACTAGTTAATGTCTTAATAGCATTATGAAATGTACCGTTACTACTAAAAACAATTCCAAGGTAATTGAAAGAGTCGACTTCTTCTATACAATGTCCATCGTATACAAATGATTCTAGTTGCTGTGATTTACGCCCTTTTTTAAAAACTACTATTTTTGTCTTTTCTACATTAACCGTTAATTTCCATTGCTTACAATATTTTTCGAATGCTGTTATTAAACGTTGGAGACCATGCGCGCTTTCGGAAATCAAAACCGAGTCGTCTGCAAAAAGTATTAAGTAAATCGATAACTGACCAATTGTAAAACAATCTGTAGTATTTTCTTGTAAAAACATCTCAATGTCGTTAACAAAGAGAGAAAACATGATCGGTGACAACGACTCACCCTGCAACAAGCCCACATCACAGTCGTAGACATCAGAAAGCTTATCTAAGTGCTTCACACACAACTTAACCTCGTCATATAATGAACGAATCACAGCGAATAGTTTTCCCGTTACCCCATGCTTAATCAGTTTAAACCATAGACCATTTCGATAAATAGAATCAAAACATTTTTGAAGGTCTATAAAACAGCAATATAATTTGTTTTTGTCACAGAATTGTTTCTGAATAAAAGAGTTCCTTTTTTTATTGAAAATTGTGTTTTTGTGATCAAGCAGCTTTATATCCATTCAGCTCAAACATCCCTCATTTTTATTAGTTATCTTTGAATCATCACATATACATGTTTTAAAGCCCGAAGCTTAGGACGCATCCTGTGATCTGGCATCGAGATAGTTTATGTTCTTATCAATAAGCCATCGCTTGGTCGTAAATCCCCCAGCGAAATGAGGGAATATAATCCCCAGCGTTATATAATCACGCCTAGGCACAAGAAACGTGGACATTAGTTTGTATTCTCTCTAAACATTCGTTTAGGATCGGTCCAATCGTATCTACTCGGCAATCCCCGTAACAAGTCGGTAGATATACCTCGTAGGCAGTACATGAATACACCAGAAATCCTGGGGTAATTCGCATTATTTCCGGCGGATAACGCAAAATGCACACAGGCACTAAATATGTATTTAAATACACACGAATTAGTTATATATCACAATCGAATGTTTTTTTTACCCTTTTCATTAAAGATGATCATATGAACACATCTTTGTTTCATATTTTGTCAATCAGCTCTTCCCGGCAATCCCCGGCTTGTGACGGTGATTGCCGAGTTGATATGATTGGCCCTTCATTGCTGACCAACTTTCAAAAATGGCTCTCCATTACCTCCGAGGTTATTTTAAGAAATGGCCGAGGTGTTCCGAATGGGATCGGTCATCAACACCGAGCATGCTGGTCCTACTGAAATATTTGGATCTTTTAATAACTCAACCCTTCACCAGCCGCAAAATGTTCAACTATCCCAAATTGAAAGAGTTTGCAGACTACATTTCAAAATGTGATGAAATTTGAAAATGATCTTCCGATAGAGTAGAAAACATTGTGGGAAAATGAGAAACTGCTCGTTACAATTTCTTCCTTTCCCATAACTTTTTCGATAGTCGTCTGCAACAAATTTGTAAAATGTCGTCATTGTTTGGTAACTGGTTAAAGGTTATCATATAGTGTTTTGTGTGCACCTCTTAAACGGATTGAATAACCGGAAATGGTTATACGTCATAGGCGTAGGAGCGTTTTCAACATTTTGGGGGCCAACTTCAGATAAGAACCGGTTAAAAAATAAATGTTCCTAATCTTTTGCATGACTATTCATGCATTTACAAATTCAATAACATTATAAGAATTAGAAGAAAGCGTATGAAAATGTGTATCTTTAATAAAAAGAAAAAGGAAAAAGGATATGCCAGGTCTCGATCTCACGCGGATATCAAATGAATTGATCTAACAAAAAAAGTTTCCACCACCGGACTGTCACAGCCATGCATTCAACTAGATAATATAATAAAAAAAATCAAATTATTCTTCAAGCTTTAGCGAACAATTGAAGACAAAATTGACTTCTTAGAATACGTTTTACACCACTGTTCAGATCGTCAAAGATATTTTGGTTATTGTTCGTAACAAAAGGCGAATTGGTATAAGATAAGATAAGATTGGTATAAGAGCACAAAAAATACACGTTTATTTCTATTCTGCTGTTAAATTTCGTTTCTTTCATTTTTTTTTTCAAATATCATCATTTGCCATTGTGAATATTGGGGGGGGGGGCAAAGTATACTCTGGCCCCCCGGTTTGGATATTGAGGGGGGGCACCGCCCCCTGCCCCCCCCCAGCTCCTACGCCTATGTACGTATAAAAACCCATGCATCTCATGTTTATTAGGGGATTTATATGCATTAACTTAAAAGCATTATGAGTTGATATTAGAACTGAGATTTTCTTTTTGCTTCAGATCAATCACATTTAACTAGACGAAACGATAGGCATGAAGCCGCTATTAATAAACATAGATTCAGCGACTTTAACGGCTACACACGTCGAGATTGGTGTAATATTTATTTATAGCAGAAAGCTTTTAGATACGCTTCATTTGAAAAATCATATTCATATTTTATTCAAAAGTTTGAAGTACTGTAAATGGTGATAACGCTGATATATTGCTCTTTCATGTTAAATTGTTTCCCCAAACAATTGAGTGTGGTGTTACATTTCCATGACATAATAACATGTATTGTGGTGATAGTTTCGCAGCAGTTAGGACATTGTATCGCTCACGAAGTGTGTAGAGGTGTCAGAATATTATGTATGAAAGTACGAAGACTTTGGAACCATTTAACGGGTGAGATGGGAAGAAAGTGATTCAATGAATTGATTTGGATCGTCCTATAGTCTTATTCTTTGCCTTTTTTACTTTTCCACTTAATCATGGATACAGCATGTATATGTCTGATTTTCTAATGTTTAACGATACTGAATATTTAATACTGCAAGCAATATACTCATATAAGTAAGTTTATGGTAGGTAATAAATCATGGAAACACATTGATAACTATACTTCTAAATTGAGCTTAATAAAACCCTTTTTTGTGATAGCTTTGCGTTTAACGCGGTTTCAAACGAATATCAAGTAATAAGGTATATCAAGGATATGTGTATATGGGCCGCGTCACGCGAAAAGGGGCACTCGGACATAAATAAAAACCGCTGACTAAGCTCTTTCTTAGCGCTATTATTCCAGCATCTAGTCACGACAGTTATCATTTGTATTTATTTAAAGGTAGAAGTTGATGTCCTCTAAGATGGCAAACAGTGTAACCCCAGACCATCCGCCACGTCAGTGACGTGGCGGCTGTTCTGGGGCTACTCTGTTTGCCATGTCCGAGTGCCCTTTTTCCCATGACGTGGCCCATATCAATTTTCTCCTTCTCGAGTTTCCTTGTGAATAAACTTTGAAATTATTGAACCGGGGCCCGTTTTACTAAACAACTTACGGAAAGTGTTTACGTAAGTCATAATTGATAAACATGGATAGTATCTTCAATGAAAGTACAATGTTGCAATGTGGCACTTCATTGGAAGCGTCTCGGAGAGACGATTCCAATTATGTGTCACTTTGCAATATTGCTTCGTCCAATATGGAAATAAGAGGAATTGTTGTTTTAGACTTACGCAAATAAGCGTAAACTGTTTAGTAAAACGGTACCCAGACCTTGCCAATTAAAAGTCATGGCGTTTTAAAAACAAACTATGCTAACGATATGCGTAAGTTTAAAACAACATACTCTCTTATTTCAACATTGATATAAAGCAACATTACAAAGTAACACATCGTTTTAATTGTCTCTGCGCTTAAAAATTCACATACATTGACAATATCCTACATTGATAAAAGATACTATCCGTGTTTATGCTTTTCGACTAAGGAAAATAGTTTCCTTGTGTCGTTTCGTAAAATGCTATCACGGCGTTAGTAATGAGATTAAGACACGTTGCATGCGTGAATCTGTTACCAGTTACGCTGCATGAAAGGTCAGTTTCGCCTTATTCAACAGCTATTGACCCATTGCCATACGCCAGTTTTTGTACTGTCTCAACTTGACAGAGTTTGCAGACGACATTTGAAAATGTGATAAAATTTGTTTAGGGCAGGAAGGGGCAGAAAACATTGCGGGAAAATGAGAAATTGCTCGTATTGAGCAATTTCTCCTTTTCCCATAATTTTTTTCAAGAGTTGTCTGCACTTATCACATAAAATGTCATCATTGTTTGATAAAGGGTTAAACGAAAACATTATGTCTAGAAAATTCGGTCTTTATCTTGCTATAGCAAGGATTGAATCGAAAACGTATAATAGAGCGTCCTTTATCGACTGTTTCCTATGGCAAACATAGTCTGAAACTCTGTGTTTCGTCCAGATCTGTTTTAGTGGCTTACATTGAGTTTTACTGTACATGTACATGTGCATGCTTGCAGCTGGTGTCTTCTCAAACTTAGGATCGGTATTCTTACACAACGCATATTGTCATTACGTAGATTATATACTCTCTTATTCCCTATTGAAATAAGACATTAACAGCTGTGACATCGAGATACTTGTATATGACGCTACACATAAGTTGGGCTATTGATTATTTAGATGGCTCTTAAGATTTGTGCTACGTATGGTTTTGCAAAGTGATTAAACAGAACAGAACAGAACAGAACAGAAGTTTATTTCATGACTTGAACACTTAAGGTTCATCGTCATTACAACATATACACATACATGAAATAATGGAGTATATGAAAATACATACAAATGTACTTATAAACATACAAAAGTAATGCGAAAATAGTGCTTAATATGTAAACATCAGAGATAAAAGTATACAATATAGGACAAAAATGACTTAATTATTACATTTGACTTACGAAATTTGGGTATTAAGTTGGCTTATTCTCTTCTCATTGGCTAATTTGTAATAAATTCCTATGCCATTAAACGTGTTAATGTTTGAACAATTTTAAAGTTTTATAAGTTTAAACATACTAGGTTTTCTATAGTAAAACTGCCTAATATAGTTTTCTCTTATATCTTTATAAAACGGGCATATTAATATGAAGTGAAATTCATCTTCTATTTGGTCTAAATTACAAAGTGTACATTTTCTGTCATTTCTATCAATATTCCTATGTCTACTAGTTTCAATTAATAATTGATGAGCAGTTATTCGCAGTTTTGCAACAGCGTTTCTGTATGTTGGTATGGTCATTTTTGTGATATATTCCGATATTTCGAATTCGATTTTCAGGTGTTTGTAGAGTGAAAGTGATGTTTTTGTGCTAATGTCAATATGCCAATCGTTTATATAGGAGTCTATTAATCTATTGCGTAAAACAGGTATAAAAGCATTTACATTCACTGATGATGGAAAAAGCCATATTTCATGAAATCCAGTCGACTGTAACAAACACTTTACTTTATCAAACCATGTATCACGATTTGTGTTGCTACTTGTGATCATATGTTCGATCGAAGCATGTAGAATACAATTATTGCCTTTTACAGTGTACAATTTAAAAAAATATTTGATAATTCTAATTTTAATATTGATTGAAAGTGGAAACCTTCCAAATTCACCATAAACAGCTGAGTTGCATGTAGATAACTTAACGTTTAACAAACGTTTTAAAAATTTACGTTGTATCCGTTCTAACAGCTCAGTCGTCAGGAACCCCCAGACCTCGCAAGAATAATAAATAATAGAAGCAACAAAAGAATCAAACAAATCAATCATAATCTTAATAGGTATATCTTTATGTTTTGTTATTGCAAACAAATTACCCATTGCTCGCAATGCTTTACTAGTTAATGTCTTAATAGCATTATGAAATGTACCGTTACTACTAAAAACAATTCCAAGGTAATTGAAAGAGTCGACTTCTTCTATACAATGTCCATCGTATACAAATGATTCTAGTTGCTGTGATTTACGCCCTTTTTTAAAAACTACTATTTTTGTCTTTTCTACATTAACCGTTAATTTCCATTGCTTACAATATTTTTCGAATGCTGTTATTAAACGTTGGAGACCATGCGCGCTTTCGGAAATCAAAACCGAGTCGTCTGCAAAAAGTATTAAGTAAATCGATAACTGACCAATTGTAAAACAATCTGTAGTATTTTCTTGTAAAAACATCTCAATGTCGTTAACAAAGAGAGAAAACATGATCGGTGACAACGACTCACCCTGCAACAAGCCCACATCACAGTCGTAGACATCATAAAGCTTATCTAAGTGCTTCACACACAACTTAACCTCGTCATATAATGAACGAATCACAGCGAACAGTTTTCCCGTTACCCCATGCTTAATCAGTTTAAACCATAGACCATTTCGATAAATAGAATCAAAACATTTTTGAAGGTCTATAAAACAGCAATATAATTTGTTTTTGTCACAGAATTGTTTCTGAATAAAAGAGTTAAGTAAAAATATGGCATCTACCGTTCCATAGTTTGATTTAAAACCAAACTGTGCATCGCTAATAGTTTCATATTTAACAGCCCATGATTTAAGGCGTTCATTGAGTAGAGCAGTGAATAGTTTCGAAAAACAACTAGTGAGGGTTATTCCTCTATAATTATTTGGGTCAGAGGGATCTCCCTTTTTATGGATAGGTATAATAACGCCACTTGACCATGATCGTGGGAATTTCTTTTTTTCAAGTATATAGTTAAAAAGAATATGTAAGGGCTTATCAAGAAAGTCTATACTCTCTTTAAAGTATTCATAAATAATGTTGTCAGTTGAGCATGCTTTGTTGGTATTTAATTTATTGATGCATGATCTTATTTCTGAAATTGTAACAGGTGAATCTAATTCATCGAACATACATCCACATTCATTTTCACTATCAAATTTGTTTAAAAAATCAATACATTCCTCACTTTCGGTGAAGGTATCATTTGCAGACAAGTCTTTAAAATGTTCATAAAAAGCCGAGAGATTTATGTCGCTATTTTCTGGTTCATATTTATTTTGTTTGAATAGTTTCCAAAAATCTCTTGGCTTTTTATTCTTCAACAAAGCAAGTTCAGCTGCCATCTTTTTATTATAATTTCTTTTTGCTATCTTACAGCAATATTTATAATCCTTTTCTTTGAGTGGAAATCTGCTCTTGTTTCATTAGTTTTCAAAAGGTTATATCTTGATAGAGCTTCTTGGTATAAAATCTTTTTCTCTTTACATGATTCATCAAACCATTTCTTCATAGAGTACATAGAATTATCATTATATATACAACGATCATAAGTTTTGATATGCTTCTCAAAGTATCTATTTCCAATATCATTTAAAAATGTAGTAAATGTTTGTACCATAGTGTCTGTATCGCAATTATTGGACACATTCTCATTTAATGTAGAACAAAGATTATCAACGGATGAAGCAACATCATTACAAAATTGATTTTTGAATGCTGCATCCCATTTATGAATAACACGGTTTCTTACTTTAGGTTTGGTACGATGCAACGTGTCAACTTTTAAGTCAAAAGTAAGTGGTGCATGATTAGAAAAAATATTAAAATCTCTTACACAAAAATCAGATAAAACATCAAAATTGTCATGATTAGTAATCAAATAATCAACAGTACTTTTCCCGTTGTGGGTAAAACATGTATATTTCCCAATGTTACGATCGTTACCAAATCGGCCATTTACAATACGTAAATCTAAGGACTTACACATATCTAGTAAACAGTCACCAAACCGATTTGACCCCTTATCGCATGACGCGCGAGTTAAATACTCGTCGGGTTCGTGGCTGTCCACCTGATCGTGATTATCTAACGGTCGGTCGTGCATGATAAAATCCGCTTTACCTCCAATACGTGAGTTTAAATCACCAAGAAGAAAAACTTTACCTTCTAAGCTTTGAAAATACCTAATATCAGTCTCTAATTTATCAAAAATTTCAAAATCATATACATCATAAATAGGGGATTTTTCAGGGGCTACATACGTTGAGCATAAATAAATGTTTTCTGAAACGTTAAAATATGTTTTATCAAGTTTAAACCATTGAACACAATCGATATCGTTTTTCACTAGTTTTACCCCACGGGCTAAAGCATTCTTAACATAGAGAAGGATACCGCCACTGTTTCTCTTAGCCTTTTTGTGTTGTAGTTTTCTAAAAGAGTGAAATAGTTTATATCCTGAGAGACCTAATTTCGATGATCTATTTGTCCATGTTTCGCTGAGAAAAATCAAATCATAATCGCACAGAAAAGACGTAAATTCTTCGTTGTTAAGTTTATCTTTGGTTAAGCCTTCAATGTTCCATACTAAGCACTTGACACTATTTCCGCCTTTGTCCTATTGTCTATCCTGGTTGGTTGGTGCACGGTACAGCTCTCCATCTATGTACAGACGATCCACCACGATGTAGGCCTCTTTATTCCGCTCACGTGCGGCCTTCATTATCGGTACAAGCCGCCTACGTTCTTCGACGATCTCCTGGGGGTATTGTTGGCCAATACCGAAGGGGCGAGAGAGATTACCTATGCTCGATCTCACCTTTTCTCGGTCCGGGTAGAAAGCGAATTTAGCCACAATCGGTCGTGTTTTATCTTGCCTGAAACGTCCGATGCGATGGGCTCTGTGGAGCTTCATTTCGGTACTTGCGTTAGGGATTTTACACTGGCTTTCGATGGTTTCAAGCACCTTCTTCACACAGTCTTGGTCGGATTCGTCCTTTTCCTCCGCAATTCCAAAGAACAATAGATTATCCCTCATACTCCGAGCTTTCAGGTCAATTACCTCCCTTTTCAGCTTGTGGTTTTGTGCTCGTTGGTCCGATTCAATCGTTCTTACCCTATCTAACATCGAGTCTAGTTCTCTTTGCTTTTCCCGGATTTTCTCAATATTAAACGAGTCCATTTCTCGACTTTTCTCCACTTCATTCATTGTTTTTTCAAGAACAGTGACCTTTGAGTCTAACTTGTCGAGCCGAGTATTTATTGCCTGAACGGTACTTTGTATCGTATCCAATTGTGACAGCTTTTTCTCGAGTTCGTCAAACCTGCTCATCATTTTAGCAAACTGGTCCGGTCCCGTTAAATTCAAGTAAGTTGGGGGTGAGTTATACATTGGTGAAAAACACGAAGCTCCCTGAATTTGGTTTGGGGTGTTTTGAAGTTGTGGTGAAGCAAAGTTTTGCATTTGTCCATTTCCATATGTAAATGACCCTGTAATAGGAGTCTGTACTTGGCTGAAATTGTTATGATCACTCATATTTAACTTACTTTGCGGTCCGTTACATGAAACATCCGAAGTACCCGACTTCTTCACCTTTTCGTCACTGTTCACTGTTGCCCGCCTTTTTTCCAATCCATTGTTCTCGGGTGTCACTTTGCTGCGGGTTCGTTTTTTACCCATAATAAGTCCTGTTGTGACATTTAACACAATTATGCACGTCGATAAACATCAAAACACTTCCTAAATATCCAAAATGCGGAAAAATGGTTGTTATTATAACTTTTATCGCGTTTTTCTATATATCTATTAGCCTGATCTCAAAAACATTAAATATCGTGGAACTCGGTGTAAAGTTAACCCAAAACTCAAATGTTGGCGATTTTGGTGAAGTGGTAGAACTTCGGCTTCGTGTACCCAGGGTCCCGGGCTCGAATACCCGTTATGCGGGTGAAAATTGCCGGGACTAACCCTCAAATCGGCGCGAGTACTGGTGCAGTATCCAGGAAGCAGTCATCGCGAGTCAATTAGATAAGCTTCAAGCTTCTGTCAAAATCGATGTGAAATAAATAAGTTAAAACAACATTCAAAAACACAAAAGATAGAATGCATTCTATCTTTTTATTTGCTGTTTAATTCATCAATCGGACTTTATTCAAACACTTTATTTGTACTTGCGCGATATGCCAGCTGTTTGGTGCTATGCAGCTGTACATACATCAACGGAAGTATGTGTTAGTCATATCTTTATAATCTTGATGGAAATATTGAAATCAGATTATGTTATCATTATTCAAATAGTGAGACGAGCAAACCAAAAAAGGCAAAGGCGACCATTTGCATAAAATGATAGAAGGAAAAAATGATTTGACGGTTATGAAATATATAAAACAAATAAGTAGTAGGAAATTAAAGTAGAATATTCCCTAACTCGCCATTTGGATACTATTTCTTTCGTCGGATTGTTTCGGTCGTTCTCGCTATACCTCGGTCTTGGCCGGAACTATTCGCATTGAAGCGAATAGTTCCGGACCCCGACAGAGGTTAGCCGAGAACTACCGAAGTAATCCGATGACGAAACGAGTTTCAAAATTGCGGGTTATTGGTATTCTTCTTTAAGATGAACTTTCTCTTTCTTAGATAGACAAAGGCGACAATAATTTGGCAGTCCCACATGTTACGGGGAAATGTTAATTTGTTTACAGCGGACAATTCTCGGAAGCATCACTGGGCTGATATTAGCTATGAGTTGACGCTATGATTATGGTCCCACAGCTAACTCGATATTAGCCATTCCAGTGTCGGATAGTTCACACCACGAGCGCGTTTATATTCGTCCGTAATTACGCAGTTATCCTAGGGATTTGCATGGAAATCCCCGCGGAAATGGTGATCTAAAGGAAACACGGTATCCTCGAATGTAAGAGCTATTGTCTTGTTTTCGATGTGTATTGTTATGCAACGATAAAAAAATCCTTTGGGATTCTTCTGTGGATTTGTAGTGTTCGTGAAACAGTGCTTCGTTGGTCTCTAAGCAGATTTCTTGTACTAGATAACGGTCAATACTAAGTAATTAGGATAGTTGGTGTGCGTGTTTCTCTACCGGTAATATTTGCTCCACCTTTGCTTCGTTAGATAGTATCATACCCGTGTGTTTATTCACAGCGCGCCGCAATTACCACCAAAGCGTTTGTTATTTCTTAGGGCAATAAATACGCTATAGTTAGATTCTACAGTCCCAGAACAATATTCTAGTTTTGCTTCAGTGTATGGTGTATCTAGTTGTACTTGAAATATAGGAATACACCGATTGGTATCTTAACCGCTGTGTGAAAATGTTTTAAAGTGTTCGGTATTTTTAAGGGCAATAAAGATGGTGTAATATACACATTACGTCCCTGCAGTGCCAGAGCAGTGCACTTTCATGAGGTATGTTATTGGTGTGTGCACGTTCTACTTAATAATATTTCTGAATCGTTTAACAGTGGGGCAGTCTATATAGTTATCGGGAGGTTTGTTCTAAAATGCTTACAGCTTTCTCAACGCAATCTTTGAAACAATGCAATGGTGATTGAGGTAGATTTGGTAAAATCTGAAAAAAATAATGTCGAGTAAAAAGAATTACTACACTGAATTGTGCATATGTATACATGTAATGGGTCCGTTAACTATGCCTTCAGCCTTTATGTCCAATTTGTTTGATACTTTGCGACAGTAATTTGATACCAATTTGGTATAAAGTTACATGTTAACTTATCTCCTGTATAAGTTTTCCAAGCCGTTTAGTGTATGGAAATTTGCATGAGATGTGATAATGCAATGGGGATTACATGGAACTTTAGAATACCAAACGGGATAAAGATCGATTGTCTTATCAAGATACCATAACGGATTTTATCATTCTCGCACCATCGTTATCAATTCGCGTTCACATAAACCTTTACCAAACAATAACGACATTTAACCACTTTGTTGCAGAGGACTTTGGAAAACATTGTGGGAAAAGGAGAAATTGCTCGTAACGAGCAATTTCCCCCTTTTCCCACAATGTTTTCTACCCTATCACATGATAATTTATCAATTAAATTACGTTTTGAAATGTCATTTTGAAATTTGCTGTTTGGTAAAATGTTAATGAATACCAGATGGAGAAGAAACTTGCAATAATCACTCATCAAATACCACAATATTAAACACTTAGACTACACGATTCATCAGATTTCTACTTCCAATGTTTTCTGTCGTACATAATGCTTTATGGCTTGAATTTGTAATCGGAAAATCCAGGATCGATTCCCGATAGTGGCTAATTCTTGCACAACTAGATAACCTTTGATGATACAAAAATTCAAGCCTTGGACATGAATATAATATTGGAAGTCACGTATGACTAACAAAGATTCAAGATGGCGTTAAAGCTTGAGTCAAGAATCGTCTTTTTATAAACAGACAAAAAATGGAACTGATTCCAGACAAAGTTATAATTATTCACAATTAAAAAAAGCATTCCTATTTCCATATATATTGGACGTTTGTTTGACCTTGTTAGCAACTGTGGTCAGTACCATCAAGATGGTTGGTCAGAATACATGCAATTATGATTTACACAATCAATATACGACATTCCGTCTGTAATTGACAACGGACGATGTTATAGGAATTCTTCTCGGTATGTTTAACTGGTAAGCTTACACAAGAAGTATTGGGGCAACGACCTTCCGGTCTTCGTGTATCCAAAATGTCAGCAAAGCACACCTTATTGAATGAACATATTTGAAAGAAAGAAAGATACAGATTCACTTGGAATCGAATAATGAGCAAATTGTCATTTTATCGCAATGTGCTTTCCAATGAAGGAACGTTGTTAGAGCTCGTTTAGTTTCAGGGTAAGGATTAGGGTTAGGCAAAGTCCACAGTTAATTAACTATATGTGTACTAATAACCATCAGAAAAATCAATAATCTGCTTCTAGTAGATAATCATGTGTTTATATTGTCCCTACCAGCTAATAATCATTAACTGCCCCCTTTATTTCACCAGACTCTACCATGTCTCGGTGGTTAGAGAAATGAACTTTAAGCCATTAGGTCATTCCTTGATTGAGTTCGAAGCCAGACAGCAGTGGATTTAGAATGTTCATAGAGTTAGTCTTCAGGCTGAGTAATGGTGTTTAAATGCTCCTTTCCAACTTGACCCTGCCTCTATTTAAAGGTATATTCGTATTTCTTCCTACACCAGGTCGTACTCCTCACAATAACGATCAACTCCTTGAAATAGGATCTCTGTGAGGAGTTTGACACCAAGTAAGAGCAAATAAGATTGAGGGAAATTGGTCATGGCTCAAGGTCATGGCATGTAGGCAACGATATTGTAGAAGAGATGGAAGATTTTTCTCATTTGGGTATACTTTGCAATAAATATAGTAAGTCTTCGAACATTATAAAAACTGTAGATCGTAAACTGAGGGGTTCATTTTTCGGTCTAATCAAGGACGGGTTATATAAAAACGGCTTAAATTCTCTCACTAGTTACAAGATTTATAGATCCATTGTTCTTCCAAAAGCTCTCTTTGGATGTGAAATGTTACAACCCCTCTCCAACCATGACACACTCATTCTAGAAAGATCCCATAGACTTTGTTTAAAACAAATTCAGGGTCTCCAATTAAGATCAAGAACAGATATCGTTCTTGGTCTTATATCGGCGTCACCTATTGAGGCTGAAATAGATAGAAGAAAACTTACTTTTTTCGGTCAGCTGTGTCGGTTGGAGAGGGATTGTGCCTCAAAGCAAATATTTTTATTAAGGCTTTGTTCATTTTATGCTGGCAGTGCCTGCACATCGCAGCTCGGATTTATACCCGATGTTGTTAAGTTATTATCTAAATACAATTTAAGTCAGGTAATACAAGACTATATGACCAATGGGGTTTTTCCAAGTAAAATCATGTGGAAACGATCTATTAATGAAAATATTTCGATGTATTTTACTCATGCATGGGAACGTAGAACAACTTCTAATCAATTTTTTATATATAGACAAATCCAACAAGAATTTTCTTTCAGTCCCTTATGGAATTATGCAAAAAGAAACCCAAGTATGCTAAGTGCCTGTTTTTCTACAGCACAGCTTATTTCAAATTTCTCATATACAAATTTTAATTGTTCACGATGTGGTGAAACCGAGATACAAATTTCCAGTACAGAACACATTCTGTTAAAATGTAGTAAAGTTTTCGACTGCACATACTCATTCAAACAAAAAGTTATCGTTCATTTCGGTCGAATTGTTCATGAAAGGTTAGAGTCTCTAAATGATATTGAATTTGTGAAGACATTATTTGGGTTGAACCAATATTTTAATTGTTTATTGGGTCTTGATTATGATAAATTCTACATTGTAGTTGCAAGTTATTTGCATTTAATTTGGTGTCAATACAGGACTTGCATTTAAATTGAGCTTATTTGTAAGTCAATGACACTTCTATCATTAGAAATATAATATTTATTGTATTGTGTTTAGTTAGATGTATGCATTAATTATTCTTCTGAATAAATTACTTGTATCAGTTTATGCCTGATTTTGGCTTATGTAGGACATTAAACTTGATTCAAGTAACTAGGCATAATGCTTAATGACAATGCATGCTATATAATGTATGTTTGCAGTTAGAAATCTATTTTTTTTTTCTCTTCTCCTTTCATCCTTGTTCATCTTCATCTTTCACCAATGTATATTTTATTTCTTTTTTGTCATTTTTGTAATATTTTGTATATTCTTTTGTAATAGTTTGTAATCTTTTTGTAATCTTCAATTTTGGAGGAAATAAAGATTTAATAATCAACCTCTATGTTAATTAGGTTAGGAAAAAATGATAGAAGAAAGTATAGCACTTGATAAAATATCTTAAACATTATAATTATTGGGACAACCATTGCTTTAACATTGATATGAAGAAGCTGGTCGATTTATTTTTGGGACATAACGATATACATATTTTAGACAATGAATGCTTCTTCCATAAATCAAAGGTCATTCAGAAATACATAGATACCTTCAAATACGGTCACAACACGAGGAGTATTAAAGACTTGTGCATATAAAATCGACATAAAACATGAAAAGTATACAACGTTTCCTGTTCAGTCTTTTCACATGTGGTAGATTATTTGATGTCATAATGTCAATGAGGAAATGTAAAAGAAAAACGCCATGACTACGGAAAATTTGAAATTAAAACAAATTGTATAACTCCTATACAACCATCCACTCAACGCATCATGTTATGAAACATTCCGGAGGGCGAGAGTGTAAATGATTTTAGACTCACAATTGGAATTAATATTCCATGATTTAAGACGCATTATGAGAGCCATCTTTTCATAATTTTTAACGATCTATACTTGTTACCACATAACTGTATGTGAGTCATATTTTGCCAATGTTGGCTTTCCTACCCACGAAACACATTTGTTGGAAAATGTATCAGTTCAAGCCACGCATATTGCAACAGGCGATGGCCTCAATCTAGTATAATATCGACTATAGCAACAATGAGTGAAAAACGATTCGAGAGGAAAATGGGTCACCTCTAATCGTCCGAATTTATCCTTTACTTCCGGTAAAAGTGTTGTTCCTGGTCGAACATGGCAGCAAGAACTATAAACACCAATAAAGGATGACAAATTATCTTCTTCACGTGGCTTTTATAGAATAACAAGGTTTAAAAAAGGGAAATTTCAATCAAAGCATTTTCTCTTGTTGCCACACAGGTTTCTCGAATATCTTAGAGCAGGTGCGTTATTGTACGTTAACGTGGAAGAAGTGATAAACGGCCTGTTACAATCCATCATGTATGATATGCCGTTTGGAATTTAACAGGTAGTTATACACAGCATCAAAGGAACCATTTACTTGTTTTATAATTGACCCTAAACGCGTATCGAATACCTTAAGGCAAATTGTATCTGTGATCAACGTTGAAATGCTCGGATTCAGAGGATTTTAAACCGGAAGTCCAATGCTTGATATTCTTCCACGGGTTAAATCTTATTTCATTAAGAACTACTTTTACTTCTGAGTACTATTGCATAGCACGGTGTGTTGTGATATTGTGATCATAGAAAGAACTATTTTCATGTGGAATGTATTAGTGCAATTACTGAAACAGTGTTAAACTAACGGTGTTACATGTGTATCTAGAACAAAACCTTTCAGGCGTATTCGAAAAGTATATAGTAAATGTGTACATGTATATGTAAATGATATTCCTCTTTAATTAAAGAAAAGAAATAGTAAACATTTGCTGAAGGAAATCCTTTTCTCCGAGGAAAATTAAATTCGGTATCGTTGTATATAACTATATTTTATGACTTGCTGCTAGTTTTGAATTAAACAAAATTTAGACAATATTGTAGGTCTTCGTTAGTTCAAATTTTGTCTTTAAAGTGTTTTTTGTAACGGCTTTCTCCTATAACACTTCACTAAAGTAGACCTAACCTATCTTACTGCCAAAGGATAAATTGCTCCAAATGAGAATGTTTTCTTTTATTAGATATTTATCTACTAAACACCTTGAAGGAAAATGCATACTTTTGTCCGATATATCTATATCAAACATCTTGAAGGAAATGAACGTCTACGTTGTTTGTTGTTATCTGCTTGTTGCCTTCAAGTATGACCCGCCACGACTTCCAATAATAAGTAATGTTTTTACCGTCTGCTGAATGTTTTGTAAAACTGATATCCTTGTGACTCTCTGGATATATACTGCATCAGAACACGCCTACATGCACATGGTGCATTTACTGCAAAACCTGTTGCAATGTTCTTTATTGAAGAAATAAGTGTTTCTGTTCTAAAGATTAGTGCTGGCTTTGGAATTCTTACCTGAAGTACAGATCAAAGAATTATCCAAATGTTTTTACTTCAAGACCTTATGTGCCAAAATAAAAAGATCCCTTGTGCAAGGTTTTATGATACAATCATATTGATGAGGCGATACCGGTCGATTCATGTTATGCATCTATGAGAAAGTTAGGTTGAACTGAATGCCTTTAAATTAGAGAGGGACTACATCACAGATTTTGCTCTGTAGGTAACAAATATTTAAACGGTGATTAAATCATTACTCGTCAATTAACTATAGACCATTAATCAAATATTCATTCAAAAGTTGCTGATTGAAACAAGCTCCCATGCGTTTCATTGCTCTGATGTCAAACTCTTACCTATTTCGATGATTTCGAATGATGGAAATATTGATAACAAAAACACAGTGAAACGTTTTCTTTCAGCCCTCATGAAAATGGTATCAAATTATGCTGTAGAGGAAATTTGATTTTAGCCAGATTGAATCGTCAGTCTTTGTGATAGTCCTTTTAAGAAATGGCCGTTCACGCTTAGAAGTTGTTCTTCAAATCTGAAATATCCAATTCAAAGTGTCTAAAATACTAGAAATAAAATGAATCAAATAATTTGTTTTCAATTCATGACACATATCTTCAACCCTCAGCCTTATATCGTTGGAAATATACAATCGAACATGAATGTAATTGAATTTAAGCGGAAATAAAATATTATACCTTTGTTTTTACATTGTATAAACAGAGAAACGTGAAATATATATTTTCTCGTTCTAATTGTATTCTTTAGAAAATTGTCATTTTCACTATATGCAATATATTGTGAATGGCCAATGTTTTTGAGACCAAAAACCAAATATCAGTTTAAAAGAGTTGTATACAGTCAATCCTTTTCAAGTTACCACGCTGAAAGTTACAGTTTAGTAAAGCCAGATATTCGGGAAAAACTCATGTATGAGTTTACTAAATGGCTTTCTTTCTGTTTTAATAAAACTTCGCTCTGATAAACATAGCATGCAATGTTTAAGGGTAATCGCTTAAACAAGATTGACTGTGTTTTTATCTGCTCATTTCAATTAAAAAACCCTATTCTGTTGAAGAGAATTTCTGTCCTCTTCATATGTTTGTTTGTTTACGTGGCGATACCTCACAAAACCGCATTGCTTAGAACCAAGCAAGCACTAATGAATAGCATATTTCCTTTTTCTAATGACGTATCCATTATCCAGTGTTCTATACAGAGAACCGATTTTGTCCTCCGTGTTTTTGTTGTTGTTGTTTGTTTCGCGCATCGTCCCGATCAACCAAGTGTTTGCTTTGAACTCATACATTCTCAGACTTGTCGATAACAATGACTTTTCCAGTCGAGTCACATGGTAATACACTGGAAATATGAACAGGCGGACTAACACCGTGATACAACTAAGTAAATGTCGATACGGGCAAATCCCTCACTGGTTTAGACGTGATGATAACCATTATATCTGGTATTATCGGCGATGGTTTTTGCACACCTGGGTTCAAATGCCATCGCTAGTGATATCTGTGATACAAATTAGTAACTGGCGCGCGCAGATATAACTATTGTTCCGAAATGTTAGTATCCCTGCAAGGTGTATATTTCCCGTGACTAAGCATTGCCTGAACGTTCTATCCGATTCTGCGAATAACTCTGTGATTAGATTCAAACGGTTTTCCTTGTGTAAGTATACAGCCCTGAAGGTTTTTGCCACTCTCCCTATACTAACATATTTTCAACGAACGATGTAAGAGCAACTCGTTTGAATGCTGCCATTGTGATACCTTCGTTTTTTATTTCTTTATAAATATTTTGAATATTTTGGTACGAAAGACTCAAGAGCATGTGTGTCCAGAGGTCATCTTGTTTGCTTTCCGTTTGGCCCAAATTCGAAAGGATGGGTCATGTTAAGGTTTTTAACTCCCCAATTCACTTGACGCATTCAGATGCATGTCATTCACCAGAGGCGCTGCATGTTCAATTAGACGAAGATGCAGTCGCTCTAAGCCTCGTTTGAAGTTACTTGGGAGAAGAAAAAGGAGAAGATTCCATAACGATTATAGCATCTCATTTCGCGTGTCATGCCTGGTATAACTGTGTTTACTGTATTATACTGTTAAGACATGCTGCCGAGTTGTGTAATCCTATAGTTAAGGAATTGATTTTCTCTCTCAAGGATTTGTCATGGAAGAGGTATTATCGACGTAACAAGCATATGCCATTTCTTCCATGGTGAGTCGAACTCGTCTTATATCTTCAATCTCCACAATGTTATATACCCTTATTTTGAGCAGTCTCATGAAAAAGAATATACTCCCGATTCATGTTTGATTGTGTACGTTTTGCCTTAACACTACTTCACCACATTCAGTTAGGAGGCTTTCTCTTGAGCGATCTTGATTTCTCTAATCCCACATTTCTTAAGAAGAGACGGGTCCCTTTGTCTCGCAGAGGTCATGCTTCCTTCAAATCGCATGAAGATGTAGTCCTGTAAAGTACAAACAAAGCATATTAAAAACATGCTAGAAAAGACAGAGCTATAACGCTGTATCAATATTTATACATTGGGTAACATATTCCTGTGGAAGCTCTTTTGAAGTAAGCCTATCAACGGGTGTTTAGGCTTCAACGACCATGAAGTGCTCCATTACGGGGTATACATCGGAAGTAAAAACTATCTTCTAGTTTAGAATCAAATCTATGGAACTTTGATCTTTGGCTTATTAGCTATGACGATTTCACCGATACGGAAATACATATATATTCGTTAGCAAGTGCTTGACATTTATCAATTTTGTTAGGCTAGGTTGTCAAAGACTTTTCGTGCTTAAGTGATTTCTTATAAATGATACATACGTGTCCAGACGATTTGCAGTTAGATAAACCTTTGAGTCTGTAAATTATTGCCTACTTAAGTTGTATGAGACATGGACATTACTAAAGCGTTTATAGATACAGTAACCAACATAGTATATCTGAAGTACCTTTAGAGCAACATAATTCGTTCGTACATAAGCGTTACTAAAGAACATCGATTCGTGAAAGGCAATGGTGCGCCAAATATGAACAAACCAGCTCATTCAATTATATGACTTCCCTTTGAGTATTAAACCCGCAAAACATTAAGTGATAGCAACAAGCCTTCCGGCATCATTTCCATGAGAACAAACAGTTGTGTTAATGCTTTTTTAATTGCAGCAAAACACTTTCAAAATAAAACGCCGTGTTTGTTTCGAGATCTGAATTTATTTAAATTAAAGCGCTCTCTCTTGAATAAATGTGGTACTCTAGTTAATCTTATCTAATCAAACTCATTTCAATATTTTCCTTCGATGAGGATATTGTTCTCGACACCTAAAGAATCAATCTTTGATAACCGTTGTTCTCGAAAATACTCATCCGAAGGCTTTCACAAAGGAATTTGACTTAGGTTGGTGCATTTTAGAAATAGGTAACTGCTAATTACGAGCGATGGTTCCTTTGTTCCTTTGTTTATTTGCATGATATCAATAATGTTACCAATATGTTTTATTTAACTTTTTTACCTGTCTCAAAGTTTCATGTGAAAGAGAATAGTGATAAAGTGCTAGTGCCGATCTAATTACAAAGTTAATTTAGCGTTACATGTTCATTAAGAGTTTATTGCAGGGAGAGAGGTATCCTTGTTGCTGAAGTATCATCTGTCTGATTGATACAAACTGGAGTGTATCAAAGCCTTTTAGTAATGATTAATAACTCAATTAATAAACCCGTTCTGTGGTTGTGTGTACGATTCGTCGTGTAGAAATTCTTATAAGGAATGTCCTAGTTATATGGTTTGGAGATAACATAAACACCAAAAAAACGAGGGAATTGCTCCTTTCATAAGAGCTATAGACAAAGAGCATACGTTGCTTTACCCATTGCCAAACAATAACTACATTTAACCACTTTATTGCAGACGGTTCTCTGTAAAACATTGTGTGAAAAGGGGAAATTGCTCGTAACGAGCATTTTTTCCTTTTCCCACAATGTTTTCTGCCTTATAAGAACAATATTTTCCAATCAATTTCATCACATTGTGACATGTCGTCTGCAAATTCTTTCAATTTGGGACAGTCGAAAAATTTGTTTGTTAAAGGATTAAACCTCTGCCTTCCCAAACACATCTTCATCCACCTCTTCTTGATTAGCCTGCTTTCAACATCCATATGTATCGATGGAACAGAGGTGAGATTGCCACATGTCCCATGAAAATTACTATATGATAAGGAAAAGGTATCTAAAGCACTAATTAGTTTTACCTCAGTGGTCCAAAAGGTTTGTCTGAAGAGGATCGAAAAATACAAACTACGAAATCGTCAATACGTTAATTGCGCCAAGTCTCTTTGAGAAAGCTCTTCTTGTTGCTATAAAGGATTAATATAGAAACCATCAGAGCCGATCATTTCCTAAGCAAAGTCTAAGCTTCGCCTCGCATTAGCAGGAAGTTATAACACAACCTAATCTGGATCTAAATCATCGGAAATAAAAAAACGTGATTTTTCGTCATTTTTTGGTTGTTAAGAAAAAAACGGTTGAGGATGTCTAAGTATTGGATATGTAGGTAAACATTAGCCTGCATTTAACCCTTACAGTACTGGAAACAACTTCATGCTCATGCAAACAGGTTAGATAACAGGCAAGCCGCCGATTTTGCTTCTATGAGTATATTTCCTCTTTAAAATTAAACAGATATTTGAGGTTTTCGGAAAGCAGACGACACAAATATCTTTTTTCTTATAGAAAATTACCCAGCATTTCTAGTACCGTTTTATCCAGGAGAACACAGAGAATTCGAGAGGGGGTTTTATCAACACGCAGACTAATTACCAATACTACCCCTGTAGCGAACTGCAGTTTTTAATTGCGATGCATCCCCAGCATATGTCGAATATCTGTCAATTATCAAACGGCAAATGTGCACCCGGAGCACGTTTCAAAGTGGATTCTTTAATTGAATCTGCTTGTAGTTTTTCTCAGTCTTGGCATGGCTTCGTGTATCCTTTAAATAATCCAATGTCCTGATTCAAATGGCAAATGTTGTTGCATTTCCTGTTTGAAATCATAGTCGAAAAATGAGAAATTGCTATCTAGAGTTCATTATCAGTTTATGATTCTTTCGGTTTAGACACAGCAAAAATTTAAGTTAAAGTGGAGATTTTGTTTCAGCATTACAAACTAAATCGCACACATATGCACACTAACTCATCGAAGTACATCTTACATGCATCATATACATCTCGTTCTCTTTTCAGACTAGGCACCTGCCATGAAGAAGCCGCTTCTCCTCACGTTATTGGCTCTTGTGATAGCGGAAGTGACGTCCTCACGATCAAATTCGGAGTTCCTCGAAAACGGCAAGGCGCCAAGGTCTCACAAATTTAAACGCTCAGAAAGGTTGTCCATTGGTGTGCATGCGTATAGCTGTAAGCGATCAAATGTACAAATAAGGGGAGTGTTTTTATTTTTGTACTGACATTCTGAACGGTATGGTGTGGAAATTTATTAGAATCATCTCACCGAGACGATTCTAATGAATTCCAACATCATTCATGCCATGGAATATTTTATTATCTTCTTTTTTTCTTTTTTTTTTTTTGATAATAATGCATGCTAAGGTATACAAATCGCCCTCTTATCTGTACATTTGATCGATTTCTTTATCATTTAGGGACCGTTTTCTGTTATATAACCTTAAGCCTAGAATATTTTTCGATTGGCAAACTCGACGTGGGGCTCCATGTTAGTGGTTAACGCAATTAATCGGTTGGTTACCGTTTGGACATTGTTCTGGCAGTGGGAATAAAATACATATAGCAAAGTTAGTCCCAGACACTTGCCCAAATATTTACACTTATAAATTGGTTGCCATTTTTCTTGGACACCATTTTACTAGGTCAATAGTCTATCCCACCGGTCAACATATCGCTTTGTCAACATTTTAGTAGATTTACCTTTGGCTATGTCAACATCCGCGATGGTCAGCCGTCGTCTTGTTGTTAATGAATTCCGGCCAGTTTTCCTCTAGGTTAATATTTTTCTTCAGGCCATTCTCCGTTCTGGACAATGTTTTATCGACCACACATTTTCTTACGTCAATTGGTACATCGAACCATGGAAAATCGATGTGGTTACTCTATTATTAGTACAATATTTTGATTGGCTAATTTTTCTGATGATTACCAGAAAACGTTAGACCCACCCCTTAGAAATGTCAAATTGATTCTTTCTAGTCTAGGAGACCATTGTGCACTATTCGGTTAATCCTTTACCAAACGCCAACATTTGTACTGATCCAAATTGAAAGAGTTTGCAGAAGACATTTCAAAATGTGATGAAATTGAAAAACAATCTTCCGATATGGCAGAAAACATTGTGGCAAAAGGAAAATTTGCTCGTCATGAGCAATGTCTTCTTTCCCACCATCTTTTCTAAAGTCGTCTGCAACAAATTGGCCAAACGTGGTTATTGTTTCGTAATGGGTTAAAATGGTATTCTAAATAAGCCCAAGTATTCGCCAGACACCTGTCAAAAATGGCGTTTGCTTTATTAAAATAGAATCCATAGAAAGGAAACTCGGACCTTAATCATCAAAGAATTTGCCATCGAATCGGAAAGGAACGATACATATATATGTTGCATGCTCATTAGTAAAGTTAGATTCCTATAGTACAGAATGGTCCCTTTTTATTTGACATTATAGCATTTGCAAGTGTGTTTGATAACCCGTCACACCATTAGAAACAAACTACATGTAGACTAGTCAGAATTGACAATGTTGATGAATAGCCCGTGTTTTATGCTTTGCTTTTATTAACGTTTGATTTGACTTATTGCTGAAAGCATAGGGAAATAATGAGGAATCACACGCAACGAGTACTTCAATTTTGTCAAAATTACTTTTGAAGTTTTTTCTCGAAAGAATTAAAAAAGTATGATTGAATGGGTTAAAAGTCAACCTATATTTATTCCATTTCATTTTAATCTTTTTTTCTATTTATCTCTTAAACCCCGTAGTATTTTTCTATACCTTTTTGTTTGTTTAATTCCTTTATTATAGTTTCTCCCAACTGGATAAATAGATGTGGTATTTGGTACTTAATGCTAGACATATTGTTAGCCTTTTACGTTTTAGCAGGGTACAACATATCAATGGATTAAGCTCTTTGTTCGCAAATTAACTCAAACATTCCAAGCAGCTAAATCTTTGTGTGAAACATTACACGCCTGGATCATTTGGATTAGGTCGCAATATGTTTTCTGGTTCAGACAACATACGTCTGATAAATATTGCAATTATCTGTGATCTATCTAGAATGCTAAGCAAATACGAATCAATGATCTCTATTACAAGATGCCTCATCTGATAAAAGTCTTTCCCGCCACCTTTTTATAGCGGCTGTCAAATCGAATGAGGTTTAATCTGTTTATCTATTTCTCTTTCACAAACAATATAAACAATGGTGTGAAAGTCCTTTATCAAAAGAGGATCTTTTAATATAGATAATTTCGTTTCCATCAAGGCAAACGAATCTTTGACTTTCAATAGGATTTTAAATAGAAAAAGCATTCAAGCGTCCATCTATCTATAAAATATATATATATGAACGTTAGAGCTAAGTATATACTAATCTAATTGTCGTCTTTCATTTGAAATGGTATGATACATAGATGATATCAGAATACTGTCTGAGGCGGCGATGTCATACACACTCATTCAGTAACCTTTGTTACAAACGTCTTGTTGTCTTTACGAACTATTGTACTGATGGTCAGCGTTTACATCCGTGTTTAAAGGGTTTGTTGGTAGAGAGTCGACAACAAACTATAAACTTCTAACTGGTCAACTCATTAATTCCACTCCGTCCCCTTTATTCGAGTTCCGTATTTAGATTGGCACGCATTTTTTTGCATAACATATGAGTAATAGAACTAAGATTAACATTGATGATAATATTCGAACTTAGGCACAATACACACTATATCGCAATCAGTCCAATACCCATAGACCTTAGACTCAGTGTAAACAGTTGCTTTATTCCTCGATAACCAGACTTATGTATACCTCTGGGAAGTGATTCAGAAGTCAAGATTACATGCGTATTCCCTATACTGATGTTTATAGTGGTTACCCATGAAAATTGTTCACACGAGATAGTCCTAATCATTACTGACACGCTAGGATTTGTATAATCGTTAACAATGAAAACAATCACGATTTGAAAATAAAAACATGATATGATTGGCCCCTGCATTGTGTTTGTCAGGTGCCTGGTTGCACTAACGTCTGTCGTTACTGATGACGTAGACCGCTAAACAGTACGAGATCACTGTCGTAAATCTGTAAATCAGGGGTGCCGAGCTACTGCGATTGCATTGATTCCAAAATGTCAAATCTGCTATTTCATTATCTTCAAAAATAGCACATAATTTCGAACTAGGTTACATTGTATGTTTCATATATTTTGATACTTATTCAAATATCTTGAAAAAAACTACCGTTTAAGACAAGTCACCTGGTCCTTCAAACTGGTATTCTTGCTTAATTTATCTAGCGCCAACCTTGCAAGCTATTTTTTGAAACACTGCATGTAAACCAACCTAGCAAACCAATTTAATCCAGACACATGACAACACGGAATGCAAATGGAACGACCATGGTTTGCATATATTGGATAGTCCATGAGAAAAACGGCGATGCATACCAAACTTCCGATTAAAAATTTCAAAAATGATCAATCTAGTACAAGTTTATGTCTTATTTGATACTCAAATAGCAGCAATAATAAGCAGCCCGATAAACGGTATTTCTTATTGTATGGCGTAGTTGTGGTCTGCTTTGTAAAGGTTATTGTGCCGATAATGTCGATGGTGAATATATGTCAATACACTCCGTTTCTCTCATGGAGCGGTCAATATCGTTTATATTAAAACCTAGACCACTGATAACATTGGATAATATTCATTCTAGTAAATACGCAACCAACGCGGTACATACCAAAGGCACATCTGAATCGAGCATATACACGTATATGCCTGGAAGTTTATAGATCAGACTATGCCAAACGGTTTGCCATGTCTGATTAACTATTAGGACGCTGGGTAATTTTCTCAAAATATATTTTTATGTCGTATGCCTTTCCAAAACCTTGAGCTTCTGCTTAATTTTGATCAGAAAAGATACTCAGAGTAGCAAACGAAAATTTGCTTGGCGGCTCGCCTCGATCTAACGTGTTTGCATAAACATGAAGTTGGTTCCAGTACTATAAGGGTTACAACAGGTCATGGTCATAAAGTGCATGTTAGAGTTTACATGGAACTCATGTCATTATTCTTAAAGTTGTTCTAGTAAATTAAAGAATAGTAATAAAAAAGTGAACTATATTTCGAATTATTAGATTTTGAAACACTTTTAGGGTGTTCAACAAAACTTGCTACATCCTCAACTAGTGCAATGTTTTCGTCAATATCTAACTTCTTCTTAGTTACAATTAAGTGTTTGCATTTAATGCACCTCTGACCTGTAGATAGGTTATCTTTTTAACCAAGTTTTCTAAAACACAGGGTTTTCCGAAGGGAGCATGTTCATTTTATACGAACTCTTGTGCATTTTAGAAACCTTCAGAGGGATAAAAGCGCTCGGTGATTAAACGTTATCTAGAAATCTGTATTGCATGCAATTAATGAATAATTGAGTACATATCGAATGCAAATTTGATGGAAAATGCTTAATTCATTATACGAGCCAAGAGTTATTCTGTTTTCTGATTACGTCGATGCTAGACGCGTTAGCCAAGAATGTGTCGTTAAATTAAGCCTACTCTTCGATGTTCAAAATAAGTTAAATAATATCTTTGAAGCGGTTTTTTTTTTCAGATGTTTATCCCTTTACCAAACGCTACATTTCCGACTGTTCCGAATTGAAAAAGAGTGTAGACGTCATTTCAAAAAGTGATAAAATTGAAAAATAATCTTCTGATAGGGTAGAAAACATGGTGGGAAAAGAAAAAATTGCTAGTTCAGAGCAATTTCTTCTTTTCCCACAATATTTTCGAGAGTCGTTTGCAACAAACTGGTCAAATGTCGTTATAGTTTGGTAATTGGTCATATGGATTAATTGTTACGAAATAGTAAACAGAAACAAGCCCACTTTCCTAATGTTTATGTTTTCCAATTGAAACATACACTATCTTTAGAATCATTGTGTTTAAAGGTTTCAGATGGAATACGGTTCGAATTTAGTAAATTACTGAACACTATTTGCGCCTGCTTAGAACACACCAAACATTTCCAAAGATCCTCAATATATCAGACTATAGCGAGATCGTCTATCAAGTACGCCTAAGAGACCGATCACCTGTTGGTTTAGATCGTATGTTGAGAAATAGGCGCATTGACCTCCGAAATATGCTGAGAGACTTTTTAAAGCATCATGAAAATTCACAAATAAGTCAATTGCATTCTTCATTGACAAATTCTTGTGTTGTATTTTACGAAGGCAGAGATCATCAAAATTGCATTACATTCTCTTAAAGGTGTAGAACAATTGAATGTGAAAATATGGAAATCGCAATTAATGGGTGTAGAATAATTGAAATATTGAAAAATGGAAATATGGAAATGTAGAAGTCGCCATTGAAAGAAAAGTTATGCTGAATTATTCTTGAATAGCCTCTCCGAGCTTTGATCCCTGCCTGAGTGGGTTGTTATTGTTTGATTATTAGGGAAAGTCTTCAAGCTTACTCACCGAAGGCCACTAGACCTAATCGGATGATCGAGTATTCCCCTGTGAAATATAGAGCGGTATCCACCAGCTATGTGTAATAAATCCTAGTATGTTGAGTGAAGAAAGGGACAAACTTTGATACGTCATCCCCTAAAGCTTCTATGTTCAGAATAAGTGAAGTTACAACATTAAAAACGTACAAACACAGTGGAGTCCGTTTTTGTTTGAACACTGATTCAAACGTCCCAGTGTTTAACCCATTACCAAATAATTACGACATTTGACCACTGGGTCCCGTTTTACTAAACAGTTTACGCTTAAGATTTGCGTAAGTCTAAAACAACAATTCCTCTTTTTTCAATATTGGACGAAGTAATATTGCAAAGTGACACATCATTGGAATCGTCTCTCCGACATTGTACTTTCATTGAAGATACTATCCATGTTTATCAATTATGACTTACGCACATATTTTCCGTAAGTTGTTTAGTAAAAAAAGGCCCCTGTTTGTTGCAGACGACGCTGGGAAACATTATGGGTAAAGAGGAAATTTCTCTTAATACTAGTGAGGTTTGGCTAGGAGTATGGCGCTGTATATTAACCTCCGTGATATAACCACGTGTAATATTGTTGAAAATCGGCATACAACCTTAATCCAGCAACCTCCTTTTCCTACAATGTTCTTTGCCCCATCCGTAGATTATTTTTTAATTTCATCACATTTTGAAATGTCGTCTGCAAACTCTGTCAATTTGGTCAAGCGATTTTTTTGCGTTTGGTAAAGAGTTAACCTAAAAGTGATATATCAATAAAATAAATACGTTTATAATTTAAGTTAGTCTAAGGGTCGTCCAGTCGTTTCAGATGATTTGACGTGCGATTAGCAACATTCCTTGTGAAAGGAAAAAAGTAACATATATTCGTTTAAAAATGTTTGTTCAATGAAATTTATCAAATAATTAGTAAGCCTTAAGTATGAGCTGCACGTATTGAGCAAAGTCTAAATATGTTACAATGTTATACTCAAAGGCACAACATTATGTATTGTTCTATTCGTTCTATTCGTTATAGGTTTTGCACACTGTTTTGACCATGCCCAATATCACACCAGAGGGACTTTGTTTAATCACCCTTACACCATTAGAAATGAGTTGTGCCGGTTGGTTATACTGTGCATTTCTATTTTTATGTACATATTATCAAAGATGAGATCTTGATTAATGCCACAAATGCTCCATAATGGTATTCAAATGGACCCTACTGAAATTAAAATAGGCACATATGGAAATAGTAATCAATGGAAGTACTGAATTTATTTACTGTTGAATTGTCTACCTTGAGGTCAATGTCACAGGGAGGGTTTTAGCAAAAAAGTTTGAGCTATTGAGATAGCGCTTATCGAATAAAGCATGTACGGTCAAGTTACACCTCCTACCCCTACCTTGGGTACCGTTTTACTAAACAGTTTACGCTTAAGATTTTCGTAAGTCTAAAAGAACAAATCCTCTTATTTCAATAGTGGGCGAGGCAATATTGCAAAGTAACACATCATTTGAATCGTCTCTCCGAGACGCTTCCAAAGACATGTCTCATTGCAATAGTGTACTTTCATTGAAGATACTTTTCATGTGTATCAGTTATGACTTACGCAAATATTTTCCTTAAGTTATTAAGTAAAACGGTACCCCGGTGTATATGTCACCCTGTGGGCTATGGAGACAGCGCTAGAATATGAACACAAATATGCCCGTATCAAGCAATACAATGATGACATTCTTGCCGACAATCCTGACTTGTCCACCACTTTTCAAATATTAAAAGACATTAGAGATATATATTTTCATGGTAGATTGACTGGATGACAGACAGTACATTTGATGTGATATCTATAAATATATAAATAGGACACTGACCGCGGTTATGGTATTGAAATACTCTTGAAAGCGGTGCAAAGTTCCTATCCATCCGGTGTATTTTTGCAAGTTACACACATCGCTCGATAGCTAGTATTATACCATCTGTTTTAAATCCTATAAGGGAACATATGTTCTTAAGAATATGCACATATAGGATTTCGAGGTCAGAGAAACATGAGCACACTGTGTATATATTCTACTTGAAAGACGAGGAAAAGAAATAAGCGTATGTGAGAGACATTATTTTGTTTTGTCTTCTTATTCATTACTCTGAGACGAGCATTTTCAAGTAAAATGAACATAATATGGGTTGTATAAAGGCAGCCAAAACCTAAGACAGGGCCTGACTAACCCACATGCCACTATTCAAATTAAAGAGAAGTATGTAAGATATTGTTACTAAATAGCTTGTTACAGTTTTATTTTTATTACGATACGCTGAGATCGACGTCTTTCGAGTGTACTGTATTTGTTTACCGATACTAGGTCCTCCGAAAAAAGTAATAACAAGTTGTCATCCCTTTTACAAAGGAATATTCCCATTTTCTATTGCATTTAAATTTGCTGTCCTCGAAAAATCTCTCACATGTCAGAATAATGATAAATTCGCTCGTGGTTAGTAAGGATAAATGGTCGTGAGCTTTTAAGAAAAGTATTGACCTCGGGACCTCTTCAATCAGAAGCAGGCATTTACATGTATCATAAAAAGTCAGCGAAACCTAGAGGTAAACAGGCATTACAAAAAACTGCATTAAACCTTTACCAAGAGCCGAATTTTTAATTGTCCAAATGTGAAGAGTTTGTAGACGACATTTCAAAATGTGATGAAATTGAAATAGAACAGAAAACAGTGTGGGAAAAGGAGAAATTGCTCGTTAAAAACAATTTCTCCTCTTTCCTAAAGTGTTTTCCGGTGTCGTCTGCAACAAACTGGTCAAATGTCGTTATTATTTGGTAATGGATCAAGAAAATTACTGCCCTCCAGACCTCTTCAATCAGAAGCAGGCATTTACATGTACATCATAAAACGTCAGCGTAATCGATAGAGGCAAACAGGCATTAAAGAAATCTGTTTTAATCAATAAAGCTTTCATTTATGTTCCTGCAATCTTTGGAATGGGGATCTTTATATCTATAGACTTGAAAGAGATATAAACGATGAATCGTTATCAGAATCTATTTATGAAAAAGTGGGTAAACCAGATAATGGCGTTCGAACGTAGATTTTCATTGTGTATCATAAAAATCTGCTTAATGTTGTTGATAAATTAAGTAATATTTCCTTATCAAAAAGGTATTTATATGCCTGTCTATAAACAACTCTATACTTATGTCTGAATATCATGTATTCATACGCTATTCAATAAAGCAAGATGTTTCAATTAACTTAGTGGCTGGTCAAGTCACCTGTTTGCACAAGCATAAAGTCGGTTTCAACACGGCAAGTTTGAATGACTAATGCCATTTGAAAAAGAATCTCTCAACATGTCTAAATATTACGGCAATTTCTTTCTACAACACATTCTGATTACACACAAACTTCATCATATGGCACTCATTAATAATTACTTTCTTTTTATAACAATGGACTTATTTGAATTTAATGACGTTTTCTCTATACATGCATGTATGTGATATTGCAAATAAAACATTTGCACTCTATATAATCATTGTCGTTATAGGTGATATTTCGGTAAGATTAGGAGGTCTTACAGTCACACATAATTTTATAGAACCATGAGTAATTAAGTAAATTCGTTGGCATTAAAAAAACAATATGCAGATTCGGTAATTTTGTAAGCTCCTTTCTTCTCACCAATCAATATGTTGAGGTTTTTTTCTAAAAAGGCATAGTTTAAGAGGTTTAACGAATCTCCCGGTTGACAAAATCCCGATTATTCTTACAAACTTGGTACGGTCACAGATGGGTCTTTCTCCATCACTAAGAGCCAGGCATCGCACAGTAAACCTTAGTGAGATTAAATGAAATGCGGTCGTATTCGTTCATTATGCCAAATATTACACATGATCATCCCTATGGCACGCCATTGTGCAATAAATGTCTTTCCACCACATTGTTCTTATATACCTGTGATTCGGTAGCTGGAATGCACCCACACAGTGTAAACGTCTAGGTCCATCCCAACGGAGTTTCCTTTCATCAAGATGCACTAAGTGTACTACAAAGCGTAATTGTACAGAAATGCAATGAAACTGTCTGAAGCTATTAACTAGTTACTGGCCCTTTAGCATGCACTAATTAGCAGATGTATCAACGAGGACTTTGGAAACCATTGTAACAAAAGAAGAAATTGCTCATGATGAGCAATTTCTTCTTTTGTAACAGTGGTTTTGGCAAAAGGCTTTAACCAGGCCAGATGAGCGTAACGTATTATTATCAAGATCGATTACGTGTACCACATAGAGTTATTATACAGAAATGCAATGAAACTGTCTGAAGCTATTAACGAATTACTGGCCCATTAGCATGCCCTAAAAACAGATAAGTCGAGATAAAGTTTTATAAAACTGTTGTCATTTAAGATAAAATTGCAATACTGAGCAATATCTTCTTTTGTGACAGAGATTTCCACAAAACGCTTTAAGCAGAGACGTTGATCGTAAGGTATTATCAGTATGGACTAAGTGTATCACATAGCGTACTCATGCAGTAATGCAATGAACCTGTCTGAATTAATCATCGACCCAATAAGCATGTACTGAATAGCAGATTTGTCGAGGAAGAGTTTTTGCAGCCATTGTCACAAAAGTAGAAATTACTTAGAACGAGATATGTCTTCTTCTGTAACGGGGGTTTCCACAAAATGGTTTTACTCGACAATATGACCGTAATGTATTATTAAGGTGCACTTACTGTACCACATATTTTGATTATACAGAAACGCAATGAACCTGTCTGAAGCGCTTAACGGATTACCGGCCCAATCAGCATATGCTTTAAAGCTGATATGTCGAGGAAGAATTTTACAAAACCATTGTCACTTAAAGCTGAATTGCCAATAACAAAAGGATTCTCCTTCTTTAACAGCGTTATCCCAATCATTCTTTACCGAGTTTAGAACGGTGTGTGTGTGAGACACACCGTTGCCGCCTTTGGATACTATTGGTTTAGACTAAGTCTTCATTTTGGTCTTTAATCTTCTTCAGTTGCACTGTTTGCCTTAGTCGATCGTATTCCTATAAAATCACATGCCATAAGTCGAGGTTGATGTTGTAAACCAACGACAGTAATTTAAAACTATATTCACAGACTCGTCGATGAATAGCATTGGTTTAAGACAGTTAAGTTCACTTAACTATAGCTTGCTTAACTGCATAATGCATTTGCAACAGTAGTGAACCGGAATGAACAGATTCCATGTGATTGTTTCTTTATTGCCGTTGACCATACGGTTTATTATATAACTGGCACATACATTCAGTTCTCAACATCGATGCAACGCCATGTTGGTAAGCACAAGACAGTTAGTCTACTAGTAAGTGTTATGAAACATGTCCAAAGGTTCGAAATAAGCGGCTCGTTATTTCATTGTAAAATGACAGTCAGTTAGATACTATTTTCAGGTAGTATATAATTGTACACTTCCTGTAAATTGGCTTTAAAACTCCAATAAAGTATGAAATAGATAGAAAACACAGTATCGGTGCCTTCCGTAGTTAAAGCGACTTCGGTCTAAGCGTTAATTGGTGCATGAGTAAAGATGTCTTTGAGGTACAAAAGCTTGAAAAGAGTCCATAGCTCTCCAAATATATTGGGTATATATACATCTGTCAATTGACCGGGCGGTTGAGCGTACATTGTTCTCATACCCATCTTGAAAACATTAATCAGGACTATTTATAAAATCGTGTATGATGGCTTACTTGTCTTTACTATTAACCAAAGCGATGATGACAATTGTTCTATCGAATAATAGATACATAATGACTAAATGTTATAGTTATGATAACTCGAGTCATAAACGGTTTATGTGAAATGACATTCATTCTTTCTAGGTAGCATTCTAATGTAAAAGGTATGTTGGAAATACACGTATACGAATGATCAAACGCAAACGCTATTCATGCTCACAGTGTAAATGTCTTTCGTGATTACTTATCATATGGGTATGTCGTCTATCGTTTCTATTTTTATCTTACCAGCATGAGGCAGCCAAAACACTTGGACAATGGGCTCTGATATGTTATTAATCCATGGTTATATTTTAAGAGAAACTGCATTTCGGATTATCCAGCTTAGAACCACAAACAACAAACGAAAACGCCGCTCGAGTGTGGAGATGCGGGAGCTTATTTATCATTCTGGTAAGAAATTCCGCCCGCATACGTCTCTCGTATTTGGACTGAGAAGGATTGATGATCGAAAAGTCGGAAGGTGGCAAGCGCAGTTCGATATCACGAATTCCTTTGGGAACTCAGAGAATGGGAGATTTTATTAGCATCGGGTCTGGCGAAATGATGGTGTTTATGAAACCCGCAACACGTCTTGTTAGATTGACCTGAGAGACATTCGCATTTTGTTACGAGTTACGAGTCACGCATTTTCTTCCTTATAAAACCCAGAGTGCGCCGTGACCTTTATTACGTTTGGACAAAATAAATTGTGTTTTTTCGTCGACTTAGATAAGTCGTCTATAGTAACGTGTTAATTTCTAAACGTCCAAAATCGAGAATTATAGTCTAAACCCTTTACTGCATGATACCACGTTATGACGTGCCTGCGGTTAAAGACTAAAGAAACAATTGTGTCTAATGGAGAAAGTGCATGTTATAATCAATTTCTCCTTTTATCTCTAATGATTTTCACAAAATATCGTAAAGACATATTCCATTGATGAAAGCTTTTTTGTCGTGTACTATAACCTTATTTAGCAATGCAGTTTAACTTTTCGTTCCAGGTAACGTAACTGTGAATACACATTTACTTTTATCCTACTCTCACAGCCACAGAACTAATAAGAGTTTGTTAATATATTATTTGTTCAACCTTGGAAGACATGTTGTTTATTTAGATTTATCAGAGCGATCAGGGCTCAATTCTATGCGACGTAATAATTGGACAAAGGCTAGAAATAACAATATCAAATATGATGGAGAGATGACTTAGCGGGCTCTTATTCGACAAAAGAATGGATAGTTTGCAACTTAAATTCATGTAGATTAACTATTTGTTATACCCGAGGGTTTATTTATACATCGTATAAGGGTTCACCTTTGACAGGCATAAACCGTCAAAATAAGTAAACCTATACCGGTCTGATATCACTAACTACGAATGCTGAACAGAGTCGAATAACCGAGGTTTAAGGTTTAACATTTTGGTTCCTTCTATCATGTGTTCGATAATTGAAATTGACGCACCAAAAGACGATAATCATACCATTTCTTCATATTTGATACCCGACAATGTCTTAAAATGTGTCCTTTCTCGTGAGGATTAGTTATTTTAGGTTATGGTTACTTGCCTCTATGGTATCTACGGTTTGAGTGTTACGGTGCATATCTATACACGAAGTACACAAGGTTCATCCAGTGGACAAAACAATAGTTCTTTTGTTTTGCTCTCTTACCCAATACCAAGGACAGAGATCAATCCCACGTGTATGATAAAACAATGAGGAATACTTTCATTTGTCATGACGTACGCATGACTCGCAGCAGTAAAGTAACACTAATGCTATTATATCCTAGGGAAAGCACATGGGGCACTCTCGTCCCGTATCACCATGTGGTTTCGCCCGTATTGTTTCTCAGGATTAACGGTAAGATTTATTAGCCGTGCCCAAGTCGTAAATCGAGTTTAATATTTTAGTAGATTGGATACTTGTATTCACTTATATTGGCCATCAGAAAACAAGACTTACACGATTAAAGCATAGCGACAGCATGCTATTGTTCAAGATCGAATTGCTTGATTTGGCCGGTATTGGAGTCGTTTTCCGCATCCGATTATGCTATGAATCTGGAATTAATTCAAATAATCCTGCGCCGATGAAGAGTAAGTTGACGAAAAACAATTGTAAACAAATTACAATGATTGTTTAATTACTACAAATGAGTATAGCTAGTGTGTTGGAAGTAATGTATATTGTTTCATTACATCCACACGAGCAATCTGTGATTTATTGTGACTATGTCTGACGCCCTCTTGTATTGAAAGTGACAAGCGCCGTGAGAGCCGATACCAAAGTGGCGTCACACCAAAATGTATCCACATACAGTTACGTGTACCAAGATCACACATGAAACTGGATGTAGATATTAGCGTGAAATGGCCATCCGCACTGTTTATATATTCTACATTTGTAAAATCTTTACACCATTATACACTATTACATTGGGTATATGCAATAACATCGTCAGCCAAACCAGGAAAAACCACCTTCTCTTTAAACTTCGTTAGTGTTTATATATCCAAAATGCTGCGATACAACCAGACGGATACTACCTTTGATCCTTTATTTGTTTCGCACAATTCTTTTATTTAAAAAAACATCAATTTAATGATTTAATGTGTCGGCAACCAGCAATGGTATTAGAAACCAATCAAAAACTGTAGTAGCAGCATGATATCTAGTAAAACTGTTTATTAATGACCATACCATCTGGTTGGAAGTTACTGTTCTTGTAGCAAACGATTACTTTGAACCTATTTGAACCACTTTCCTACACGACCTCCTGTTGACTATGATTTAAGACTCTTTTGAGCTTACACACTTGCTTAAGGTAGAATACCGTAATCCGTCATTTTCGAACAAACCTTTGTCATATTACTTCGGTCGATCTCGGTATGGGCCGGGACTATACGCATTAAACATCGGTCTGGCCCGGAACTATTCGCATTAAACATCGGTCTCGGTAGGGACAAATTGCATCAATTAAGATAGTTTCGGCTCCGACCAAGGTTTACCAAGAACGCCCGAAGTAACCCGACGAAAGAATGAGTTTCCAAATAGCGAATTATGATTATTCTACCTCAAAACAACTTCTGAAATCCTTTTTCGAAAGGGATTCTTTTTATCAAATAAGTATTTTCTTATTTGAAGTAATTTATCCTTCTGTTGCAATTGTTTTTTAATTCTTTATCAGCAGATGTTTCATGAAGTAAGGGGCATAAATCAGAAGAAATCAGTTCTACAGGTGGAATCACCTGTATAATGATATGTGATTAGTCTCTATTTATCAATTTGATTGTATTCACATATGATAAAACGAAGCTTTAGGGGATTAGACGTTTATTTGTATGTGTTGTTAGAAACAACAACACGTGCGTTGTCGATCAAATGTGCAGGAAGTATGTGATATGATTGATATATCAATCAAGCCTTAAACATTAATGTGTGGGGTCCATCACAAGCGCATCAAATGTCAGCAAGGAAGCTTATCGCAGCGGCACGTTAAACATTAATGTGTGGGGTCCATCACAAGCACATCAAATGTCAGCAAGGAAGCTTATCGCAGCGGCACGTTAAACATTAATGTGTGGGGTCCATCACAAGCACATCAAATGTCAGCAACGAAGCTTATCGCAGCGGCACGTTAAACATTAATGTGTGGGGTCCATCACAAGCACATCAAATGTCAACAAGGAAGCTTATCGCAGCGGCACGTTAAACATTAATGTGTGGGGTCCATCACAAGCACATCAAATGTCAGCAAGGAAGCTTATCGCAGCGGCACGTTTTCTTCTGGTATAGATAGATGCACATTTCGAGTTCTTACCGGAATATATATGGCATGGTTCTTTCATTCATATTTTCAAAATATAATTAAAAACAATACATTGATATACCTTCGGCCACTTTTCTTTGAATTCGGACAACTAATAACCTGGCAGCCCTCTTAAAGAAGATTTATCAAGCTGTTGTAAATAGGTCAATAATACACACACTGATTATTTCAAATGTTTCTCTGCTTTATATCACATAATCAAAGGAAAGGTTCTGAACGAGTATGTCTTGCCATCTTTTATCATTATGTTTTATACAATTAGACCGTAATAAAGTAAAGGGAATGATAAAAGATGAATTAGAACCGAGTACTTATTTTTCCTTTCATTATGGTTTTGTGTTTGAATTTTCTAAATTACACAGAATGAAATGTATTAAACCCTGCGTTGTAATTTTCCGTTTTCAAGCAAATAGAAAGGTCCATGATGCAAAAAATAATAAACTTAATATCGGTATTTTCATGAAAGTTTTATCCAGTAGCATACCAATCCACGAGGAACTCGCCATTTAACGTAGCCTTTAAATGAAAATAAAATCTCTTGGTAATTCAATATACGTGAATATCTTTTACGCAAATAACTGTTCTAACATGTATGTCTTGAATTAAGTAAATATACAACGTTTTTTATTTCCTTTATTTTTTTCGGAAACATAGGGGAAATACTTTGCTGTCGAGCCTAAGCGTGACATCTGTTTTGTGTTGTGTTTCAAGCGAGACTATTACACCAGCGTTCAAGGATCAACAAAAATGGCTAAAGCCTTATCGTAATTGGGTTGTTTCAATGAAACGCCATAAAAAAGGAAAACAAATGCAAATAAGAATACTTTTCTCAGACGTAAACTTACGAAGTTTTTTTTCATTACAATTTACAAACAAGCATACTAAGAGTACGAAGCAAATGATGGTTCCCTCTCCATTCACGCCCCGCAGCCATAACAACTATATTCATTTCCATTCTTTGGGAAAACATATACAACCATGTAAACACGATCCATACATATCAATAAAACACGAAAATAGAGCATTGTCATATGTCAAGGTAGTAATTACCATAATCATATTCCAAAGTCATAATTCATGGACATCTGCCAATGTTGGTAACTTGCACTTTATTGATATGTATGGATGGTGTTTACATGTGCCTTTTAATTTTTGTGTGACGAAAGGCCCTTGGACAATTCTCATGCGGCTGTCCCTTGATTTCTACAGCTATACGAGTAACGTGCGAGGTATTCTTCGTATATGTTGTAGGTACTTATGATAAGAACACACCTAGCCTAAAAAAGGAGTCACCTTAGAGTATAACTCGAGATAACGTGACTTTATTCAAGAGTGCCCGTTCTTGAATCAGTACTTACACTTAGCTGAATGTTTACGGAACAGTTTCGGGTACGTGCATGTGGTCAACATACCCTTTTAATTTTTGTGTGACGAAAGGCCCTTAGACAATTCTCATGAGGCTGTCCCTAGATTTCTACAGCTATACGAGTTACATGCAAGGTATCCTTCATACATGTTGTAGGTACTTATGATAAGAACACAACTAGCATAAAAAACAAACATTCACTGCACCCTCGGTCCGGCAGCATTGGCTGGTTCAGAGGCAAGGACACCTGAAATCAAAAGTTCCAAAGTTCTTTCGTTAAGGATAAGGGCCTTTCGTTAAGGATTCGAGCCTTTCGTCAATACATATATGTTTTTCAAGAGAAATTGGAAGGGAATAGCGTTTTAGAATTCATTGGATGGCTGATGGAGTAGGAGAGATTCGTTTGCCATTTACCTGTGTTTACATCCATTGCTTAGTTGATTGGTTGGATGGTTTGCTGATTGGCTTGAGTATAAAATACAACATTAACAAATGTTAAAAATGTCGTAAGGGTTGCCTTCTCGTTCCGTGCTCCAAAAGAGTATTTCAGAGTAGCGCTTTAGTAAATAACCCAAGGAAAATATTTGCACAAGTTGACAAATATGGATAAGATCATAAAATAACAATATTTTCATGTGCCGTATTATTCTAAGCGACTCGGAATGACGATTCTAATAATGTGCTACTTTGAAATATTTTTTAACTCATGCATATATTGAGCATATTTAGGAAAATGTCACCCTGGTCATATGAAATACATAAAGGTTTATATTAGCGCCCTGTGTTTATGCAAGTAAGTTTTAACGAAGTAACGTGTTCTATTCCAGACAAGAGAAGATTGATGACCTATTGGTGAACTATGACCCGAGAATACCGCCCAATTATGAGGAAGGTAAGTGGATACGGTTCGTCTATGAGAAACCTTTTGATTGAATATGGATAGTAATCATAGTATGTCGTTTCCCATTGTTTCCATTTAACCCTTGTATTGCTGGAATCGTCTCCATTCTTATACATGCAAACAGGTTAGATCCAGGCCAGCCGCCAAGTAAATTACCGGTTTGCTACTCTGAGTATATTTTCTTCTCAAAATTGAGCAGATATTTAAGGTTTTGGAAAGCAGACGACACAGAGTCATTTTTATAGAAAATTAACCATTATTCTAAGGGCTAAGGCTTATCTCAATCGGTACATCTCTCGATGCTCCGCACACGTCATCACCAATACCAACCGACCGTTTTACTACAGGAATGCAACGAATGGTTACTACATCAAAAGCCGACCAAGTTTGTCCGCTACCATTAGGCCTTTATACATTTGTATTGTGTACTTTCACATAAGTGAAACACTGTTATTCATCCGATTTAGCGCTATTAAAAGTCATTGAAATACGAACGAATGACTCAGCAACAGGTGAAAGACATATCAAAACCAAATAGAAAACATTATGACAAAATGTTAAATTGTTCATTATGACCACATTAAGAGTTTATAAAATCGGTTTCAAAACTTCTATGCACCAATTGCGATGGAATTGGGTAAAAAACAATATATTTTTGGAAAACAATTTAATCAATCTGTCTTCTTTGTGTAACCAAGTTTCGACCTCTACTATCAACAGGACGCGTTTATTTTCTCCACGGCGTATGAGTGTCAACCACTTCCCAGGGCGATTTCCAACATATGTGTTCTTTTTTCCCTGGAATCCAATTATCTAGCTAAACCATCTTGTTGCTCTAGAGCGAATTTCGATTGCGTGCTTGAAGGCTTCCCCATTTATCTCAATATCATTTTGTGTATGGAAATCACTCAATGATCTGTCTACAAAATGTAAAGTTGTTTTTCCTTCTCCTTCAACAGCCGTTTAATTCGGAGAAACTGATTTATTATTTTGAAATGGTTCCTGGTTTACTCTCTTAAACCTTTAGCAAACGCCAAATGTTCGACTGTTCGAAATTAAAAGAGTCTGCAGACGAAATGTAATGAAATTGAATAATAATCTTCCGATAGAACAGAAAACATTGTGGATAAAGGAGAAATTGCTCGTTACGAGCAATTTCTCCTTTTGCCACAATGTCTTTCAGAGTCATCTGCAACAAACTAGTCAAATGTCGGTATTGTTTGGTAATAGGTAAAAGAATCATACACATAGGCTTATAAAGGACGATTGATCGCATTGGTAACTTTGTCATCTTCATTTGAGGTTTGGATCAGACAAACCTATAGCAACACTAAACAATAATCAGAAATGTGATATTGGGTTGAAACCATTATGACAAAAACAAAACGCTTGTACGAACAGCATATTGCTATTGCTACACTGGATACTAACATAAAAATACTGCAAATGTATAGGAGTAGGTCACTTAGGAGTAAAGGCTTATAATTTAAGAAACCTAAATAAGAAAACACTGGATAGGTGAAATAGTTTATATTGTATAGAGAAAACTCGCAGGCCAATTAACGTTAAGAACACACTGTTCAGTATCAGCCAAATATGCCATTTGCTTTTTGGAAATTAAATCTAACAAAAACAGATCTGATATATGATATTTTATGGCGAAACATTTTCCTAGTGCCATTTTACATCAAATATACTGATTAAAAGGCATCAAACTATATACACATTACATCGGGTTCGGAAAGAATGGGCTAATAAGGTTTCCAAGAAATAATTTCGAACATATGGTTTCCTGACTTGTTTTCCAAAACTTTTTACTATCATTTGAATCATTGATCAAATTTATTAGGAATACGATACGTTTTGTTTTGTATCCCGTCTGATTATATTTATGACAACAACGTATTCGTTAACATTTTCGATATGTTTTACACGGTGGGAAGACTTAAAACTGAAAGGAAAATGTATGCGGTCTCAGTCAAATTGAGTATTAGGTAACGCAGGTTTACTCACAAAACCGATTGAAAGAAGCATGACTAGCGGTATATCAAAATTATATTTATAGATTTCAACATTTCCTTGGTGACGTATTATATGCCACAGTGGTTCGGGCTAGATTCACGGTAATAAGAGGGTGACGGTGGCGAAGTCGTAGAGCGGCGATCGTTAGAGCGTTATCGAGGATCATAGTTTGGTCCCCGTTAGCGCCGATTTGAAAATGCCGGGACTAGCCCTAGCAATCGGAACGCGTACTGATTTATTATCCGGGAAGCAGTCTTCATCTACCGCGAATTTAATAATCTTCAAGCATCCGTCACAATCGATGTAATAAAAGAGTTTTCACTAATAACGGACGTTTGTTAAAAATAACGACCTCGAATTGAAACCGTCGACTCATATTTCCGATATTCATCCATGTGCTCACGATTTCGTGTCTGTAATTACAGACTTTCCTGTGGAGGTGTTTGTACAGCTTAATATCCTAACCATCGATTCGGTCCGGGAATCCGATATGGTATGTATAATTTTGAATCGGTTTACAACTCCCAGCTAAAATTGCAAATAACGACCAATCTGTTCAATGCATGCCATGCTGTATTGTCTGATCAGGGCTTCATGCATGACTTGCAACCTGTATTAACCCATTGCCAAACAATAACCACAATTAACCACTTTGATGCAGACGACTCTGGAAAACACCGTGACTAAACGAGCAATTTCTCCTTTTCTCACAATATTTTTTGACCTATCAGAAGATTATTTTCGAATTTCATGACAGTTTGAACTGTCGCATGTAAACACTTTTAATTTGGGGCAGTCCAAAATTTTGCGTTTGGTAAAGGGTTATGCTATAATTCTTATATGCTATAAACAACCATAACGACTGCCACTATATCATAGCAAATAGTCCATTGTGATATTCATACAAATGCAAAATGCAGAATGATTACAATCAGCTTCTTACGAGAATTGTCTCATTTGTCGCGACAGTTCTTCAGTTGCGCTGTATGTATAGGGATAAGAATACTTCTAGGCTGACCAACAAGTTTGCTCGGCTTATGAAAGGTAGGAATGCCTGAGTTTCTGACTGTTATTCCATATGTGTGACCCTCTCAATCAGAATTCCTTGTACATAAAGTCTTTAACTTTTTACCCTTAGAATACTGGGTAATTTTCTTGGTATAGATTTTTGTGTCGCCTGCTTTCTAAAGTCAAAAATCAGTGCTTAATTTTGTCGATTAAAATACTCAGAGTAGCAAACAGGTAAGATCACAGACCAGTCGCCAATTTACTTAGAGTCTCTAAATGATATTGGATTTGTGAAGACATTATTTGGGTTGAACCAATATTTTAATTGTTTATTGGGTCATGATTATGATAAATTCTACATTGTAGTTGCAAGTTATTTGCATTTAATTTGGTGTCAATACAAGACTTGCATTTAAATTGAGCTTATTTGTAAGTCAATGACACTTCTATCATTAGAAATATAATATTTATTGTATTGTGTTTAGTTAGATGTATGCATTAATTATTCTTCTGAATAAATTACTTGTATCAGTTTATGCCTGATTTTGGCTTATGTAGGACATTAAACTTGACTCAAGTAACTAGGCATAATGCTTAATGACAATGCATGCTATATAATGTATGTTTGCTGTTAGAAATCTATATTTTTTTCTCTTCTCCTTTCATCCTTGTTCATCTTCATCTTTCACCAATGTATATTTTATTACTTTTTTGTCATTTTTGTAATATTTTGTATAATCTTTTGTAATAGTTTGTAATCTTTTTGTAATCTTCAATTTTGGAGGAAAAAAAGATTTAATAAACTATCAGACTATGTAGACGAGACATTTCATTTGGACAGGTTTGTAATTGGTACAGCTATTACTTTCACAAAGCCTTATCGTGTATTGGAAGATCAGAACCACCAATTCACAAATGTATGCCCATGTTATTCTATTAGTAAATGCCTACTGTCATTAAACGAAAAGTTAAGCGGCGACCTCTGATTAAATTGGCATTTCATATTTATACAGACACCGTGTCCTAGTGTAAGGCGTCCGCCTCGGGACGGGGAGGTCGAAGGTTCGAGTACCACGGGAAGCGTTTTACTTGGAAATGTTTCTTGTGGGACATGTTCCGAAATAGCCGGTTAGCGAGCCGCGAGCGAGTTGAATTAATGGTTGTCGACTTATATCCGCTTGGCCCCTGGCATAGTGATAGAAGTTGGGAGGTATTTGGGATAATCAGTGAAAAGTGTTTCATAAGCCAAACTAGTACCCTTTCAATAGGAATGATACTATGATAAACAAAACTTTTACCTTTGTGCCACAATATCTCGTCATTGCCTATTTGGTCGATCCAGCAATTAATAAGGTCAGTCACTTGGTAAGAGGGTACTCGTAACAGGATACAAGGGTAGCTCCAATAACTGACCCACCACAACAAATATTCTGTTGACAAACATGCATCAAACGCATTATTCGGAAACGTTATACGGAAATTCATTTAAATAAAAAGTGAACTTTCAATGTCGACAAACCCGCCCAGACTGCACCAAATTTTGTCATGACGTGGTCAGAGATATAATGAAGGCACACGAGTATTTGAAAAGTTGTAACACCTCAGACACGCATCAGACGCTTTTCTATGAATAAATAAGCGTTTTACAGAAACAGATGACCCCTTGAGAACAGATCCCTGACACATGCATGCGTTAACCCGTATAGTGCAGGAACCGACTTCGTGCTTATGCAAACAGGTTAGATCAAGGCCAGACGCCAAGTTAATTGGCGACTGGCCTGTGATCTAACCTGTTTGCTATTCTGACTATCTTTCCTCATCACAATATAATTCAATTTACCACTTTCGCCCTTACAATGCTGGAACCGATATCAGGCTTATGCAAACAGGTTACATCCAGGCCAGACGCCAATTAGACTCGCGCCTGGCGTGTGATCTTACTTGTTTGCTACTCTGAGTATCTTTCCTCATCAAGATTAAACATACATTTAAAGTTTTTAAATAAAGACGACACAAAAATCTAATTTTAGAAAATCACCGAGCATTCGAATGGTTAAGGAAGTGGTTTAGGATCTTTCAAATGCAGTATTTCATAAACTGTTAGAAAATCAATAATTAATACACTCACATATAAAGCAAGTTATTCTATTCTAAGACCTCCATTTCACTATTTCACGTTACACTATGATACCGAATTCCAGGGTTACTCCATGAGAATGTCCTTGCGTCAGTCGTGGAACGATAGCCGGTTAAAGTACTCCGGTAAAGAAATACTAAAATTACCAAAGAACACACAAATGAATTTAGCTATTCTAACCCTTCCATTTCATTATTTCACATTACACTATGATTCCATATTTCATGATTACTCAATGGGGAAGTCCCTACGCCAGTCATGGAACGGCAGCTGGTAAAGGTACTCCGGAAAAAAATACTAAAATTACAAAAGAACACACCAAAATATGAAGTAAGCTATTCTAAGCTTTCATTTCGTCCCACGTTACACTATGCTCCCATTTTCCAGGATTACTCGAAGGGGATATTCCTGTACCAGTCATGGAACGATAGCCGGTAAAAGTACTCCGGAAAAGAAATACTAAAATTACAAAAGAATCAACTCACTTATAAAGCAAGCTATTGTAAGACCTCCATTTCATTTTAAGATACATTATCATTCCAGGATTACTCAATGGGGATGTTCCTGCGCCAGTCGTGGAACGACAGCCGGTTGAAGTACTCGGCGATGAGCCACATCCGGTCCCTGGAGCTGGATACCCGGATGATGGACCGGATATGGGTACCGGACCTGTACATCGTGAACGAGAAACACGCCTCCTTCCACTCCGTTACCGTCCCCAACAAACTCATGCACATCTACCCTGAGGGCAAGATACAGTACAGCGTCAGGTATGAATACTCTTGGTTAAACCGAATTTATTTAACATCGATTCGTGACGGCAGCTTTGTTATCTTATTCGCTTGCTGACTGACTGTTTCCTGGGTGCAAGCCCAGTGCTAGCGCCGAATTATGGGTTAGATGTAGTCCCATAACCCTCACTTCGCTGATAATGTGGATCGTAAACAGAACCCTCGTGGTTAGAGGCCGAATACTCTAAATTACAAGCTTGGTGGTTTTTCACTTGATTTTCATGGATTTTGTAACCCTTTATCCATGGGTAAATTATTAAATAACACCTTTTCATGCCATTGTGATTTTTCACACCATTTATATTTTAAGGGCTAGCAAAACTCATTTTTCACTGAAAATGGATAAATTGTTAATCGATAACTCTTTTTTTTTATTTAAGATGATTTCAGTTTTAAACGACAGTTTCGCATTACTTTTTGCGTTTATTTCGATACTCGGGTTTGAAGGTATCTTCTGCTAGGGAAATGGGATAAATGCATTTGCAATTGCTCACGCCAAGGGTTCTGTATAATGGATTCCGGCGACACCTTTTAAATCTTCTAACATTTTAGAAGCGTGACATAACGAGAGGAATTCAAGAACTGTTTCCAGGGTATATGGCAGCGTGAAATGTTTCCTTGGATTAAGTGAATACTTGTTGAAACCAATACCTCATCATTAAGTAGTATGCGATGTATTAACCCTTTCCCAAACGATAACGACATTGACCACTTTGTTGCAAACGACTTTAGAAAACCTTGTGGGAAAGGGAGAAATTGCTCGTAACGATGTTATCTGCTCTATCAGAAGATTATTTTCCAATTTCATCCCATTGTGAAATGTCGTCTGCAGACTCTTTCAAATTTGGACAGACGAAAATTTGGCGTTTGGTAAAGGGTTAAGTTCCAGCTAAAACCTGGGTAGCATTAGTTTTTGTCACAGATCAAATACATTATAATGATCAATCTCCTCAGAAAGAGGTAAAACATTTGCAAATTGGTTCAATCCAAAAGAATAAAATACTATATATTATACCAAGACTGTATATATTTCAGGATTTCCGCGACCCTGACATGTCATATGGATCTACGGAAGTACCCTATGGACACCCAAGTATGCTCCATCAGTATGGAGAGTTGTAAGTAAACTCATATACAGGATTAACTCATTTCTTCTTCATTTGTTTCTCAATCTCTGCTCTATGCGCGATTGATCTCAAAACAGCACTTAACTCTTTTGTTCTTCATTTGTTTTTCAATCATCGCTATTGACAAGATTGGTGTTAGGAAGAAACTGATTTATCGGGAAAGTTTTAAAAATGAATAAAAAATGTTTTTAAGGACATGCATCCATTACGCTGAATTGTAATCGAGAACTGTTAAAACACACACACCATATATTTGTATAGGAGATAATGCTTGGCGCCTGATAAAATTGTACGTTCTTTGCAGTTGCGAAACATGCTGCAATTAGATTTGATTCCGCATAAAATACGATACTTTGCGATTCCTGGGGATATTTCTATATGTAAAGGTGCTTCACCATCTGCTTGAAGATTAAGCGAACAATGGCGTCTAAGATCAGCCTGTGCATTGCAAAACCTAATTTGGAGCAACACTGGTCAACTTCTGAGGATATTCCCTTTAAACCTTCTTGCCAATATGGAAAATTATAACTGGTCCGAATTGAGAGTAACATTAAAAACGAAAGTCAAAATGCAAGAATGATCACAGTGCATTACTTGGGGTAGACATTATTTTGGTGAAAGGAATCACTGCCCGTTTGGGGCAAAATATATTTTATCACCTTGATCTATTCAGACTTCTGCAGCAGATGCATTATAGAGTAAGATGTTACAGAAGGTTTCTTCCTTATCTGGTTTTATTGTAAGCAGTCTCAGTAACCATCAACCTAAGCGATTTACATAGACTGATCTACCTCTAACATTCTTGCAAATGCTTTGAAATACGTATTTCAAGCTATCGTGCTCGGTGAAAATATCTTCAACCGAAAAGACAATATTCAAGAGCCAGCTATCAGACGTCATGTCTTGTTCAGTGTGTCTTATCGTGAAATGTCATTTCTAAAAGGCTTCGATGTCACAAATATCAAGCCTTTACCCTTATACCAAACGCCAAATTTTCGACTGTCCCAAATTTACAGAGTTTACAAACACTATTTAAAAATGTGATGAAATTGGAAAATAATCTTCTGATAGTGTAGAAAACATTGTGGGAAAAGGATAAATTGCTTGTTAAGCAATTCCTCCTTTTCCCAGTGTTTTTAAGAGTCGTCTGCAACAAAGTGGTTAAATGTCTTTATTGTTTGGTAATGGGTTAATGGGAGCTCAGCTAGTTTGTCGTTTTCTTCCATATTCATTTTCCGAAACGCAGTAAAATAAGGCTTCTTACCTTTGAACACAAAATGGTTATGGCTTCTTACACTCAATCTTTATACGTCTGTAGAAGATTCGTGTGTGTATCATTTCCCATTCCAATTCTGTTACACCATTTTAATCCAGTGTATGTAAGACACGGTGATTTGTAAATTCGTCTACTTTAAATGCTGGTATTTTAAAATGTATAGTGCGTGGGCTATCATTTTTGGTATTTGTGGGAAGAGTTGTCATGAATCAATTTTGGTAATGTACATAGACTGGTCCTGGAAACATAGGCCATATTTCTAATGATATTCCCTTCAAAAAGTGTCATTTTTTAATGTATTGTACACTGTACGGATGGATGAATTGACAACCAGGAGTTTTGTGTAATGCTTTTAAAGAATTATCCGGGCCAGAATCTCACGCAGAAACTTATAAAGTACATACTTCACGCGGCGATCTTTGTCGATGAAACTATCTCAAACCATCAGAAGCTTGATATTTAATATAAAAACGAAAGTCGGACGCCAGCTGTCAGACGCCATGTCATCTCGAAATGATTTATACGTAAATCCTTTCCTTTCTAAAACACGGTTTGAAAATAGGTATTATCCGACGCAAGCAAGCAGTCTGTTCTTTTTAGATTATTTCATTCCTAGTCATTCAAGTGTACCATGTAGTTTTTACTTTACTTAGAACTAGTTTGTGATAAAATATCATTTAGTCCAACTCAAACATTCTCGAAATATTCATAACTAACTAACTATATCCATATTGTATAATAAACATTACATGTTATATAGCAAATGTGGCAATTTCCAAATGCCATATTGCTGTGTCACAATAATTTGGTCCTTTTCATTGACTAGATAGCCACGATTCTATGTGGACGCCCATTGTTGATAGAAATAGTTTCCTCTATTAATGCATCGTATTTATCTTTTTGGGTAGACTGTTAAGTCTTTGAGACAGCATTAATTCGTCTATGACAAAGAGAATATATCCGTTCAGATGGAATGTGTTAGATCGTTCTCTCTATCTAAGGTCTAATATTGATTAGATCTAGTAGACTGTCTAAATATGAGGTACATGTATGTCGAATATTGTAGATTTATGAATGGATTATCGACAATGTCTAAATCAAAAAGTTTGAAAAATTAAATTTGTGCCAATTCTTTGACTTGTCATGGTCAACTAGCCTGAAAATAGGACATTTTCGACGGATATGGAGTGAACAATCGTTCCTTCCACATTCTAACGTAATATTGTACGGAATAGTAAAAGTAAAATGTTTTTGCGCAATTTGGACAACTTTATCAATTTCAAATCGACGTTACGATTACGTGAGGCAGGTTTGCATAGATTGAATGAGGCATTATCTTCAGACGCATTAAGACCGAACATTAATGTATGTATGGATTATTCATACACATCGTGGATGTTGAATCTGAAAACGTCTTATGTAAGACAGCGTAATTGCTGGCATGAATAATAAATGATTTTTCCTGTCGATTTCCACAGGAATATGTTTTCGTAGAAAGTGCCAACACCTAAAATGGCGTTAAAGCACTATCATATAATTACGTATTGTATGACTTCTTTAAGAGAATTTTAATGGTGTACTATTTCGTCTAAGTTTTCTCAAAACCCTATCCTTTTAATACGTGCAACTATTCTTTTTTTAAAGAGGTTCCAGTAAAAGGAGATATAACACTGATGTGTAAGATGACTAACGGTTTAAAAAAAGTAATGGCCGAAAAACAACAATGCCCTATTCGGTGTTTTCACTTTGAGATCGAAGGCATCTTTTTTTTTCAAGTCGGAACCATTTATTCAAGTTATAGAGACTCATCAAAATCTAGATGGACTTCCAAAAATAAGTTAATCGGATATGAAATAAAGAATATTAAAAGAACAAAGCATTGTTTCTCTAAGTCTAAAACGACTTTACATATGACACAATACTGCTTTTATTTACAGACGGCTACAGTAAGGATAATGTCATATTTACCTGGAACGAACTGCCTGTGGATCGGTCAAAAAACCTCATGTTACCACAGTTCGAGTTTGGCGAGATAAGGACCATGCAGTGTGACAAGTTATACTACGGAAGTAAGTGGATTGTTTATATGTAATGCTGTAAATACAAAATAACTATTTGTATCAAGATGAAAGAGGAATTTTCATTGACTTACACAAAAGCAAGAGAATCTGTAATGGTGTCTAGGCAAAACAGCTTGTTTGTGTAAAGATGTAAGAGGAATTTTCACTTGTTGACACAAAGGTAATGAAAGTTTTCATTGTGACATACAAAAGTAATTTATTTTCCTTTATGTTGTCATAAAAGAATATTTAACTTTCTTTCATGACATAAAACTAAAAGGAGATTCCATTCTTTCTCAAATCTCTCTCAAATGGTTAATGATTTGTTTATAAGAAAACAGAAATTCATACCTTTTGTTTCTGTTGTAGAAAATAAAGAAACTTCCATATACATGTGTAAGTCCTTGCGGTTATTGGTGGATTGTTTCTGTCATGTTGCAATTGAAATAGGAAATGTCCCTATATGACAAAAACGTATTTGACGTTTTCAGGGATGATTATAATATTATACAAATGTAGGTACGACAAACTAGCGGAAAACATTGTATGATAAAGGGTAATGGGGGTTTCTACCGACCTTGTAACCTTTAAACTAGTTTGAACATATGTTTCTTACAGACAGGAAATGAGGACAATTCTCGAAGAAAGGTTATTTCATCCAAAAATATATTGCTTGGAAGTTTATATTCCTAAGCGATATGTTACATGAAGCTTGCGTTCAATTTTCATTCAACCCTTTACCAAACACTAAATTTTCGACTGTCCCATATTGAAAGAGTTTGCAGACACTTTTTCAAAATGTAATGAAATTGAATAATAATCTTCTGATAGGGTAGAAAACATTGTGGGAAAAGGGACATTGCTCGTTAAGAGCAATTTCTCCTTTTTCTACAATGATTTCCAGAGACGTTTGCAACAAACGGGTCAAATGTCGTATTGTTTGGTAATGGGTGAACGGTTGTCGCGGTTTTTTTTTAAAGAAATGTGTTCTTTACAAGCTCAAAACCTCCATCTATCCTTTCAGTTAACTACACGTGTATATCGCTGGAGTTCGAGTTACATCGCAGTGCGGGGTTCTATATCACCCAAATCTACATTCCCAGCGTGCTCATCGTTATATTGTCCTGGGTGTCATTCTGGCTGGATATCGACGCAGCCCCTGCCCGTATCTCCCTCGGGGTGTTAACCGTACTCACCATGACGACCCAGAGCGCGGGGGCCCGGTCTACATTACCCCGGGTCTCATACGTAAAAGGTGAGTCAGTGTGTGGTGTTTATAGCGGGTGTGATATGTTTGTGTGCTGAGCACACAACAGGCCGAATGATCACGTGATCAATGTTTACTATACGAAGCGGATTTGCAAATGGCAGCTCCTATGAATGAGCAGGTATTTATGCATTTTTACAGCAGTTTACTTTTGTTTTCCACTATCTAGTACACGCCGTTTTCATGCAAGGGTTGAATAAATGGTATTTGGCAGAATGATTATCTTTAAAGAAGAAAGATATACAAATATAATTGACCTGCCACCAATGCAATGTATAATCACCGAATGGGTTGAACAGAATGTTAAACAACTAGCAAACAACTAAACTTTTCAACTCCAAGTTCCACAAGCAAACGAATCCATTATTCTTGCACTTGATTTGTATTCCGCAGCTATCGACGTATGGATGGCCACATGCCTGGTGTTTGTGTTCTCCGCGCTCATCGAGTACTCTTACGTTAACGTACTTGCACGCGTCGAGAAGCGACGTCGTTCCGAGACCATGGTTAGACGTCAGTCTGAGATGCCGACGTCAGACGGTAGGAACGGAAGTGACGTCAAGGTTTGTTCATCTGCTAGATGAAACTTATGTTTAACGTTTATGGAAACGTCTCTTTAAAAAATCGCCTTTATATGACGTCTGCTTTCCAAAGCCTTTAATATATGTTTATTTCGATGAGAAAATATACTCAGAGTAACAAACAGGTTATATCAAAGGCCAACCACCAATTAACTTGGCGGCTGGCCTTGATGTAACCTATTTGCAATAGCATGAAGTCGATTTCAACAAGCCAATGGTTAAGACAACTGTATTTGGACAACATTGTCTCTATTCACCTTTATCTTGTAATCAGCGTGTTGATTAAGAATGGCCTAGAACAAGCTTAACCAAACTAACAATGTGTCGATTATAATTGTTTTGCAGATCTTTAGCCAACGGGAGCTCTTTCCACCTTTTTGATGCTGGGTTAATGAGCGATGTTTAGATTCAGATATAAAGAAAATCTTGAACCTCTGACCAGATAAAGAAACTACTCTCTGACAAACAAGTTGACACGTTTCTGATTAATGATAGTATATATTTTGCTTCCACAAGCATGCATAAATCGTCAGTCTTGTATATTAAATGATAGGGTTGGCTTCTCTAGTACATACGATAAATAAGGGTTGTTTTCTTTGTATCCAGGAAACATGGTTATATGTACATAGCTGTTATATATAATTGATATCTATTTTTGATTATGTCTACTAACAACAAACACAACAAACGAGATTTTTCTCAGATAAATGTTACTCTAGTTAATTTGAAATATGTTTTAATTTCATAATGGACTTTACAAACTCATATTAGTGGAAGTCCTTTTCAATCTTCTTTAGCTGAAACGATTATAATGAAAATACACCAAAATGGCCTTGGTTGATTGAAGGGAAAACTAGCTGCTTAGAGAAGTATCATTCTAACGCATGTAGCCTTTCATTATTTTAGGACATATACGAAGGCAGATCCAAGTCCAAGTTCAACATATTCGGTGCCAACAGAGCAAGGGCGCGTTCACTGGACAAATTCGCGAGGATGTTTTTCCCAGTGGTCTTCATACTGTTCAACATTGTTTACTGGTTTACCTATATTTACTGGGAACCAAATCGTTCCGATATTTATTGATAACAACCGGGAACCCATTCGTTCAGACATTTACTGATAACAACTGGGAACCAACCTTTCCAAGTGTCTAGAATCAACTCGATGCTTTTTTTATTGTGCTATATGAATACTGTGGTTGGCAAGGGTTAGGTTCAAAACATCTACTAAGTGGATACATATTTCTAAGATAAACGATGAAAATTAGAGGAAAAGTGAAATTATCAAAATCAGTGTTTTAAACGATAAATACACGAAGTATTGTATTACCAAAATAGTACGTACATGTATGCGGACAGAATTTCTCCAGAGAAGGTTTGTTCTACAGGAAGCGTTAACTCAACATGAATATTGTTCTTGGCTATATCCAATTGATACATTTTGAACATTATTGGGACCTAAAGGAATTTGAAGTCGATATGCAGAATGAGAATGTATTTTATTGTTAGAAGAGGACTAATTCAGTATCTGAAAATGAAGAAACTTTTCAAAGGTGCAAAGTCTTTTTTCTGTTTATTTGATATTTTCAAGATTGTAAACATGAGGTAAATGTGATTCCTTGGTTGATTGTTAAAGTATAAAGTCCTCTTACCCTTTAATTGATACGCCATCTTGATGCACCTGCAGCAAAACTAATTTGCTCTTTAACACTAAGAATACTGGGTAACTTTCTAAAAACAGATTGTTGTGTCGTCTTTTTTCTAAGACCTTAAATATCTGCTTAATTTTGATGAAGAAATATACCCATAGTAGCAAACAGGTTAGATCTCAGGGCAGCTGCCAATTTACTTGGCGGCTGGCCTGGATCTAACATGTTTGCATAAGCATGAAGTCGGTTCCAGTACTATAAGGGTTAGTTGTTATCTATTGTTACATTTAATTCAACCAGCCTAAACCCTTTGAGAGTTGGCAAGAACCTAGCCTTTAATCAAACAGCAAAGCGTTCATCTAATTACGCAACACGTACTGAAATGCCAAAAGTGTATTAATGCTCACAGCCAGATATCAAAGCATCTCCTGGATCAGGCTTTGTACGCTTATCTCAATACTTGCATTGGGCTATAACCACAAAGAAGCAGACAGCATTTTCATTGTTCTTTAATTCAGGCTTGTTCTATACTAGGTCGCATACGTTGCCTTCTTCAAACTTACATTCTCGGTCTCTTTGTTCAGCGACAAATCTTGGAGAAGTGAAGATGATATGCAGTCGATCTTGTTTTAAGTGCTCATTATTAAAGGGGACACGATCGTGATATATAAGGAATCGAACAGTTTATGACGGACGCAAGTCACTCTGTAAACCAAGCTTTAGTAGGAGCTTTCTGGATTACTTGCGTCCTGCTCTTTCCGACTAAATAGAATTTCATGCACTGTTCAATGGTTGCTTAAAGCAAATTTTCTATAATAATTTTCTACGCCTTCGTCGTTGAAGGTTTTTACCGATCTTAAATGCGCCCGTGAATGATAATTTGGTTGCGACAAAATCTCTTTTCAGCGAGTAGCAATCCAAAGCAATGTCATGTTCATCCGCATATATGCAGCGTTTTTACGATGGGGCAATGAAAGACGCTTTAGTCGCCTTGTTTCGTATGTTTATATGTTATCTAAGTTTTATATGTTCACACAATGTAATATTTGTCTCACTTTTAAATGATTATAATAGTTATTTGTGAAACAGATTGTTTTATCGTTTTATTTTTGACCCAGCTAAATGACTTGAATTTGCGAAGAGAACAGAACAGAATTTCATTTTTGACTTGTTCCTAGTACGTACATTTCTTGGAATAATCAATATGGAAGTTACTCTGCGAAATATGCTGAATATTATCATAACACACTTGTACCGAAAAAGGCGGAAGTGGCAACAAAGAAATTTCTTGATTCGTTAAATTAACAAATAATCTCTTCTCTAATGTTAGCAACGGAGAAATAGTTTTACTACTGAAAACAAGTGCTTTAAGGTTGAATTTCATTGTGCGCACTTGAAGTGTTGATCAAACTGTTTCTGGATGGAGAAGTTCTGAAGCTGCTATCCTTAGGTCATATCCGTGTGTATGAATTATTTCCTATGCCTTAGTGCAATACGTCCTATGGGAGATATTTCGAGCGTGTCTGAGAATTAAGTACCATTCTCCATAACTGGTAAATAACACAAACGACTGCTTTTGATGCAGAGAAACACACGTATCATCTCCAAATATGAAAACCGCAATTTGACAATGTGTGCCTAGGGAGCTGTGTATATTTCTTTGTCTGGGTCGCGCTAACCAGTTCTTCGGTTCCTCCTTACTACCATAAGGCCCTGCTACATATCAGATGTATGAACAAAATACTGTTTATATAAGTTTTATATAAGACTATCTTAATCGGCAGACTAAACAGTTAATGCCTTTCACTTAATCTAATGAGATGACGGTGGTCCTTTTTAAACCTTGAACAGAATGCCTTCCGTAATATGTCTGTGTTTTATCAATCATGCATCGTACAGCCCTTTAGCTAGATAGACATAATACAGTATGCCTTTTCCATGGTTCGCCTTATTAAGAACAGACACAGTTCTTGTTTATGGTAATATTACTACCACGGACTGTTCTGTACTTGGTTACGCAACATAGATCAACCCCGACACTAATGTCCTTTTATTGGACAGAATACATCGGTTGTGGTGCGTTATTACTTGTAGTATCCCACAAGACGAATAAAACAGTTCATATGGACATAATTACAATATATAAATCTTTATTAGAGTCTCATCGTCGTTACAACAGACAGTTTATACATATAAAATGTTAAAAAGACACAATAAAACATGCCATACAAATTTGAATTATTAGACACTTACATTTAGCTAATTTTAAAAGTATGCCAGCATTAAGAACACCAACTAAGGAACGTTCAAAGATTTTAGATGGTAACTACCATGGCAATAGAAATGAAAAAGACAAAAAGTCATGAGGCCATGAGAAAAACGTTTGCCTGCCAAACGTTTGAGCTCTAAATATGTTTGGTTAAAGTGTCATCTATTTTAAAGTGATAAATGCATATAAACCTTTAAGACTGAAATAATTAGTTCTAATGGTGAACCCTAAGGGGAGCGCAATCACAAACTACTATCCTCTATAGACGTGGATAATATACGCGGTCAGCCTCATACCGATCGTTCTGCTCTCAGACCACTCCGATCCAAACCTGTTGAATAACCACGTAATGACAAATATTTCATCTGCGCTCGAAAGATGAGGGTTTCGTCAAGCTTATCAAGGAATTTATCAGTACACCTTCAAATGATCATGGAAGCTTCGACTTTTCCTCGTTTCTCATAACAAACAGCCGAATGATTCTCTGAAGTAGATACTTGTTTCACAAGGAGCGATATAACATATCATATTGCAATGGTTTGGTTCATTGCCTATTAGGTTTATGCCAGTTCAGATATTATGGTAACATTTTAAAATGGCCCAGCTCGTTGCACCCAATAAATATAAATATTGCATTGGGGAAGTGGCTGGATGGCCACAATTAGATTTGTGCACACACACGTTACATTTCCGTTCTCTTTTAAGACAGACAGAAAACATGCTCGATTTCCCGCAGGAAATTAATCGAACTATTAACTTATATCATAGATATGATTGATGTGTCGCTTAATGTTTGATAAAACGTTCTAGTAAGTCGTTGATAAAAACGTATCTACGAAGTCAACTCGTACGTGTTGATCTAATCCAAGTAAGTAAAAAGGTACTTGCGTTTCATTGCAACATTTAAAGGGAAGGACATTGTGTGATAAGAATAAAATTGTTGGGAATGAAGAAAGTATAACTCTATGAACTGTTATACAAATGTCTTTCAAAGTCATACGAGAAACTATTCGAACACCCCATTTCCATCATCGGCACAAAAAGGTGATTCCCCATTGCCTTTCCAGATATCAATAAAGATTGTTATAAAATTTGAGAACATTTCTTTTAGAATAGATAGAATTAGTGGGGAAAATGCATTGAAAGATATCTGCGTTTCATTGTAACAGTAAAACGAGATTACATTGTGTAATAAGAATGAAATTGTTGGAATTGAACAGAATAACTCTAATGAACTGTTTTACTAATGTGTTTCAATGTCAGTCGGGAAGCTTACTCGAAAATAACTTTTCTTACTATCGATACAAAAAGGTGACTCCTCTTTGCCTAGCGCCATTAGTTCAAAGTTGCCAGGTATGAGAGAAACTGTAATAGAAATGTGAGATACGAATATTTTCTTAAGAATAGAAAGCATTGAAAGTGAAGAGTACAGTATTTGTAACGACAAATAAGTATTTTTTGCATTTTACCGACCTCGCCAACAGATTTCCTCATAGATGGAGTTCTGCGAGTAACAATAGTTCGATTAAAACAATCTGTGTCACTTTATCTAAAACATATTTTCCTTTTTTTACTTAAGCTGTTGAAAACATGTGATTTCACTAAACAACTTTTAATAGAGCATTAATGTATTCTAGAACGTTGATGGAAAACTCGGTTTACAGATAAGTAAGTAATGGGATCGCTCTGTGACGAACATTACTATTGTCACACGTTAAGAGTGTTTGCCCATTTCGTAGTCCGGGTCCCAGAATATCTCTCCCATTTCGATGATTTTGCATGAAGGAAATAAGAAACCATTCATTACAAGATAACCTGTTTTAACAGTTTACTATATTTGTAAGAGCAGTGTGCAGTAACTTTACCAAACGGCTTTGGATGGTATTAAGAAGCCCATCAATTATCTATTCTCATGTAATTGTACTGTTGTCATTTTACGAATGGAAGGCGGTTGAACTTAAAAAGAGTTAAATCTTACCATTGTGAAAGGCCTTTTAAATCCTAGCAAATATACGAGCGGCTGGTACAGAGATGGCTTTTAGTAGCTTAGCCATAAGGATAAGGATGAGAGAGGGCACTATAGGGTAGGGTAGGTCAAGCTTTTGACTTTTCCTTCTCCATTAAAAAAGCAAACATTTTTGTTTGTTTACAGAAACATATACCCTTTCAAACTCGTCGGCAAAGGGTCAAAGAAGCACTACGCTTGGTTTTTTCTTAAATTTAGGCACTCGGACCGTTAACAGATCCAATAATACAGACAGTGTCAGAACACTAATTTCCCCTGGGGTTTCTATTCCTAACGCGTATTGCCTCTTAAAGTTGATGTCCAGATTGTTTATTAGATCAAAGGAGACGAAAGGTTGTGGTAACCCTTAATCTATTTTTCAACTCTGGGGAGGGACTTCATTTTCTTTGAACAAAACCATAATCATATGGAATTTGGACTGGACCTCAGTGAATGTGACATTCGAAACACCTCGGCCATTTCTTAAAATAACCTCGGAGGTAATGGGGAGCCATTTTTGAAAGTAGGTCAGCAACGAAGGGCCAATCGTATCAACTCGGCAATCCCCGTCACAAGCCGGGGAATGCCGGAAAGAGCTGATTGACAAAATATGAAACAAAGATGTGTTCATATGATCATCTTTAATGAAAAGGGTAAAAAAACATTCAATTGTGATATATAACCAATTTGTGTGTATTTAAATACATAGTTAGTGCCTGTGTGCATTTTGCGTTATCCGCCGGAAATAAGGCGAATTACCCCAGGATTTCTGGTGTATTCATGTACTGCTTACGAGGTATATCTACCGACTTGTTACGGGGATTGCCGAGTAGATACGATTGTGAATGTGATTCTGTTTCGCAGAAAAGGTGCACATTATGATAATTCTGGCTTCGGAGTGGTATCTATCATTTATTCAATAAAACTGATCAAAAAGACCCATTTAGCGAATCTAACATCATAACGGACTGCATCTTGTTTTCTTTTGAGAAAAGATCAGAAATAACAAATCAATTACAAAGACACATCTGTACGAATAACCCTGCAGTTTATTAAAAAGAACAACATGATAATACCATACATATATCAATTAAAACAATACTTTTGAAAACGAGCGTGTGTCTGCTTCACAATCCACCTCTTATTGGAGACTACTACCCTTAAGACACATATCTGCATCAGACCCTATCGTTATGGCTTATCATTTACGGGGCGAGAATGTAAAAGTGTTGATTCATTGTTTTATTTGGTTTTATATAATATCAATATCATCAGAGTTAAATTTCGATGCATGTATCATAATCGAAAAAGATAACCCAGACGATTTACTTAACATACGGATTAGGTCAAGTTTGAAATACCAACCGACTTTCCGTGAAAAAGCATGGAGCCTATTTCTCTCGTAAAGATAAGTTTAAATTGTATCAAGTCTACAGATTTAGAACAAATACTTCTGATGATGATTTCCCGGATAACGTGCACTGGCAAGTATAAAAGGTTCTTTACCATTTATCCTTTGTAGCCACAACATGTCACTCTCAAAAGCTGTATGCCCCTTGCACATTGAGTTTTTGCCAAGCTTGGAAAAAGACCACATGGCTTATATATCACCTGCATTTTTACCTTCAACTTGGAGCAATGCTAAGCAATTTGTTTAACGCCAAGAAAAGGATGTGTAAATACATGTAGGTAGACCAAGTCTTCTTATCCCCCCGCCCACCCCCATAAAAAAGTATATTAATGTTTGGATCAATTGTATAAACACGAATATTTATTAACTGACAATTTATTTCGACCCACTGTTAGAATTGCCCCAACAAAAACCAACGCTTATTCTTCACTACGCATATTCAACACCAAATCTGATAAGATACTATGTCAAATTGTTAGCTTTTACCACATAAACATAGTGTTGGGATTATCACTTTAACTACAAATAGTTGACAATAAAACTGGTGATAATTATGTCCCATTGTCAGGTTTGACCTTGACCTTTTGAACTTGGGGCTGGTTCTCAGAACCGCTCGATCTCGTCGTTAGTCCGTGATATTGCGTAACAGACTGTTGCTGGTTCCTCGATAATGGCTGCTCTGTCGTATTCTCCCGCGAAAGCCGGGACGAAACCATGTTATCGTTGGCATCACTTGCGCTTTTTGGCCTGCTGGTCATCGTGGACATTCGGGATTCGAGCCCGGAATCGGCGTTCGTGTGGAACGTACTCATCCTCATGAGTCGTAGACCCAGATCAGACGGCGGGGGACGAGGTGGTTCCGGCTCCTTGGCGATCCAGTAGGCTGCACGATCGTGGATGAACTCCAGACCCTCGTTGGCCAAGGCTCGAGTCTGCACTGACGCATTGGTGGGTAGTTCTGCATAAGAAAAGATAAAACCATCAAAATAAAAGTCTTCATATGTAACTTATCGGTCCCGGTAGAGTCAATATCATTTTAAGCGACCAAATTGTAAAGGGGGACAGTATGGTGGTTTATGAAGTAACATGCAGCTCAAAACGGACGTAAGTCACTCAGAAAGCTCCAGTATGAGCTTATAAAAGACCTGCGTCCTGTATTAACCCTTTACCAAAGGCCAAATTTTCGACTGTCTAGAATTGAAATAGATTCCAGACGACTTTTAGAAATATGACGAAAGTGAATAATTATCTTCCGATAAGGCAGACAACATTGTGGGAAAAGGAGAAATGCTCATTAAGAGCAATTTCTCCTTTTCCTACGATTTTTCTAGAGTCGTCTGCAGCGAACTGGTCAAACGTCGTCATTGTTTGGTAATGGGTTAAGACAACCACCGACTCAATTAGATTAAAAGCACTGTTTAAAAATGGTCTCTCTAAACAAGGTCAACGGGATAATCAGTCTCATTGGGGTTGAAAGGATTGGTAATACTGTTCAAGCGTATTCGACTTCTTGAGTTATCTACTTGTACAAGACCTGGAAATAAACATGAAATTCCAACATAGAAATAATTGATCATTGCTATCGGGATTTGAACTCAGGTCGTCTGGTCTTGGATAGCCATCCCTTACCACAAGACTTTTTTTCTGATATGATTTTCTGTATTAAATTCTCCTGGAGCTCAATCGGTCAACGGCTTCATATGACATAAAGATAAATTTAAAATGGATTACGAATTTATCTTAGAATCTGTCCCCTTCCTGTTAAACTGAACGACGTATGAGTAGTCGACCATAACATTCGCTGTAGTCGTTTCAAAACACAATAAAAGGCCACATTTTTTAACAATTCAACATTCATTAAGTCGAATTCCGACTTATGAGGACGCATTATTGTTCTCCATGCATTTTCAAGATACTTTATGTCTTTTTAGATGACGGTACTTACTTTGGAATTAAAACTATGCTTCTAAGTTGACTTTGTAGGCTTTTTTATTAATGCTCCTCGTGGATCACATTGTATGGGTCACATTGTATTCGACGAATGGTTTTGCTAAATTATGATAAACCTTGTATTAGCATTACTACACTTACTCTCCGTTTCGATATACTGATCGAAGAATCGCTTATCGGCTACAAACTCCCCAGCAAACCTCTGTAACTTCCTGTCCCCAACTTGTCGCGGGGAATCAGGGGCGGTCCGCATGTTAACATCACTTATGTTGGATCGCTCTCGAGTTGATCCGAATGCGCGTGGGCAGAAACTAACCGGAAGTGTGGAGTCCAATATGGCGGGAGGGTTGAGCTGTAATGACATGTACACATGGGAAGTTCCGAGAACCTTCAGGAGATGTTGAAGACTGACATAGCATGTTAAACGATACGATTAATGGTTTTTTTAAATTTTATAGGACAAAAATAGCTAAATATATGTAACACTATCGCGTTTTATTTCTCAGTCATATTTAAGCACTTGGCCTTGTGGGACTCACGCGTCAATTATCATTGTTGGCCATAAGTCCCTTTAATTTTTTATATGACGTATCTGGCGTATTTTCTAATTTAATATATTTCAGGAATTTCTAAATAACATTTTATTCAAATACATTGTTCATCAAAATTGGAATCGTTTGTACGTTAAGCATTGGATATATTCACTTTTTATTTCGATGCTAGTATATCTTGATCAGAATTAAAACGATAAATAATCCAAAATTTGAATTACAGGTTTAGAAATGGTATGATAAAGTAATATTTCTACATAAATCATATAACGCAACGTACCTTATTCATGCTACCCCCAACCAGGATGAACTCGTCCATTGACCCCATGTTTCGATTCGGCATACTTGTACTGGGTATCTCGGTCTCTTCCGGTATACCGCCAGATGTTGCAGTCCATGTCGAGCGTAGTTCTAAAAATAGTTTGATATATCTTAAAAGTATCACAAAAGTCTGCTTCAAAATAAGTACAACGTCTATTTGTACAACCAAATGGTATTTGTTTGCTTTCTTTATAAACAATATATATCTGACCAAATAACTGGCCATAACACAGCATCGACAATGAACATTTGACGAATGCTTTAAAGCAATTAGGGTGCGTCTTTCATGAACAAACAGTTTCAGAATACATCCTTGATCAGTTCATACCTTACACATAGAAAGGACATTCTAATTTGTGTGCTTCCATACTTGACAAAATATGTTGTGCAATTATTAAAAGCAATTCCATGAACAAAATGGAGTGAAGGTTGAAATTCCGCCATATTATAACTAAGGAAACATTGGGAAAGGTAAAAGAAAATACAATCGAAATATAAACAATACAATTAAAAGGACTATGTTACAGATTTGGACATGACTATTTCAGATTATAATGTCTTCTAACTATAAAACGACAATTAATGTACATATCGAATTGTTTAAGTTACTCCGAGAGAACAAATCTCTGCATCATTCACTTTACTACAAAGGTACACTGGAACTTACTGCCGCCCCGACGCAGGCCTGATATGGGAGGCAGGCGCGATTCCTTGCTGCTGGGTCGCCCGTCCGAGAACGTGTCCGACTTGACCACCATACCGGACGCCTTGCTACCGACACGCATCGACTGGCTCCTCTGGAGCGCCTCCTGATCCTGCTTCTCGATGTGCGAGTTGTCGATATACGCCGAGTCCTTCACACCGCCCTTCGAACCGGCGAAGTAGATCTGGAGAACAAGGTATTGTTTCAATTAACTTGATTTCGTTGTTCACATTGTTTAAATTATATCATATCTGTAATACATTTACTCATGATCATTACACCTTTTCGCCAACAATCCAAACGAGCATTTTTCTTGTCCCTAATTGCTTTCCTGTATGAGCACAATTCGAGGGTACAATGCAAAGCTACAGTACGTGCTTCATAAACATGAAGCACTTACTATAGTATTACATTGAACCCTCGAAATGTTCTTTGCTATAAAGCGTGTAGTGACGACGTGGAATGAATATCGTTCATATCTTAGATCGACACGTTTGTACCCATAGGTAATAATTTATGGAATTTGATTGATAACTCATGGTGTTTAGTTGTTTAGGGGTGTTTTATTTGAGTTGGATGTCAAACGTCTTAGGAGTTGAAATAGTGTGATAAAACCCGGAGTTGTTAAATGATTAAATATTAACGTTTTGCTTAAAGTGTTAAGTGTTAACAAGCAGTTTCAATGTTGATTACGAAGGTAGATAATCAATTCATGACCCAAGGGTTTTATAGGTTCAACCTAACGACGATTTCATGTTTAGCAAAGGGCGATAACCGAACTCTGATCAGCAATATGTAATATTTCTTTGTCTTGATTTGAAAAGTCTTTTTAGTATGTCACATATACATGCATGAAATTTAACGCATTGATTAGCATTATATGATATTCTCATCATTCATGAATAGCAATTTAACTGATATGTGTATTGAGGATTAATTTTGTCTAATTTGTGAGGAACTTGCTTTAATGTATAACATGCTTTTATTCTATCATTCTTCTTTCACCTTACACTTAACCCATTACAAAACGCCAAATTTTCGACTGTCCCAATTCGAAAGAGTCTGCAGACGACATTTCTAAAGGTGATGAAGTTGAAAAATAATCTTTTTATATTACAGAAAATATTAAGGGAAAAGGAAACATTGCTCTTTCAGAGCAATATCTCCTTTTCCCACAATGTTTTCCAGAGTCGTCTTCAACAAACTGGTCAAATGTCGTTATTGTTTGGGTTAAACAGTTCTGTCATGCCAAACGCCCAAGTATTGGAATATATTTTAAAATCAACAAAAAACAAATAAAATTGCAAGGGAACAGAAGGTGCAGGTCCGGGTCGACACATTTAACACGTGACTTTTGACAGCGTGATGCTTCCACTGATTACTTACCGGTACAGATGTGGGATGCTCGTGTCTAGGTCTGTGTTGTTGTTGTTGCTGTTGGTTTTGCTGTTGTTTTTGTTGTTGTTGTTCAAACAGTCGCTTCTTCAACAGTTCCCGTTCTGCGGACCCCAATTGTCGACCCTGAATGGAGAAATGAATAGTAAGGTAGGAGAGATTTTTATAATTCCCTTCATGTTTTTGTTTCATCGCACATGCAGCTAGATAAATCAGACCCCAGAATGGTCTGAATCAGAATGGTGCTCGTAAAGAGCAGTAAACGCTGAAGCCTAACGAAAAGGGATTTCACAGCAAATACCTATAATTAATTATATAAGCACAGATATTGTTGAGTAATGTGCATGTAAAGTATCTAACTGTCCCTTACCTTGCGTTGGTTAGGGTCCATTTCGTGTAGAGGCGTTGCCGGGACGGTACTTGTGTCATCATTGATGCTGAATGCCACGGTTCGTGCCGGTATCTGTAGATACAATAATGGGATACTCTGTTAACCCTTTCCCAAACAATAACGGCATTAGACCAGTGTGTTGCAGACGAGTCTGGAAAATATAGTGGAATAAGGAGAAATTGCTCGTAACGAGCAATTTCTCCTTTACCCACAATGTTTTCTGCCCTATCGCATTTTGAAATGTCGTCTACAACTTTTGCAATTTTTAACAGTCGACAATTTAGCGTTTGGTAAAGGGTTAACGTATTCTCAAATTTTAGATTCTGTCCTCGGACCACAGTGACAAGGCTGTAAGCGTCGGGAATTTAAAGACCGAGACACCTTGGCCCAATTCTCGATAGCGGCATATAACTTGAGCCTTGTGGGTCCTTTGGCAGCACCCTTCCACATTCATATACTGGTAAATCATAAATGTTAAAAAAATGTACGCGCATAGTTTTGATAAAAAAAAGCCCGTTTTAATTTGATTCCAGCGAAAAAAGTATGAAATCTCATGCAGTAAAATGTTAACTATGGGCTGCTTTTCAAAAGGATGGCAGATCTCCCAGGTGTTTCGCTTATACTACGTCTTCAGTATACGTAGTCGTCACAAAACCATTATACTTCAAGCCGTATATCACGCAGCCACGGAAACATTCTCGACGTGATAAAATGGACAACAGAGAAAATAAGAAGACAAGAAATTGAGGATAGAGCTACGATTTATACGACTAACCTCCGGCTTGGGGACCTCTTGGTCTGTTTCGTTGCCCTCGTTCTGATCGCCCCAATCCCATTCGGCCGTCGGTCCAAACTCATCATCTTTATAACCCTACAGGCATTTAATGTTAGAAAGGAATTGAACGAGGTGAAGCAGAGTTTATCGTATACATTGTTTAGAAATATGTCGGTGAATTCTATAGATACTTATTAAATGGTTTGATAGAAAAATAAATAATTGGCCAGAGAAATTTTACTTGTATCTGAAGTCGAGGCGTAGCCCTTCTTTGTTTAATTTGAAACCTAGAACTTGTAAGGATCATGAAGTTTTATTGCTAATTCTATGTTAAAGGGGTTTAACATTAAAATTAGAAAAGTTGTCACTCTGGCAACTTTCGGCAATTTTACATAAAAAATGGCCGCTTAGAACAATCAATCGTAGAAAAATAGGAAGAGCGGTATTAGGTGTGTTTTTTTCTTAAGGTTTTATCATGCAGGCACAAAGTAGTAAATCGTGGACATCCTTTATTAGAGTAAAATTAAGCAAGTGAGCCTTGATCAACAATTAAGTTCTTTTAAAGGTACACTATTTAATATCCTATGGTTACAATAAGATTTTGTGATCTGTACTTTTTCCAGGGACATTTCAGTTATATCTCAGCATCCATAGCGATCAGTTCACCTTAATGTACGTATTTTCCTTACTACAACTAGATACATGTAATATATGTAATGTTATGTACGTAATACGCGGGTAGTGAATCAATTGTAACCTTTCGTTACACAGATTCGATTTGTTTTATTCAATTATAAATATCCAGTTTAAGAAACAGAATGCTAATGATTCTACTCGGTTTAAACAACCCTTATGAGCAATTTAGCTCTTGGGTTTTTCTATCTATCATTAGCCTGTCATCACGATAAAGCTGACATTGGGATATAATACTGCTAACGCAAAAACAATAGAAATCATTATACTCGGCTTAACCAGCCTATATGAAAAGTTAAGCTCGGGTCTCCTTAACTAATTATTAATCAAACATCATAAGTTAACACAAATACCCTAGTTGTGATGTAAATCCCCAAACAATTTATATACATAAACCTACACCAAGCGGACGACCATCTCCGTTCCGTATTAGACGTGGTAGACTGAAGACGTTACCAAACTTCCTCCTCTGTTCCACTTGGCTCTGTGTCAACATGATCTTCCCATCCGTGGTGCGCTGTAAAATCAGAGAATATAGAGAGAATAGTTTGATACAATCTAAAAAAGTTCCAAAGGTCGTATAGTACTTTTCTACATTTTATTCGGTACACCAGTCTCGGCGCTGGCGGGTACCTATCAAACAACGGTGTGCTTACGTCACGTTGTCCGAGGCAACTACCGCGTACCAGTATGAGAAGCACCATTGTGTGACAATATCAGCGCTGGTGTGTTTTGTTATCTATGTTATCGGGCTGGTTAGGGATAATTCTTTCGTACCCATGACCGATAACCTTGATATCAAAAGTCACTTACATAATATCCTCTTTTTTCTTACTTAAACTGGATTTTGAAAGAAGAACGATAAATCCTATTATGTCTTTATAATCAAGAGACACCAACCGTATTTTTAAGCAATCTGGGTAGAAATCTATGACAGAATTAAATTATGATGGCATTAGATGGTGGCGGTGGTCATGTGATACGTCACGTGACGCTTTGACCTGATACCACATATATATCTACGTAATAGGTGATGACAGTCAGAACACGGGTAGATGGAGGCGTTGCCGGAAAAGAAATAACGCATTGCTCTCGAACACTTAGACTAGGTTGGAGACTCTTTACCCTTTATTAAACGCCAAATTTTTGACTGTCCCAAATTGAAAGAGTAAGCAGAAAGCTTTTCAAAATGTGATGAAATTAAAGAACAATCTTCTGATAGTGCAGAAAACGTTGACTCTTTACCCTTTACCAAACGCCAAATGTTCGACTGTCCAAAATTGAAAGAGTTAGCAGACGGCCTAATCAAAATGTGATGAAATTAAAAAATATTCATCTGATAGTGCATAAAACGTTAAGACCAATTTCTCCTTTTCCAAAATGTTTTCCTGAATCCTCAGCGCCAAACCGGTCGAATGTTTGGTGATGGGATAAAAGATTCTCAACTAGGCAGGCTTTGTGGGTTTTAAGGGTTGTAAGATATCTAATAACATTTATAGAATACAACCTTTGTTTTTTTGTTAATCTTTTAATGTGTTTTGTTATTGCGAAATATTGAAAAAGCCTAATTACAAGTTGATAGTAAATTTACGAGTTTTACGTATTTTAACACTATGCCGTTTACATCAAGGTGAACAGTATTCCTACCTATACTCTAAATATTTTTAATTGACCTTCAATACTTTTTAGCCGTTGTCTGCTAATCGTCATTAACATACTTGATTAATATCACAATGTTACCATTAAGCGCCAGGGATCGGTTTTATAATTGACAAGCAGGGGGTTCGAACATGAGAGCATTGTATTCAAATCGGACATACTACCAACCAGGCTAGTGAAAAATAATCTAAAGAATACGGGTCGTGCTTAATCAAACCGAGCAGACACTCGTAAAGAAATGAAAAGATGAATCATGCATTGTATGTTTGAAAGAACAAATCTGAATATTAAACAAGTCTCCATACAATATAGCTTTAGTTTCAATCAGTTGAGAGTGTGTAATCAATGCTGTACGAATAAAATATTAATAGTTTTCAGACATAAATTGTTAGGGGGAATGAGTTATGCTTGGGGCGCTTTGTGATAAAAGGCGTACATCAATACATCGGTACCAGGTTGTGGTACTAGCTTAGTCTGGTCAGGACTCGCCAAGTACATCGGTAATAAAAGTGTTTCGGGTATACAATGTTAAATGGTGCTTAATAAGTATGGTTTCGAATTTGTTTTGAACCCCATGAATGATATTTTCCTTACAATGATTTGATTCACCTTTAGACCTTTATCGACTTGTCTCAAGTCAAAATAAACTGATAACGATGTTCATTAAAAACGAGAAACATCGTTTCAAAATCTGGTAAAAACTAGTGCGACAAAGAGATGAAACGGTCATTCCTATCAATGTATCCATTGTTGAAGTTGAATTCAAAGTCTTCAACTATCAGTGCACGGTGTCAAATCAATGCCGAGTAAGTATTAAAGCTACTGTTGACAGAACTTACAAAAAACTGCATAATAAGTGAAGGTTTCATACTGTGTGGGACCATCCCATCCAATCCCATAGAGAAATAAAATTACAGAAATCACTTACGACAATATTCCCATCTTTATCAAAGATGTAGCCTTCCGGAAGTGCATCATCCGGTCCTATTCGGATCTCATCCGTATCGTAACCTTCTTCCTGCATGATGATGTCCATCTTGGACGGCGATATGGAGTCCTGATCAGCTGCTCGTTCGTCTGCCTGCATGCTGTCTTGTTGGGGCTTTGGCGTGGCGAGCTTAAAACGTAAAGATGTAACGTTGATACGTAAAGTATCGTTTCAGTCTACATGGAAACTTGTTTTGACACATTTTCATGATGAACACTACGTTAAAGCCATATGAGAAAATTAAATTGAAAATATTGTGACAAACAGAGAATTTGATATGAGCAAATTACACTTTTATCCCAAGAATTCCGAAGTTCATCAGTTCTTGCAGTTTCACATTATGTCTCCTATAGATGCATTGAACGCACGTATGAGGCTGGGTTAATGTTGAAACGGTGTAAAACCAAATCCAATTAAACTTACAACACAATTGAATTCAATGCGTACCCCTGAATGTCTTAATACGTTAGCATACTTTTGATTGTCCCCAAAGAAGTCTTTGCATTTTGATTTAGCTCCATACACTGCGTACATGGTGAAGCATTCAAAACACTTCAATCAAATTAACTATGCCTGGAACATAGATATGCCGTATGAAGCTCTAGCCTGGGGTCCTGGCCCGTGCGTATACCCCGCACTAGTGCGGGGTATACGCACGGGCCAGGACCCCAGGCTATGGAAACTCATGAACGAGTGTGTTCCTGTTTGGATGAACATGCAAGGTTGAAAACGTTTGAACAGGCCAGAAGCCTAAACTACTAGAAATAAATAATATTGTATTGCATGTATTGTTTATCATCGACTGCTGGTACATTTAATTCGGACAAGTTACAAATTCAAATTCACTAAATCGGGAAAGAGTTTTATAATCTATGAACACACTATTCGTCCCATTGCAACCCATAAAAAAATACGGATGGTCAAAGTTTATTTCTATACGAGCTATTGATATAAATCTTGAATGCCCCAAAATTGCATGTAAGTGCACTTACATGCAATTCATGTATGCAAGGAGTAACATCAACCCTTTTCTATTAAGAAGATGAAAGGTTGAGTGGGGCGTTGCAAGTCTTACTTAAGCATAAAAACTGATGGTAAGAAACAATTCCTAAATGTATACGATTTTTAGAATATGTTAGTTAATGTACGATTCATAAGACGACCATTGAAAAGAGGAGTAATGGGTGTTCGCACAGTTGCCTGTTATAACAATGTCAGAATCTGCGTCTACCAACGCAGTACCAAATTAGAAATAAAAGCTGCCTAATATTAGAAATGAAAAAGATCTGTTTCCAAACGCTATTAGCTGCTCATCTCTACACATATATATCTCTTTTCAAAATTGGGCATTTGATGAACTTATTCAACCATTTTCGAGAATTTTGACCGATCTTAAATAATGCATCTGTTAACATTCGAATATATCATTAGCCGATTCTGTCAAAATAATCTTGTTAACTTGTGACAAAAGACAAAATTGCTAAAGAATAGCATTTGTCTCTATACTTTCCTATAGCAGCTTCATAATGATTCGGAATTGAATTATTACGGTTTTGCTTTGTGGGACACACCGCTCCCTTACCGCATCTTCTTCCATTGGTTCCGTTATCGGTTCGTCCCAGTAATGGCTTTCGTCCAATTCTTTTTCGATATCTTTCTTCTGGTAATACTGTTCAATGTACGGCGCCTCGACACCGTTAGGAGCCTTGGACCGTCGTTTTTTACGCCTCCTGGTATCAGTTTCACTGTCCGAGGCGGGAACATGCTCGTGACCTTTGGCCCTTTGTTTGGCCAATTTCTTCATTCGTCTTTTCCGTTCGCGTCTCTCTTCCTTTTGTCTTTCGTTCTCCTCGCGTGACATCAACTTTCCGGAGGTGTCACCCTCGTCATCTAACTGCGTGAAAAAATACAAATTCAACTAATACACAATGCAAACGCCTGATTCTGCTTTTACAATAAGTGTAAGTAACAGATAACACATCTTTGTGTAAATGAAATTTATTGTACTTTACAGAGTGAATCTAATAGTGAGGTTGTTAATAAATTGTGTTCATACATTGCGTCAACACAGTTATATTTATTGGCATGTTAAGCGCATTATCGAGGGGAGAGCATTCTAGCTTAATTACCCGAGAGTTTAATTGGCACTTTGTACGTCAGAAAGACATCTACCCGGCATAAATACTTAAATCTATTTGAACAAATGTTTAAACAACTGTAGGGGAATCCCTTTCGATTTCGTTTTCAATGCCCAAACAACCCGGAAAAAATAATCCTTGTGCAAATAACAAAATAATGCAGTCAACATATTCAATCCAGCTCCAATACGTGAACTCTGACTTGTCCAAATTTAATGCAACACTGGCAATAACAATCCATCTATTCAACAGATGCATCGAATTAAAGCCTGTTGAACGTAATGTAAAGAAATGGGACTACATACTGGTCTGCGTTTGCGATACTTTTTGCGTCCAACTATTGAAGCGTCGCCTAACATGCTGTCAATGGGTTCGTACGATGCGGCAGCGAGTCGCTTTCTCTGAAATTTTAAAAGAAAAAAGTATGAATAAAAATGTTCCTCTGCAACAATTGCATTTAAAGAGATCATGGTCATTGGTATAAATATATGGCCGGTTTATATGTATAACAACTACTGCTTTTGAGTCCCCATTGTACTATCAAACAATTTACCTGTGTGGTCAACAAGATAGCAGCATGTGATGCTTTGCATAATCAATATGTGCTGCGTGCACCAGCTAATCGTGAACGGCAACATTAACACACCATCCCCATAGAGAGATATCGTAATATTTAATTATATTATTCAGATCATCATGTAAACATCAAATGCTGAATAGCTCATTGTGTCAATGTGTCCTTCAGGGAAATAGTGTGCGCGTTTATAATGAACTCATTATGCTTAATATGTTTCTATTCAAGAGACGTAGTCTTACGGTAAATCAACAGAACGGCAATGACTCCACTCGGCTTGACTATTCCGATGTGGGCTGTTAAGTTATGGGGGCCTCCGCTATCCACGATGAGCAGGGCATTGCTTTCCAATAGAGAAATTGTTTGCGCAATGTAAATAACCCAAATAAAAAAAAACGTACAATCAGACGCTATATAAGAATCGAAATGGGCATAACCCCAAAACACCGTACCCTTTCAATGATACGTTTTCTCCTCTCTTCCTGTTCGGATTCGTCTGTCTGAAAGAAAAGTAAATCAAAAACCAATGATTCATTACACGATATCATGTCCGGATATTTCGTTACATTCATCAATGTCAATAGTTGTGTATTATCATATGTCCCTAAAACGAAGAATATTGTTTGTGAAATCTATTCTGCTGTCACAAAGTAAACTTTTTATGAAACATGACAAACTATGTGGCCTAATTTGTTTCCCATCATGACTCAATAAAGAAAGTTCCTATGGAGCGTTCTAAACAAATACACCAAAAAGGCGCTAACCATGAGCGTTTTATAGAAACTGTATGTCAAAGACTCTCCTATCTGAACGTCTTGAAGAGATATAACACCAAAGTACCGTCGATTGCGTCGAATATCAATGTCCTGCCATTCCAAGCGCATGTCGCATGAAACAGAAATGCAATTACAAAACCATATCAAATAAACAATACGTCTATGATAAAAGTTGATTTCCTGTGGTCATCAATTTTCAAGGAAGGAAAGAACACAACAGGTATTGTTATTGTAAAGTTAAAAGCCACATTTCCTTCTGTTGAATGAAAAGTAGACACCTTTAAGAATGACATTGTCGATATGTTATTATTGTTTTCAAACTTACCTCATAATCACTGGATGACGTCTCACGAACTGTCTTGTGAACCTAAAAGGATTTCAATGGATAAATGATATGTTCTAAGGTAAATGACGTCCATAATTGCTAATTGTAAATAAATGTCCACCAAAATTCCATTAGTGGGTATCATGAACGAATTCTAACGCAGGGACAAGGATTCCAAATACGTCAGGTGATACGCCTTATCACACTTCATCATTTCATTCCGATAATGCTTTTAGTTCTTGCAGTTGGCAAAGATGTGAATGGTGAATTGGCTGGCAAAAATTATTAATATGTGATACGTTTTGTATACAGAACATTGTACGTTTCGTCACTGCAGACTAAACTGTCATCTCACATTCATTTTGACGCTATTACAAAGTGGATATGTAATGACGATATACACAAACAATATGTTTGTTAATATAATGTGTCTACAATGTGTCAACTTTTTATGCATTTTTAGGCTCGATTTTAAGTTTTTCAAGTGAAATCGGGGGTTTCTCTAAATCAAAGGAAATAGAGCGTGTTCATCTGAAATTTTGTAAAAGACTTCTTTGTGTCAAGAAATCAACATGTACATCTTCAGTTTATTATGAATTAGACAGGTACCCCCTTTACGTAGTTAGATATGCTAGAATCATCAAATACTGGGGTAAAACTATTTCATCTGATAATATAATTATTTCTAATTTGTATAAGAACTTACTAGAGAGCAGTGATAGAGGAACATTTAATTGGTGCAGTCAAGTTAAAGATATTTTATTTCAATATGGATTTGGTTATGTCTGGCTAGACCCAAGTTCGGTCGACCATAAATATTTTCATAGAGTTTTTAAACAAAGGGTAATTGATGAATCTAGACAAAAGTTGATAAGTTCATTAGATGCTTCTACTGTGCTTATTACGTACAAATTTGTAAAAAGTACCTTTGGTATAGATCAGTATCTTAATATATTACCCTATAAATGGATAATCTATATTTCAAAATTCCGACTTTCTTCTCACCATCTTAGAATTGAAACTGGGCGATATGGTCCGAATAGGGTAGAAAGATTTGAACGGCGTTGTTTGATATGTAATAATATTAATGAAATAGAGGACGAGTTCCATTTTTTACTTATTTGTCCTTTATATGCATAAAATTAGACATAAATATTTAAAAAGATATTTTCATATAAGACCTAATATGTACAAATTCATACACCTTTTAAATGTCAATAATAGACAAATTCTTATCAATTTGGCAAAGTTTATAAAGGAAGCATTTACATTAAGAGCTAGTAGTATGAACAACATTGAGGCATCAACAATACAGGGTATATAGTTTTATAATGTTTATCGCACTATGATATTACATGTACTTTATAGTATTGTTCAGTTGTATTTATATTTGTGACAAGAAACTGTATAGTTTACGTCTTGAATAAGATATTGTCATTGTCATTGTCATTGTCATTGTTAATAAAAGGCTTACACATGACAAACAATTGAAATTAATTGAAATATGTTAGCTTAAAAAACAATCATATGATATTCGTTGTTAGAATTTGTACAGCTCTTTCACAATTGTTTTATTCATTTTATATCACATTCGTTGCATATCTCAGTATCTGAATATCTCAGTATTTAGAAATTTAAAAATATAAGGCATACTTACCATCTCCTCGTGCTTAACTTCGTGCTAAATAAATAAAACAAAAAGACGATACGTTATAAAATGTGTTCTATGACATTCAAGTATAGCAGTAGTCTTTGCTGAGGTTGAATCATGTATAACGAAATACAGCTTGGTGTCATTAATTGTGTTTGTAAAACAGAAACGGTTTTTGCTTTATGTTTTACAGATGGCAAATTATTTTTGTGGTAAATACTAAGATGCACAAGTTAATTCAGTATTGTCTTTTTTCATGATTCATTGCAATGAGTGAAAATTGAAGCTTTGGAAAAAGAATGGATGAATTGCCTAGATTGTATGTAAAGATTTGTATTTGAAAGACATTATATACAGATACCAGTTCGTAGCTACGTTTCTAAATGTATGAAAAAAATGCATACTACAATATCTTTAAACTGGAAATCTCAGTACCTTATGCTCTTTACGTAGTTCCGACTTCTTACGGTGTTCTTCTTGCTTTTTCTTCTCCTCCTTCTCCTTCTCTTTTCTTTCACGCTCTTTTTTTATTTTCAATAACGCCTGTGGTTAGAGAAATACACGGTAATAGTATACGTCAAAGGAAAAGACCGTGAAATAATTTGTGTTTGTGAAACAAGAACTGCCATGACTTTACGAAAAAATATGTTTAAGCTTGATTGATATCTCAATTGCAAATCTAGTTGATTGCTTTGTGGGTCTAAACTTTGCATGAACATTTTTTTCCAGTTATATCGTAACAATAACTGAATTTTCACTAAGTAAGATACACCTCGAACACTTTATGAGCATGGCTTCATCAAACATTCAGGTACCTCCAAGAGACATTACGTAAGTCAGCCGCGAGAAACTTCTCATGAAGTAAATACAGTTTACGGGGTCTGTGAAACAACAAACATTGTAAGGAATGAAAGTATTTAGTCAAATACTTGCAAATATCACATTTACTTAGAATATGTGCTTTAAACAGTGGTTGATGTATAATGAACGAATGTATTTTAATTGCACTCTGTACCATGGACCAATACTAACATTCTCAGGAATACTGAAGCTAGCTCGGTTTTTACGAGAATACCAGCATCGGTTATAGTTCCCGATATTTTCCTCACTCCCTTCTTTTTTATGACGTCGATCTTGTAATGAGCTAAGAAAGTGTAAGACATAATTCAATAATACATACCTCATCCAGCACTGGTTTGGGAGTTGTGGGTGGTATGGACTGTTTGCCCTCGGGTTCAATTATCTTTTTCAGGGCTTCCTCTTGTTTCTTCTTTGTCTCGTCTTCCTCCGCCTTTTTAATCTTCTCCAAAGCCTCTTCTTCTTGTTTCCTTTGTTTTTCTTCCTGTTTCTTTTCTTCTTGTTTTCTTTGTCGTTCCTCTTCTTGTTTTTGTTTGCGTTTTTCTTCTGTTTTCGAAATCTCTTTTGGGGTCACGATGCCTTCTGGTTTCAATTTGTTCTGTGTCATATAAATAATCCACGGTCATTTTAGCAAACAACAGAATAAATATGGTTCAAACTATTTCATACTAAAGATGATGTTCGCTGAGCCTGAGTAGCTCAGTGTGTAGTAAGTTCTTGTTGTGATACAGGGCCCGAAGTTCAAAGGTCTTACCAATATCTATTTCGATATTCCATGAAGATTTTGAAGCATGATTTAATCGTCCCTCTCCCATTTGCACCAACGCCGGAAAGCAGTCAGTAACCGTTGCTTTGCGAAAAAATGCTTATATAAACAGTTCAAAACTCTCCAATTTCAATCATTTACCTCTCATTCATTCAGAAATGGGAGGGTATTTCGTGGATTACCAAAAGTCCACGTTTTTGTTATACATTCAAGGTAGATACAATTGAACTGGGTGTGAATGTGTTACTTAAAGTGACATTTACAATGGACTATGGAGAGCAGCACTATCTTGATAAACCGGTATTCTTAAATAAATAACAAATAGTAGATATAATTAAGATTCAATTTCATGGGAGATAAATTGTTTGACTTACGTCGACGATATTAGGCTCCTTTAGCGACTGGCGTTTTTCCTTCGACACCTCTATAAGATCCATCGTGCGTTCTTTGTCTAACCTTGAAATCAAATTGATATATGGTTATAACGTTAACGGGAAAACAATGAATAAATTGGTCCATCGCGGTGGTCCTTTGCATGTATCAAAAACTTTTTTGAGAACATTAAACTACTCCTAAGAATAACCAGATGCATTCTTTCCATCTCTATTACGAATTCAAATGCATTTTCATTTATAGTTTTGTATCCATACTTATTCATTCATTAAGATAAATTAGTATACAATCAATACAGACTATGTTTTTATTGGCACTTGTATCGCCTTTATTCTTTAATAGACATGTATTTTGTCTTTGGAATTGCATATGGCTTTTCCTCAACCATTGTTAAATGCAAACCTTCGCTGGCAAATTATGTGATGTATCTCCTTAATTCAAACAAATGAAAAACAGTGTGTTGGTTCGACTTCCTTTAATATATTTGTGAAACACCAAAACTTACTTCTGATTCTTTCTGAACTTTTTGGCTCTATCTTCCTCCTGTGCCTTCTTTTTCTCTTCATGCACATCCAATTCTCGCAGACTGTCCGGAGACGGGTGTCTCTCACCTTCTACAAATTCAATACACAACTTAATGATACAAATAATGCAATATAACAAAATAACCACAGTTCTTATTGTCCACTCGGACAACTGGGTTTTTTTTGGTTTTTTTTCATTTTTGAGCAAAAGTAAAAAAAAGAAAAGACAAAAGAAAAATACCAACTCACAAAAGTCTCAATCCGTTTAAAAATTAATAATTTTAATTATATTAAGATTAATGTTTTTGACTTCATTAAAGTTTTCTCTGACGTGACACGAAAGGAACCTCTCGCCTTAAAATAGATAAGGTTGAAGTAGCCTTTCTCGTGGTTAATCGTTTTTCCTTTAATTTTGTACAGCGTGTGCCTCATCGGTTATTAAGTTGGTCGGTGAGATATGTCTGGTCACATACATACCTACCTTTATAAACGTTAGGAACTCAAGATATATGCAGATATTGAACATTTTTTCCAAAAAAAAAATCTAAAGAGATTAAGAGAGTATGTACAAAGTCAAAGCTAATCAAAGGCATGCCAGAAACGAATCATTACCTTTAACAAAGCCTTTCTCTTCGTCCTCCTTTCTAGATTTCCGCATGTAGCAATAAATGGCCGTAAGGATAATGATGGCGATGAGCAGGAGAATAGCCACTACGATCAGGGCAATGATCCAACCAGCAAGCCCGCCTCCATCTTCACTAGCCACACTCGCTGCATTGAGGGCTGAAACGCAAATACAACTCGTGATCCACATGAAGAGTGAAACATCTCCTTTTACACCTTTGTTTGTTGCTACTTTTGTCTTATTCTAAACCAGAATGTTATCAGTAATATAAAATCACAAACATGAAATCGAGACAAGAATTACCCGACACCACCAGACGAGTGTTAACCATGTTTAGCCCAGAACTGGATTTCCCTATTGTGATTCACCTTTACATAGGGCGAAAGGTGTGAAGCCATCCCGACCAGTGGTTGTTTCTCTTTCATATGATTTGTTCGGGTATCAAACCCGCGACGTTCTCACATAAAGCGGACGATCAACCGATGCCCCATACCATTGGTCAATAATATACACGTAACTTACATTTATAAATATCCGTGGGCTTGAAATAGAGTCGGAATTGTCATTTCTACCATATATTCAACTCTTAAAGACTTCCTAAATTTCCTTACTTTCCTATGTCCTCGTAGATAAGAGATACTAAGGACATTTTCATTACATGGCCCTCTAAATTTACTCAATTTCTACATAGAAAATGACATATTTTTTTTTCCTTTTTTTTAAATTGAATTAATTGAGCCTTAATTCAATATTTTTATATATTATTGTGGTATATATGATGTTCCTGCTGAATATGCCAAATAAAACCATCATTGAATAGTCATTTAAGATAAAAAATGCTATCTTGGAAATTGTTATTTATGTGTATATTTGAAGTTGTGATGTGAATTGTATAATTAAATGGTAAAATACTTACGACAGGTAACTGAAAATACAAGTCAGAAATAAGGTTAGTTCGCATCATATCGTCGAAATCTCACATGGAGATATATGTATTTCAAACAGACATGATAATATGAAAATTAAACAAACAAAATATCAAAGAATTGATGGTGATAAAGAACGTTGTCTTTGGTTACCAATACAATTTTAAATAATGCCATACCGATATACCGATCAAAGTGCTATCGGAATTTTAAAAACCAAAACCAATTTGCTAAAGCCTATCTTAATTCAAATTTCTTAGTGTAGTACCTGGTAATTACCTTAACATAGAATTGAAAATGGCAATAAAGAAAAATGAATGAAAGCTTCCATCTTCATTGATACAGAGTCTGTGGTTTGGCGGATAAAAGATTTGATAAGTTTTTACTAGGCATTTCTCCAGGGCAATACAAGTTCTAGCTAGATCAGTTTTAAAGTTCCATGGTGGAATAAATTCCAGTTAACTTCCGGATGGTCAAACGTTTTACCCATATGCTTTTTTCAGCAACACGGGCGCAGTTTTCAAGACATGTCCCAATCTTCATTCAGTCGGGAATACCTATGTATGGTTAATGATTTCCATGCGACGGTAATTACAATGAAATCATTTGTAATTTTATAATGAGACCACATCAAAAGAATACACAACGACAGACAACTACTTACAATACGGAGTGAATGTGAACGACTCGCCGCCATATTGGACGGAAGTGGATGTTTGCGTGTCTTGACACGTGTTTGGGTATGCTGTTGCAACAACGTTACTGCCACTGTATGCAAAGACCTGTAATATAGGTATGAACTGAACAATACGTTTATGTCACATGGTAAAGGTGGACATCAAAAGTATATACATTGTATATCTGGACATCAAAAGTATGTACATTGTATATCTGGACATCAAAAGTATGTACATTGTATATCTGGACATCAAAAGTATGTACATTGTATATCTGGACTTCAACAGTATGTACATTGTATATCTGGACATCAAAAGTATGTACATTGTATATCTGGACATCAACAGTATGTACATTGTATATCTGGACATCAAAAGTATGTACATTGTATATCTGGACATCAAAAGTATGTACATTGTATATCTGGACCTTCAACAGTATGTACATTGTATATCTGGACATCAACAGTATGTACATTGTATATCTGGACCTTCAACAGTATGTACATTGTATATCTGGACATCAACAGTATGTACATTGTATATCTGGACCTTCAACAGTATGTACATTGTATATCTGGACATCAACAGTATGTACATTGTATATCTGGACATCAAAAGTATGTACATTGTATATCTGGACCTTCAACAGTATGTACATTGTATATCTGGACTTCAACAGTATTGATATGCTCAAATATTTGCATTACATGATGGCCATGCTCAGCTAAAGATCGTCGATGTTTCCTCAAACATAAGGCGTGGTATTAACATCCATCCTAGGAAATAGTGTCTTCCAAAAAGACTTCATAAGGTGGAAGAATATGTCGCTATCAGGAATCAAACAGCTATTGTCCGACTTGAAGTCCACGAAGCTAATTACTGCAACACCACTTGCCATTGTCGATTGTACAGGTGTTCTACTGTTTTCAAAGCTAGGTAATTTATCAAATGAAAAGCAGATTATAAAATTCTTACCCAGCATGTATATGAGAAGGAATTAGTGCCATCTTCTGTCCCATTGTTGTACATGAACATATACACATTGCCGTCGATTGTCAGGTGGTAAAGGCACTGTAGTAAATTTGGAGCTGTAAGGAAAGAAAGGGTGACTGAAACATATAAGTTGTGCTTCAATCACATAGCCTTGCATTACAAAACAGATGGCTGGAAGTTTGGACAACCTTGTTATCAATGAGGTTTCATAATATACCGAGCATTAAATTACATTACATTGAAACAAAATAATAATGTAATTCCGAAAATAAAATATATATAGAATCAACTTATACATGTTTGGAAAATTGGTTTAAAGTATGTGCTACAGAACTTTAATGATAAACAAGTACCTCCGAATTAGTATTGAAAAAATTCAAACGTTTTATCACCATGATGAACCCGAAATCCTGATGGCACGGCATAAACATTCAATATCTGAACTATTTAACTCTGATAGTGTTGGAACCGAATTCATACTTATGCAAACAGGTTAGATCCAGACCAGCCGCCAAGTAATTTGGCGGCTGGCCTGTGATCTAACCTGTTTGCTAGTCTGAGTAGCGTTCTTCATCAATATATAGCAGACATTTGAGGTTTGGGAAAGCAGACGACACAAAAAAAATATTTCTGAAAAATCTCCCAGCATTTTAAGGGTAAAGGACAACAAAAAGCTTGTAAATAGACCAAAAAGGTTAAAAGATACCTAGTTAATTACCTGCAGTGGTGGTGAATCCCACGTTATTCGTGGAGGAGGAGTGAGCAAAATTGAGTAGCTGCGTGTTGTTACATGAGTCCATCAACCAATCCGTCTCTTCTGCGGCATCCTTGTCCGTGTAAACCACACTGTAGTTACCCAGAATGATGTCAGGGAAGTTTATCACGGCGTTACTCACTGTAGCTGTGGTATTAATCAATATGTTATGTTTTTATTTGTATCCCTATCGTAAATGCTGTATGATGTTTCTGACCAAATAAATCACGCTGTAGTTACCCAGGATAATGGAATATTTGTATAATCAATTACATGTAGGCAATCGGAAAAGCTGTATAATATAACTTGTCAATTGAATAAAACTGCAGTTACCTAGGATGATGTTGGGGCAGTTTATCGCGGCGTTACTAACTGTCGATGTCGTATGAATTAATATTGGTATCAGGTTGTTTATTACATGTACGCAATCGAAAATGTTTATTGATGTTTCTGATCAAATAAACTACATTGAAGTTACCAAGAATTACGTCAGGGAAGTCAATCAAGGCGTTACTCACTGTAGCTGTCGTATTAATAAAACTTAGAATTATATTATTAATTACATGTAGGCAATCGGAAAAGATATTCAACGTGTTAGATCAAAAGAATAACACAGTAGTTATAAACAATGATGTCGAAAAAGCTTTTCGCGATGTTACTAACTGTCGCTGTCGTATACTAGAAAAAATGTAATAATGTTGTCCATTACATGAAGGCAATTTAAATTGTCAAATAGGTTTCTTCCCTAAATAAAGTCTTAATTATACCATCTATCTCGGTTGTTTTGATATGCCTTGTAATTATGTTATTATTTCATGCAGGCAGCTAGAAAGAATGTATGACGTTCGAGATCAATTAAATCACACTGAGGTTATCAAGGATGTTGTTCGGGAAGTTAATCACGGCATTTCTAACAGTGGTTGTCGTATGAATATATTTTGCAACTAGGTTCTGCATCGGACAGTCGTCAAGGTTATATAACATTTTATGTTAAGTTCATTTAACGTGCTTAAAACAAAATCCTAAATTATTTGATAATGAAAACACAACGACCTTCAATAGTTATCGATTCACCTATCCTGGTGTTTATCAACCTAGCTCTCCAAGGATATCCCTTTCAAAAAGTGGTTGCCCTGTAGCATGGTATCGTTGTTGCAACATGAACTCTAGCGGAAGAGATAGGAGACATTGTAAGTTTCCAATATGCTGTACTTCTTGATAACTGTAATGAGACTTTATCGCATTCAGGTCGAAATCCATTTATCGCTTTCACTATCGAAAATAAAAGGAATTATATTGATACCTGTTTGTGTAAGAATATTCAAGTTAGCCCCTGTCTGGTATGCAGTGTTAGAACAAGCTAAAGTCTGGTCGCTGGTAAATTGCTCGCCTGTTGTAGGGTCCGTTTCTGTAATATAACATAAGATAACATTACAAAATATAACATAACTTCTAAAACATACAAAGTTACATTTATGAATTTTGTAAATGGTCATGATGAATGTTAATAGACCATCGTTTACATTACATGTACATGTATATGGAATGACGAAGTTGTAACTTTAAAAACCAAACTGACATCTTATATGTCGATGGCAAATTTTTGAAATCTTTCTTTCATATGCTCATTGTTCTATTTATTCATATTTAAGGGTGCCAAAAGTTTAAGAAACCAATTAATAAATAGTAGTGCTTATCACAAACATGTTTGACAGCCTTTGATGTATTGGTTTCAAGTCAAGTTTCGGAATTACTAAACACGAGGAGTTGTCGAAAAGTATCTGGAAAACGTTCATAACTCATTTATCAATACGAATATAAGGGGCGGGGGAACCAAAATGATACTTTTATATACTATACGAATAATCCAAAAGAAATTGTGATACAAAATTGCTCCGACGTACAATCCACAACTGTCTATTTAAAAGAGGTTGTTGCAAAATAAGACCAGGCACAAAACAATACATAAGATAATAGGAAAGTACCTGTGACGATGTAGTAAATGTAGCTGTTGGGTGAACTGTCTGTAGCCACGATTTCAATACACGTATACACGTCGACAAATACCAGGAAAAACAGCTCGAAGTTTGTGCTAAAGGAAATCAGAAAAACAGACAGTTAAAGGAAGGTTTCGGGGTATCTATCAAAAGCTTCAATATGGGTTGTAAAACATTTTATTTCTCAATACGTTTCTTATGGATAGACACGGAAGCATGGTAAGAACTAACACTAAAGTTAATTCACTAATATAAGTTCTCCTTGTGTGTCAATGTCCGGGATTTCAAGACTTGTAAACTTAAACCAATGATTCATTCGACAGATATATTTCCAAGAGAAGGCTATACGTGGTTGATCTTAGTATATCTATAGGGTTTGCAAATGACAAATTATATGATGGAACGACAAATATAGTAAACGGAAGATGGACTCGGATAATCATTACCAAAAAGGTATCAAGTGCAATAACACACAACCAAAAATATGTGAACAAGCATTACCTAGAATTAATGACCCTAGGTTTGGCTGATTTGTGCATGAGTTGTACCCTACCTCAGTATATATTGGTCACTAGTGGACCCTGTGGCCACACAGTTCATGTTCGCCGTGTCTATGGTGCCGGACAGATCAGCCCGGAAGTTGTTGATCTGTGTCCCACTTCCGGCTACAGTCCAAGTACCACGTGACGTGGAAATCCAGTCTCCGTCCGCTAACGGTAATGTGCATTGGGAAACTAAAAGTATAAACCATAGAAGATTCTATTGTATCTTTAAAGGTGCTTGTTCATAGACACAGATGTGAAGATATTTGGTTGTTAAAAGTTAATTTCGTTAAAACTGCACAACATTGGGACTGTCATATGATTCGATCTGTAGAATATTCATTGGAAGTAAAATAAGACATTGTTAAAAGTGTGTATACAGTGAATGAACATGTGCTTTACTTAAAAAGTTTGACATTGCTTTTGAGCTTCACCGCATGGTATATAATACTGAACATAGTTGGACAATTTGACGCTTCCAGGATTAGTTAAAAATAAGATCATTTTATAATATGGGGTTTAACACTGTGCCGACAATTATATAGCTTTATGATGGCCTCTCATCGGTATTCTGTTGGTCAATCGGAAGACTACCTCCCATGGTAATTATGACCTAACGTTACCGTGATTTGAACCCACACGGACAGGGTAATGTGATTACAAGTTTATCTTTACAACTGGACCATGGAGGACCATACCATATCAGAAGGATAAAATTAAATGTTAAAGTCATTGTTATGAGACCAAACTGCTTTCTGCTCATGACATTAATGTGGAACATTCACAAATGCGTGGTTTGGCACAGAGCTTTATCTCTTAATTCAGTGGATGCACATTTTAACGACTAAAAAAGACCTTCAGCATTAAAACAAAAATGCTCGCAATTGAGGTGTCTTCTTTGTTATAAAACAATAAAGATGTAGACTACTCATAGCGAGAAGATTATTTCTAAATTCTAAATGAAATTCGTAATTTTCGTTACATAGAGAATAAATCTCACCATGTATTTTCTTTTTTTAATCACTTATAGAATTCGATAGTCTGTAAAGGCTTATCATGGCTAGTCCTTAAGAAATACACTTTATATAATTAAAAAATGGGAACGTCTTAAATAAGAAAAGTGAAGACTACTTACATACAGTTGGTACATTCAAACATAACACGACAAAACATAACATAACATAACATAACATAATACTTACATACAACTGGTACATTCAAACATAACACGACAAAACAAATTCCGAGTGTCATACTGTTTCACTTATTCACACAGCTTTGTTATTGAAAAATTTCGTTCTGATTGCTTAAAATATTCTTTTTTCTTTATTTATGATAACAACTAAAAACATAGGCCGCCATTTTTGTCTCTATGTTCTATTGTTTCGTAGGTTGTTAGTGTACATTGTCTTCTCAATTTCGATAGTTCGACTTTCTTTTGTCTTATTTAAAAGTCACTTACCATGGCCGATCGGATTTCAGTTAATGACAAACACTTTCCCACTTGACACAAACGTGTGTCTATGTATCGTTACAAGGTGTAGAACATTTTAAGATGATAATTCATAAGATTCTTACCTTATTTCCTATGTATTTAGAAACCATTACACCGGGTCTGTCGTATGATCTTTATTACGATTAACGAAATCAGTATTCTGACATTTAATCGTCACAGCACTTATTGGGCATAGCTGTAATGGGAATCACTCAATGACTTGTACAGAACGTTGTGCAGTAGCCTAAAGGTGTTGAAAAATCGGGAATCAGGATAGGTACACTGGCCGACGCGATATATGTCATACCTGAACAAACTGGGTAACAATGATGTTACCCTAAAATATTAGTGACTGATGAGTCGACCGCTTAACCCATAACCAAACAATAACGACAGTTTACCACTTTGTTGCAGACGACTCTGAAAAAAACCTGTGGGAAAAGGAGAAATTGCTCGTGATGAGCAATTTCTCCTTTTCCCACAGTATTTTCTACTCTATCAGAAGATTATTTTCCAAATTCATCACATTTTGAAATGTCGTCTGCAAACTCTTTCAATTTGGGACAGTCGAACATTTGGGGTTTGGTAAAGGGTTCACTAACAAATAACCCATTTCGATTTAAAAGAGCAACAATAAAAAATATATTTTAAAAGCCAGAAATGCCTAGTCAGTCTATGTGAAAAGTTTTCAGGGCGTTGTGTTTCTTATCTAAAACTTACTAAGTTATGTGCTACGATCAACATGGCGTGTTGATTTGGTCTTGTGTTGATTTGGTCTAGTCTTTAGTCTTTTAGTTTAACCCTACAGCAAATGTAGACAAAACGCGACGTTCAAAACAATCCCTTTGATCCCATGATTTGATTGGTGTTTGGCAATTAAACACGTTAAAAAAAAGAAGAAAAAAGCAGTTGACTTTTAACCCATTGCTTCAAATAATTATATACACTAACATACAATGTATATGGATTTCCTTGGACTGTTGTTACCGGCTCATAACTTACCTGTTTGTCCAAATTGTCTCAATTTGACATTTGGAATGCATTTGATCCCTAAAACTTGCAATTGTCAATGAAGTGTTCATCCTTCATCCATAATGTTCATGTGAGAAAGAATGCAGTGGTTTGGAACAATAGTGTACATTGGTAAGCAGGGAGTATCTGGAGCATGGACAGGTGCACTTACATCTACACCACTGAATAACTGCTGAATATAATGTAAAACACAATCAGACGAAAAGGTTATATTTAAAGGAGTACTCAATGCGCATTAAATCGGGGCAAACAACAAGGGTGTTCAGCAATAGCATAGTTGACTTGGAATTCGGCATTCTCGAGCCTCGGTTGATATGCTTTCCCCAAGTGGCAAGCACTTTACTCAATAATAGTAAATAAATACCTCTTCAACGAATCTGCTTCTGAAGTCTATAGAAACTACTGCGACAAATGTATAAATTGTCCAAAGAGCAATTCGCAATTTATGCCTTTTTCACAATGGTCTCAACCCCAAATCATAAGAAAAACGTAATGTTTTGTACACTAAATATACAAACCAATTGTTTATATAAGCATAGTCATTCACTGTTGCTTGCATACATACTTTGGGTTATATGAAGTCAGTGCAACACAGTCGATTCGTTTCCCTTGGCTGGTGGTCAGTGATTAGGGTAAATAACTTGAAATCAAAAGACCAGTCTCGGGGTGGATTCAAACCACGGTAGGGTTAGATTTGATTTTCATGAGGGTAGTCTTCCAGATGACTTATGGAGCATCTACATTTTAAAGCACTTGATAACCCTCTTTTTTTTTTATCTTTCTCCATCAATTGTGATCCAGGCATCGCAACATAACTCAAAAAATGCTGACGAGAAATGAAATCGTAACAAACAAGTAAAAGGCTTGGAAAAAACCCTGTTGTACCCAGGTACCGCCGATATTTTTGAACCGACTTCATGCTTATGTAAACAGATTGGATCCAGGCCAGCCGCCAATTCACTTGATCTAATCTGTTTACTACTCTGAATATATTTCCTCGTCAAAATAAAACCGATATATGAAGGTTTTGGAAAGCAGACAAAAAAGATTATTCTTAGAAAATTACCCAGGGTTAAGCATGATACCGGGAGCATGAATACTGAAAGCTGTACAGGACATTTTTGCCGATTCAACGTGCAGAATACAATCATATATGAACACAAACGCTATGAAAAGGTATATTGATTTTATTAAATAAATAAGCAAAGTTCTAAGTTTCCTACAAATTCTATCACAGTCAAAATGTATGGTTTTACCTTGAGATGACAAAAACAATCTTCGACAGGTAGTACTCTAAATGTAAATGGTTTAAAGAGTGACAGTGCAAATTAACATAGAAAATGTCAATTGTGTACAACGCTTTATTATACAGTTCGCGTTTTGTGGAAAACTGTCCTTGTTGAGCTGTCAAAATTGTAATACAGTATATCACATTGTCCATTAAAAGTAAAAGTAGAAAACGTCTTTTTTCTCAAATTGTTTGCAATATGTTGGATTCACTTTAACAGTAGACGATTGTAGATTCATTTATAACATGAGTATAAAGGAAAATGAAATTAGCTAACATCTGAAAATGTTACCATACTTTGTTGATTTAACTCTTCACAGCAAGATGAGCAAGATTTTTTTTTTTTAATTTAAAAAAAAGATATATCATATAAGAATGAAGTGTTAATCATCAATCAAGGATCATGGAAAAGAACTGTATGTCAAAAACAGCAATTTTTCATTTTCATTGACATACAAGGCGAAATAGAAGGCACATATCTGCAACCTAATGATATGCATAGGCACATTTACATACGGAATTTGCAAAATACAGTATAAGACAGTTTTAACCAAGATTGTGCCTTGCAATTTGAATGTAGTCAGCAGATAGATCAAACTTTCTTGCACAACAATGGCTAAATGGTGATGCAGGTCCTATAAGAAAGTAAAGGGCTAACAATAACAATGTATTGTAACATCATAATTTCAAGGTATATCTTTAACCCTATCCCTTCACTCCGTTCTCTCTTAAAACACATAGATGACTTATCGTAAGTAGAAAAAAATCAAAAGAACCATTGTGGCAAACGAAAAATTATTCATAACAAAAGTATCCCCTTTTTCCACAATTGTTTCTTCACAATATTAAAAAGGAAATGTTGTTTTTCACAATTCATCAATGTTGCATGCTATTAATTCATTGCAAAATGCAATATGGGGGAAAGTGTGTCTGTCATAGACTTAACAAGCAATGGAAAAAAAGCATAATTGTGGTTTTTCTCTCACTTTGTTATAGAAAAGAAGCACTCAATTTATTTAAAAAAAAAAATAGATATGCATACTGTTCTTATATTGGTCTATTCCTCACTAAATGATAATCAAATTTATAAATGTTGCAAGAAGAAATTTATATACATCTAAAATAACACTTCAATGAATGACCCTAAATTCCGCTAGTCTAAAATGAAGAAATATTTTCTATACTGCACTTGAAATAGTTGAAAACACTATATGACAATCAAAAGGATTAATAGACAAAAGAATCTGCATAACAAAAGGTATTTTACACATTTTTACTTTGACTTTTAACTCCTTTGACTGAAATTACCAAAAAAAGAACCAATTTTCATGAGGAGTTTGTAATCATTTCTTATAAATTCCATTGACTCATGTCTTAACACCAACATTTTACATATAAACACTGTCATCATTTAGACTTACTTGCCATTTAAGTAAATTATATTTCATATGTCTTCATATCAACAAACAAGAAACATTTATCAAAATATAGACTGAAACATCGGAATTTTGATGCAGATCTTAATTTGGAACATAAGCAGATAAAAAGTATGAGAAAAATTGGATTAATTGAAAAAAGGGTCTTAAAAACAAAAATTCTATAAAATCTTCTTTAGCTCAAACAATTGTTGAACATCAGTTTAAAAATATGTATCTTCTGAGAAAGGATGAAAGTTTTCCAAAAAATAAATCAAATTTCTATGTCCTTGCCAAAAAAATTGTCAGTATGGCATATCCCTCTCTGTAATAAAAGGGACAATTTACTTCTAACCTTTGAGCAACAATAACACAATTCTCTTTTCCCCCTTCAAAACTGACTCACTCTATCTTCATGTGGGTAGCTACCAGCAAGTGAGGAGGAATGTCTACATTTATACTGGTAGGCAATGCCAGTATCATGAATAGATGAACTAACAGGAATGATGTTATTAAAATGTTGAAAACAACATAATGAAACAATCCAACCAAATCATTTTCTGGGACAATCTTTGAGATCAGTGTGAGAGAAAAGAGATAAAACTCCTTTTTTTTCTTCTCATATGTTGTAACTTAGCAAGTTACATATACACCATGATAAGCACAAACTAAAGAACTATTCTATACACAAGAAATTAATAAATAACACAAGACAAATTAGAAATCCTGTTAAACTTGTTACTCTAGCCACTCATAAAACAAAATAGGTAGAAGATATTAAATTCTATACTCCAATATCCTGAGAAATTGATTTCCTGTTTCAACAATGTCCCTAACAATACCACAAGTTTAGGAATTTTCTGTTGTGCTAGGGTATAATGTGAGAATATGAATAAATCCCTTCCCAAAAGAAAAATATTCCACACAAATATTGTCCTCCATTAAAATATCGATTTGTCCACATTTATTCTCCATTAAACTATTTGTTTTGTGTACTCATTATAAACATGTTTCCAAGAAAATTCATATTAGTACTGGCTACCACAAAATAGGATTAACTGAATAGTTTAGAGAATACTTCCTTAGAAAATTCTGAAAAAAAAACTATAACTAGTATATCTTAACCTCTAGAAAACTAAATACATCTTGTCACATGCTGTCTTTCTTGGCCCTCTCAATTATGAGGAACTTTTAGTCTGAATTAAACATAACAACATATAATAATGGAAAGCTATAGTAATGCATATCATATATAATCCATTCAGACTAAAAATGAAATTTCTTATTACAAGCAACATTACATTTTGTCACAGGGAGTTAACAGGTCTTCTGCAGTAAGTGCATTAAACTGGTTTCTCATTTGGAGGGTTCAGTGCAATACTATAGTAAGTGCTTTATGTTTATGAAGCACTTACTATAGTCTTGCACTGAACCCTCGATTTGTTGTCTGCAGATATCTTTTTTCGAAACAACATATTTCTACAATGGGTCAATCAATATATCAGATACCTTGAAGAATTGTATCATGGTCTCATAGTTATTATGTCAACACAAGTGTTAGGTTTCAAACTTTGGATTGATTAAAGGTTTTTCAAGTTAAAGTCAACTAAGTACACACTACATGTATAATAAATCCGGATAAAGGTTTTTTTTTAACAAAAACTACCTTGAAAGTCTATAGTGAAGAAATCAGCTTCTCTATAATATACATGTATCTATTGCTAGCCTAAAAAAGAAGCATTTCTCACCCAAGTCAATGCTTATAAAAGACGCTTTCTTTCTTATGTCACAAAGGAATATTTGCTGCAAGACCAAACATTAATGATTCTTATAAGAATAAAAGGGATTACAAAAACTGACAAAACAAGAATTATCAACTAAAACTCTCAATATCTTCTATTTGCCTTAATCGGGCTGACAGACAAATTCAGGTCCTCAGAATCATCAAACAGTCTTTTCTTCGGCTCTGGCAGAGCGAATGTATCATTCTTCGATGAGTAATCGCCGGAAGCATTTGACACATAACTGAACTGATTGGTTGACTCCACGATCGGGTCGAGAGGTTTGGACGACGCGTACGAGTTAGAGGGACCACTAGCTGTGTATGAAGATGAGGTATAAGTGAAAGGAACACTATGGGCTGTGGAGTAGGACGTTACTGAGGAGGACGTCGGCAAGTATGATGAACTCGTGTACGATGAGGCAGATGATGATGAGCCAAGTCCGTATGTAGATCCTGCGAAAGAACCAGAGGATGGATTAACAGTGGAGGATGAGGGGACGGGTAAAGGGAGACTACTAGCCCCTACTTTAGAGGAGAAGTTAGAAAAGTCGGTACCATCGCGGTAATTATAATCAGTGTAAGCTGGCACACCATTATTACTACTACTACTACCACTACCAGAATTAGCAGATGACATGTACTTATTATCATCAAAACCAGATGGTCTATTGGAAGAAGTACTAGCTAAGTAGTCTGATTTACCACTTATCCTATCAAAATTATCAGTTGATAATGAAGATTTACTATTTGAAGACAAAGAGAAAGGTTTACCCTCGTATTTTGTCCCATCATAAAACATTCCACCACCACCAATGCCACCACCAGCAGAATTAGTACCTCCACCACTACTAGCACCACTACCACCTACAGAATAATTTGTCATGCCAGAGAGATAGCCTTGAGAGGGATCAGTGTTAGATGAAGCTGCAGAGGAGAATGTGTTAGTGTAGGATGGTGCAGGGTTAGTGTAATTAGTTAGGTTAGTGGAGTTGGACGTGCGTGACGAAGCTGATGGTAAAGGGACCATATCAGATGGCCGAGAACCCGTTGGCGGCTTCAAAGACAAGTCGGAGCCCATGTATTTATAGTCAGAGAATTGTGCATTAGACTTGTAGTCTGAACTTGAAGTGAGAGTGGGTGTAGATCGTCCTGAGCCCAAGCCATTCCTAGAGGTGTATTCAGATGCCAATTCCCTTGCAGTTGTGTACTTAGAGTCAAACTCGGTACCCATCCCAGTACTAGGTAGAGTAGGTGTAAGTCTGCCAGACTGGAGCCCAGCTCTATTCTCCCGGTCACCAGTACCAGATTCTTTACCATGGTCAGTGAGGGATCTTGCCCTTGCCTGGAGCACCGCATCAAAACTCACTCTGTCTTCCCTGTCTAGACCCACCCCACCACCAGTACTCATTATGTCATGACTGGCAGGGAAAGGCTTAGTACCACCATTACCACCTGTGCCATTCACATCTAGTTTGTCAGAATTCTCACTGTAGTTGTTGTAGCTGTTGTAATTGGGAACCAGCCCAACTCTGGAAGAAAAGCCTCCTGGGTTACCAAGGGATGAGTACTTGCTCTGGTACCCAGCACTAGGCTGTCTTGACATCAGTAGGTTATCCACAGATGGTGTCCGGGACAACGTGGTCCTTCCTGTGGTAAGGCCAGTGGAATACTTACTCTGGGATGTGGGTGGGTACATGTTCGTTGTGGACGGAAGAGCGCTGCTTGGCCTGTAGTTCAGGTCACCCGATGGATCAGTGCTACGCTCTGTGGATAGGTATATGTTGTCCAGGGAACCAGTACGAACATGGCGTCCCCTCGAATAACTGTCCACAGAGGAGGCAAGCCTATCGCTTTCTGGTTTATAACTGGACAAGTAACCATCAGTAGATCCCCCCTTGTAACCTATACTACCTGTTGATGCCCTGAAGGCAGCATCAGTGTCACTTTCCAGTTTTGATTTATATGATGGCGGTGTATCATCAAAGTTCAAGTCTGATCCTCCCTGAACTTTCTTTTCTGCACGGTTTAACAGTTTCATGCAATCTGTGAATTCTGGTGTCAGTGAAATATTCAGTTCATCCAGTTCACTTTCTATGTAGTTTGTGTCATCAAGGTCAGACCTGTCAAGGTCACTATGTCTGCCCTTTGACCTTGAAGTTTGAGAAAGACCTCCCCCGTAATCAAGGTCATCAGTCCGATGATCAGAGTCTTTTCCAGAGCGCTTTGATAAATAATCGTACTCGCCCAAACTCTTACGCTCTACATCACTTGGTTGACTAAGAACACTGTCATCTGCACTGTACTTTTTTCGATTACTAGAATAAGCGTTATCTGAACTATCATACTTTCTATCACCATGCACAGACTTACTCCTTCTATACAACAAGTCATCGTCTTTGGAATAAATATCCGCAGGCTTTGGATTATAACTGCCTGACAGAGAATCTTCCTCCAATGTTTTGGATAAATCAGATGTATATTCATCATAGTTTTTGCTACTTTTCGCACCATTTGGTTTATCACCTCCTTTTTTCAGAACACCTTTCACTGGAGAGGCACTTCTAGCAGGCCCAGAGTTTCTACCATTTGGCATTTTTATCGGACTAGGCTTTTCAAGTTCAAACGAGATTGCTGTGTTGTCTGTATTCTTGCTCAGGTCAAAGGTTACCCGTTTGTTTCCATTAGACACTTCAGATTTGGCACTTTGACTTTTACCCGACCTTTTTTCACTTTCGAATCGCATGCTATCATCCCTGAGATCGCCTCCTCTGTTGTCCCCATTCCGATCATAATAATATTTAGAACGCTCACCTGAACTAGATTTACCTCCCTTGTCATCAGAGAACAGCTGTCTTCTGGAGGCATTATCTCCCCTGACTCCATAGTCATTTGGGTTTGAGACTTTGGAATCGGAGGCAGATTTTCTGGTTAAAGTATCACCGTTCATGGAGTACTTGTCTCCATGTGAGGAAGCCAGGGATGACCTCCTCTGGGGATCCTCTCGTTCTTTCTCCAGTTTCTCAATGTACTCATCCGATCTTTCCAGAGCTTTTGTCAGCCTTGTAACATCCTTTTCAGCACTTGCTAGTTTTGATTCTAGGGTCTGGACTGTTATTCTACCATATCTGCAAAATTGCCCACATACAGTTAAACTCTTAAGCTTTATGAACACTTTGTGTGAAGTGAAGCAGAAACTGAATCCCTTCTCTTGCATTTTTATGGGGACAAAAACTTGGTTAAAGAGAATGACCTTGAAAATTCTGTTGAGATGATAAGACATGTTGAGCATTTAATTATCTATACAAATGCCATCAAGATCTTCATCTGACATTCTTTTTCATAACTTTATGAGCAAAAATTCTTTAAGCCAACAATTCTTTCCTTTGAGCTTTGAAGACTTTGCCAAGTTGAATTATTTGCAAAAATGAAATAAAATAATGCTATCAATACCTGTGGGGTGAACGCCCAGCTATTTCCTGTCGCAAGTTTTGATTTTCTCTGTTTAAACTGACATTTTCATCCTTCAGATTTGCATTTTCCTGTAATACAGTAAGATGTAGTGTTGTGGTAGAAATTTTGCAAAATGGTATTTTGTTCTTTAATTTAAAACTTCATCTGTTTCATTGTTACAGTACAATAATGCTCTATTTGCGCTTTTGTCTAAAAATCCCTACAATTAAATCAATACAAAAAATACTTCATCATTACATCTAGTAGTGTTGTAAAAAGTTTGTAACAAACAACTTTACCTTTCATGTTTTAGGTCTATGGCCAAAATCTTAAGAAAAAACCTCTTCATATTTTTTTTTCAATTGTTGAGACCTGCAAAGGCTAGCAATTCAAAACAGTCACAAAATCCTTTATGTGGGAATGGACTCAGGCGATATAAGACTTTGTTGAGACCTGCAGTGGCTACCAATTCAAAACAGTCACAAAATCCTTTATGTGGGAATGGACTCGGGCGATATAAGACTTTGCAACTAATTTTAAAACCACACCATGAAACAAATACATTTTTTCTGGCATTTGCTAGAATCTGTTGTGACAAACTCTTAATGAGCAAACAGTATCCCTTTGGTTTCAGTGGTTCTTAGTGCCTTCTGAAGCAAATGCATTAATTAGGTAAGGTATCATAGAGCAGGGGGCGGTGGGCAAGGTTAAACATCACCAACCTGTTTGACCTGGGTCAGTTCACCCTTTATTTTTTCGTACAGTTTGGTTGCATCCTGTAACTTCCTTGTTAAGACTAGAAGCTGTTCTGAGCTCTTCACCGATTCACCATGGCTTTGTCTGAAAGATAAAATAACATTAACCCTTTAAGTGCTTGAACCAACTTCATGCTAATGCTTAGTCCAACCGCCAAGTAAATTGGCGGTTGACCTGTGATTTTAGTATCTTTCCTCATCATAATTAAGCAGATATTTAAGGTTTTGGAAAGCAGATGACATAAAAATCAATTTTAAGAAAATTACTCAGCATTCTTAGGGTTAATAGACAAGGTTTGATCTGCTTGTGCTTTGAGAGATGTTTGAGCTTATCAACTGCACTTAGTAAATGAAAATTGTTTCCAACATTTATTTAAAAAAACTTTTGGAATTCTTATAGTCAGCCTCAGACAGCCCTAGTGTATTTATTCAAATCAGATTAACATTGTGTAAACATCATTTCAGTTATGTTGTGATGCCACACTAATAATGATAAAGGAAGACCAATAATGATGAAGGAAGACCACAATAGTAAACAAGGGTTAAGTATAACCATTGACATTCCGTAAGTAGGCCCGGAGGCTGTCTCTCATGAGAAGCAACACTATTAAAGCATTTTTGACATTGCAGCAGTCATGTATATTCATGAATAGTTTGGTTTAACCATTATATTCTTTCCTTTCTAACTTTGCATTTAATACAAACATCTAAGGTCTCCCTGATACATTTTTTGTTGCAAATATCTATGATTTTAATTTTTTAGTGAACTCCAGCCAGATGTAAAAAAGTCTGCCATTGTTTGATAATGGTATTAAATAACTATTTCCTTTTGACACAATACTTGTTGTCTTCTAAAAAAACAAATAAACCATTTGATAGCATATTATATACTAATCTTTACTAAAGATGTAATCAACTTTAAACTGTTGTATCTTCTAACTAGCTAGAAAGACCCCAATAGACTCTATCACATGCAATCAGTGAAAAACACTATCATTACCATACACTGTTTGGATGTACTGGCTATTAATATACCATCATTAATGTCCCACAAATTTAGCATAACTACCATCTCTGAGGCAACTTGTCCTGTGTCTCTTGGGAAAATACATGGGAAAGGCACCTAAGATAGAAGTCTTCATCCGACAGCTGCCACCAATGAAACAAGCTGAGCAAAGAGAACTCAATCGCATCCATTAAAATGGAAAACGCTGTTTTCCTCTGGTCTGTTGGACTATCTTTAAATATACCCATAAATTCTCTGTTATTACAATATGCAAGGATTTCAATTTTCTATGAACATTCCATAAAAGATACTCTTTCACAGAATTCAATTAAGGGTAAAAAAACTAAAAGCCATCAGAAATTTGGACTATTTTGATACTAACCTGCTATCGGAAAATCCATCTTTTCGCGACTGCTGTTTCAGTATCTGATTTTCTGTTTTCAACAAGTGAATCTCTGACTGCATACGCTCAAACTCATTCTTAAATACAAACAATCATCTTCAATTATCTTTACACATACCTTTTGAAAATATTGTAGCACAAATATCATTAGCTCCAATGTGTTGCTTTTAACAAATCAACTATTCACTGGTATACTAGAGTAAGTGATTCATGTGTGTGATGGAACCCTCTGGATACTAAAGCGGATAACCCTTTACCAAACGCCAAATTTTCGACTGTCCCAAATTTAAGGGTTGGAGAAGACATTTTAAAATGTGGTGAAAGTGAAAAACAATCTTCTGATAGGACGAAATACATTTTTGGAAAAGGAGAAATTGCTTGTTAAGAGCAATTTCTCCTTTTCAAACAATGTTTTCCAAAGTTGTCTGCAACAAACTAGTCAAATGTCTCTATTGTTTGGTAATGGGTTAACTTACAAAATTATATCACAAATAGCAGAACAAACAAATTCTTTAACTTTCAAAATATCTAACATATTCATATAATTTTTAAACAAACCTCATATTCTTTGTAAAGCAGGTCAAACCTTGCTTTTCTCAGATCAGGGTTTGTAAGCTTGTCTGATTCATTTTCTTGGTGATTTACTCCACCTTAAATATAAATCAACATGATACAATTAATAAAACTTCTACAAATTTAATCAAGCATTGAACCTTATACAGGTATTTTTGTCTCAATTATAACTGGCCCTGATAGCAATACAGGGTTTTCATTAAGATTTGAAGTAACAGTTGAGATCTAACAGATTCAGTCAGGAAACTCTCTCTTATCAGACATTAAGACTGGGCATGAAGTAACCAATTAACAGGGGATTTTAACCGATGGCTTGCACGGGTAAACGGTTCTTAAAGAAACCCCTGCAATACCATCTGAAGCAAATTATTCATAAAAGGGATTGGAGTAATATACCTATACAAAGCCTATTACTTTCCTCTTGATGCTCATTTTTTCGAAGCTGGTTTTAAAACTGAATACTTGTTCAAACTACATTTAAACAAGACTAATGAAAAGTCATATTTCATTGACTTCTGAAAGAAAATAAATAAAACTGTTTAACCTGATCTCCTGTAAAAGAAGTTTATATTGCTACAAAATGAGCCACATAAAGCTACTCAGTTTTTCAAAGAAAACAATGTTAAATATTTGAATTAAAAACATATGACTTTTATCAAAATACTTATAAGTAAGAGGACATAGCCCTTAAAACTCTCTAACCTCAATGTTAGAATGTCATTTGTTACTCACCCATGATCTTTTTTGGGGATGTCATAGAAGCTCTACACGCTGGACAATGTTTATTTTTCTGCAGCCATACATCAAGGCAAGTGGAGCAAAACACATGGTTGTTTGGACATAATACTGGACTCTTCACCTATGATATAAGATGTCCTAATTGAAATTATTGAAAAAAAAAAAACATTTATAATATTGATTTAAAAAAAAACAACTGCTTAATGATATAAATGTTATGCATTTGAAAAATTTAAAGAAAAACTGTTTTGTTCTTGATCTTTTTTTTCTTTAACTGCTTCATTATCTTTAACATTGACTTCAGAATGTCAACAAATTCTTTCAACTGAAGAATCTTTCAAATTCAATTGATTGATCGACTGATTGGCCATTGTTTTCTACTTATTCAACTTTTTTCATCTATATCTGGAGACTGGATACTTAACTGAAATGGAAAGTTGAGAAAATTACACTGTCAGAATACACAAATAGAAGGATCTAATGAAGCATTTTATGATCAAGTTGAGTCCCATGCATATCTGTATAATAGTCAAAGTAATTTGACGCAATCGGAAAATAATGAGAAATTTTTGTATCGCGCAACATCTCCCGTCACGTCAATCTTTGAACCATTCTTTGATGCCATTGTTTGCTGGTATTGAGTTTATTTAACATATCTTGTCATATCAATTGACTTTGAATGGCCATTTGTTAAATCCGAAAATTGGAATAAAAAAGTCAGGCATTATATGGATCGTTCGAAATTTCGACGTTTGGTTGCCCCATCAGAAAATAGAAAGCGATCTTCACATCGAATTATTTTGACAAATCTGTATCCATGCACATTTTACATGCTTCTTCATTTTATTATGTGACATCGATCAGAATGTCACAAATGATTAGATCAAAGCTTCACAATGAGTTAAGGTCTGCAGTGGCATATTGATTTGTGTCTGGAACTTGAGACAACACAAAAAGGAATAGGTTCCCCATGGCACACAATCATTTAAATGTGGACTGTCCTTGAGCAAAACACATTCGGATCCCTACTGAGTACTAGTATGTATACAGGGAACATATGAGGTGATGCTTAAGAGTATGACCTGTATTTTAATGGATTTAGATGGACATAAATTCTCTAAAATATAGCAAAAAAGGAACTGTTGCAAAGGGAGCCTCTGAAATAGATGAACATTGTATAAAAATGAATACATCAATGGAGAACGTACTTAACGCAACACAAGATATATGTTGATCTCGTCAGATTAAAAAAAAAAGATTTCGCCAAATAGCACAAAACAGTGGTAGATGACTTAGTTGATTCTGACCAATATTTGCAATAGAAGACCAACACTTTTATCAAATTAATGACTGGGTGGGGTGAGAGGAATGGTAAGAGCCTTAGAAACGGAGGACGCTTTCACATTTCTTCATTAAATGCAACCGAGAAATAATCAATCAGTATCGAATAACAATTAAGGAGTATGGGACGAACAACTCACCTTCCCGAGACATACTTGACAAGATATTGGCAGCGTGAATGCAATGGTAAGCTGCTTGTTGTGTCTTGCATTCAGTTCGGCCGCCATGATTGGTGCTTTATTTATCCGCGAACTAGATTATTAAACAACTAAATCATATTCAACGTCTCATCCATTGATAACTATAATGTAGAAAAGATGTTTAAATGTGCAATAGAATGGAATGGCTTCGTTGTTAAAGAATAGATAATTATTGATATTATCTCATTGACTAGAACTACTTTGTTTACAAAACCCGGAAATACATCCGCGGCCAGTTGCGGTATGTTGTAAGGCACTTCCTGCTTTGAACGTGTAAACTTTTAATCAAACTGAAAGTAACGTTTCATGTATAATAGGCGATTGGTGTTGGGTTTGGTATGAGAACAGACGACTATGTGTTACCCATTGTTCAAGAACACGATATCTTTAATCAGAAGACAATGGTTTCTCACAGGAATCGTGGTAGTTATCGTCCTTGCCAAGTTGGCTCCAGATATTGGGGCCAAAGGCGGTAAGTAGACCAATGTTGTCATTTATTTTACAATTAATATGCAAAGAAAGATCCTAGTTACTGTACTTTACATGATTTTGTTAACAATTGATCTATATTAAGTCAATTTGGTCAAAGGCTCCTGATTGGACATTTCTTGACTTAGCCTGCTTTTGACCAATCAGAAGTCAGTATTTGAGAGTTTTGAGTTGAAAAGATGATTGAAAAATTGTTCTCTCATTTTTTGGGGAACTGCAAGAGTTCACAGTTTGCTCTTACTTTCTAATGAGTCAATCGTTAGACTACTCAGAATATGATTGTCTTTAAGCGTCATTTTGACCAATGGTTAGCAAGGGTTTGTGAGTGTTAGGATTTGAGAATATGGCCCAAACATCATAACATTAAATTTTCCAATGAGCAAGTCACTCCTTAAAATGTTGTAAAGTACGTTTGGGCCTCAGTGACAGAAGTAAGAAGGCTATTCCAAATAGGTATTGATCAATAAAGAAACTGTGTATGAGAATATCTGTTTTTTGGTAACAGTTGTTTGATTGTTTGCGAGATAGAATACACATGTTGTCAGTTGGAAAGCTGCCAAGTGTCAGTGAGAGGTTAATCTTCCTGGCTGTGTAAGATTTTACTTTTTATTTAGACGCCTCTGTTGCCTTGTAGTCAGAGTTCAGGACTTGAAATCACATGACCCTTCTCTGTGTGAGTTCAAATACCAGGGAAGGTATTTAGATTTTCATGAAGGTTGTAATCCTGTTAACACATGGAATGCCAATAGTTCTACCGGTAGCAGGTCAATTCGTACCCAAACCAATTCGTACCCACCCTTTTTTGGCTAATTTGTACCCACTTTTCGGTCAATTCGTACCCATCCTAATTTTTAACAAGTCAATTTGTAACCATCCTATACTTCAGTATTTTAATATCATTTGTTTTACGTTGTTCATGTTTTGTTTTTGTCTATTGTGTTTTAATTGTGAGGGAAGCATTGTGAGTAGGTGTATGTGTGCTTTGTTTTACATAAAATGGTGTTTAAAAATTAAATAAGCGCTTCCCTTTAAGTTATATATGTTTTCTTCATTTGATATCCAGATTTGTTTTCTTGCTTTTCACACTTACCTCATTTTAACCAACTGACATGGATTCTTTTCATCACGTGCAAACCGAAGAATGGTCGCAGGGGATGCAGCGTCAATTGTCATTAATTGTTCTATCAATTGGTGTCCTTAATTACTAGGCTAATCATAAGCCAGTTACAACAAAAGGGGTGTTACAAAATTATAGCAAATTAAAACAAACTGTTATTAATTAATTTATGATAAGTTACTTTCAAATCAAATTGAGACCGACATGTTGTTAATGGCTAATCATAAGTGTATAGATAACATCATAAAACACGTGCGCTCGTGCCTTATAAAAATAAACTTAATGTTTGTGGTATATTTTCATTGATAAATGATATCTTTCTATTTGTCCCTACGCGAATGCTAACACAAAAGGTAAATTTGCCGGCACGCATCTTCATTAATGGTTTATCATAAGTTTATAGATAATTTATATGTATATGTTCTTTTTATATGTTGTTGTTTTGTTAATTCTTTGATAAAAAGTTTCTTTCGGAAATTCATTTATATGGCCGCCTATATACAAAAATTGCCTATTGATAGCTAACTTACATTCCTCAAAGCTCAAAGTTTAAAAAAATATATTTCATTTAATATGTACTATAATTCGTATAAAATTATAGACTGGTTACGAATTGACTTCATAAAGACTAGGACGGGTACGAATTGACCGAAATGTGGGTACGAATAAGCCAAAAAAGGGTGGGTACGAACTGGTTTGGGTACGAATTGACCGGGAAGCGTTCTACCAACTCCACCAGCCTTTATGGATAGTTGAGTATGGGGTTTTCCTCTATCATAAACCCTTTACCAAACCCCTAATTTCCACCTGTCCCAAATTGAAAGGGCCTGCAGACGATATTCAAAATGATGAAATTGAAAAATAATCTTCTGATAGGGCAGAAAACATAATGGGAAAAGGAGAAATTGCTCGTCAAGAGCAATTTCTCCTTTTCCCACAATGTTTTCCAGAGTTGACTGTAACAAACTGGTCAAATGTCATTATTGTATGGTAATGGGTTAAGAGCCAGGGATAGCAACATAACTGAAATAATGTTGAAGTGATGCTAAGCCTGTACAAAAAGATAGAGACCTTGTATGTGCCTCAACTCCTAGGAGTCCCATCCTATCCTATGAGCATACTAGGAACACTTGTTTAGTTCTCTAAGAATACCACCTCTTAGTCTAGATTGGTGTTTACAAAATAAAACTGATTAAATGGTCAGCAATATCTACAATTGTAATGCTCTTTACCTTTTCTGTACAGTTATGAGAAGGAATGGGAAGCTGTCAATAATCTAGTTCTATGTTGCCCTAGAAATCTATGTTTTCATTTTTACATTAGAAGACAATTTGATTTGAAAAGTTCAAATCTCAATCTCTGAGAGAATCTCTTAAATCTTTGCTTTTATTCATATAATGGTCTTTTGAAATAATTAACCTTTACGATAACTTCTATTTTCAGGAATCCTGAAACCAGAAGTAACAGTGACATACATTGCAGTTTCCATAATTTTCTTCAATAGTGGAATATCGCTTAAAAGTGAGGTATGGTTGTATGATTTGTAAAGAACCAAGAAAGAATGTTATAATAATACAAACTGCTGTGAAAAAAAAAGAACATTTGTTGTTATCCATTTTTATTGTCATAACCTAAAAGCATCCTGATAAAAAGTATTCTTCATGAGCATATCCCATTTCTTCACAAGGTTTACATAATCATTGCTCAAATTCTCATATATTTTATCTCTTTTCCCCTTAACGTTTTCTTAAAAATTCAAGTACTTGAATTTGAGGCTAGTCCTAAAACTAAACCATTATGATAGATTTTGGTAAATATCTGAATATGCTGATACTCATGATAGGACACCCCCCAGCATAGATGGTTATATATTGTTCACTCATTTTAATTTCAGGAACTAGGGAAAGCCTTACTTCAAGTGAAGATACATCTGTTTGTCCAGGGCTTCACATTCTTGTTCTTCCCAATGACTGTTTTTACATTAGCTGCTGTTCTCAGTGTTGGAGCCTTCAATACTGATATTCTGAAAGGGTGGGTATTCGCTTCCAGAGCTGCACGAAAAGAGAGTGTTTTTCTTTCTTTTTTTTTATTTTTCCCGCTAAACCTTATATTGTTAGTACTCACTTAATGATCTATTAGATAGGATTCATCACATACATGCATTTATATATTAATTGACCACAAGAGACTGTTTTTTTCTATGCTTATAGTGCAATACCCCTCATTAGTCTCCCATTATCCACCATATGGGATTTTTCTGGCAGGTGAAAAGTTGAAAGCCACGGCAGACAAAAACATAGAAAAAAAATATTTTTATGGTATTGGTTAGGTTAGGCACCATAGTGACAATTTATATATGTTGTCCATTGGAAGCAATTTATATTTTGTCCATTGGAAGCAATTTATGTATTATCCATTGGAAGCAGTTTATGATTTTGTCAAGTGCACCAGACTTCTGCAGCAGATACATTATTGAGTGTTTTGTGTCTAGATGATTTTGGCGACCCATCATAGCAGTTGACTATCAAAGAATTATGTTTATGTTGTAGGCCCGTAAAAAAGGGTTGTGTGGAAGTTGTTTTTCTTCCTTCCCCCCAAATGATTATGTAAATATTATAATTGAAGAAATTAGGTTCTTCTGTACTCAGCTTTTAATGGTATTCCGAGTTGAGATATACTTATATTTGTTAGAATCAAACTTGCCTTGAACATGTAAAGGACCTCTTGTTGCACAAGAAACGAATAGTTTTTTAAGAGGGCATAATAAACACCCCCTACAAGAATGTGCCCCCCCACCTCATATCCAATTTGCTTCATACATTTCTGTGTTGCCTCTTCTAAAAGATTTTGCTGAAAGAAGAAACAAGTGTTTAATAAAAAAAAAAATACAAGTATATATAAGCCATATACGTAAATGGATTGATTAGATGGTGCCTGTCAATGCCTTCATACATTACTTCTGACCGAGTCCAATACAAGGTGATAGGCTAGGTAAAATTTTTGACTGTAATGTTTTTATTTTATTTGATTGCAATAATTTTGTTTCAGACTTCAAATCCTTGGCTGCATGCCACCTCCAGTGTCGTCTGCTGTGATTTTAACAAAAGCTGTGGGTGGAAATGAGGTACAGTCTGGGCTAATTGTTTTTGTACAACAATGAATTTAATCTATCTTTGTGACTGGTTCATATTGAAAGCAACAACTGATGGTGAAAAGATTCATTGACTTAATGAAACTATTGTGACAAAATGATAATTACTCTTTCCTCATCCTGTGAGAGAATGGTTATTAGAAATAATTTAAATTGAGGAGTTTCTTGTATCACCATTAACTTTTTTTCCCCACAACAACCTTATAAGTCTTCAGCAACATATACCTAGAGAAATGATTGATCATTTACTGCTACTTATTAATCCTTTATGTCTTGTGCCATTAGGTCAAACTAAGTATATTAAGTGGATCAGTCACCAAGTCTTATATCAGAAATTGGTTAATAAAATGGAATCAAAAAGCTAACTTGGCTTTTTTTAATGTTTATATCTTTTATATGATGATATCTTTTTTCATTTGTTTGTAAATGCTTGGATGAATTTGAAATCTTCTAGATTTGCTTTACCCTTACAGACATATTTCATTACATATTTCATGTATATTTGATATATTTATTACAGGCAGCTGCTATATTTAACTCGGCATTTGGCAGTTTTCTGGTAGGTTGTATTCTTTGATTATTCATTTACGGTACTAAATAAACCTTTGTTACAAGTAATTTACTCAGTGATAATTTTTGGCCCAAAAAATCTCATGAAATGTCCCCGAAACTCATTACTTTCATTCATTTTTATCACTTTTCTATAGAAAAACCCATTGATTTTTAAGTTATGGCAAAAAGAGCCAATTGATTTGATTTAGAAAAAAATCACTGTTTACTGATATTAAATTTAAAAAAGGTTTTTTGTTATAATTCAGCACTGCTAAGCATAACTCTTATTTTCACACTCAGCTGTCTTCAACTTGGACCAATCTTAAGTTGCTTGGTAATATACTGACAGTAACCAGTATGATTAAATCTAGAAATTATAAGGATAGTTACATTTTATGTAGTAGTTATATTCTAGTATGAATCATTTTCCTTAGATAGCCACTTTGCAGAAGTAGTACTATAAAGAAGATGCTGTCAAGTTAAGATTCAAAAGTAATTATCTACATATAGGAATATTTTAATTGATGATGATTCTCCAGTTATGTATTAGTTTTAAGCATTCTAGATTTAATGTCTAAACATGGTTTGATCCAATGTGACCTGAGGTGAGCCAAACTGTAATACAAACGCTTAAATTTCATGTTTTTTCTCTTTCAGGGAATTGGTGTTACACCTATGCTGGTTTTATTTCTGGTATGTATAAAATCAATTTACTACCCTGGTCTCCTTCTTTAAATAATTTTGTGCGTGAAACGGAAAGATACCTATGAAAATGTTTTTGCTGCATTAAGAGGAAAGTATGATGAGCATTTTCTTTATTTAAAAGTATTATAAAGTCTTACATATATATGGAATTGTACATTCATATGATAGGCATGGACAGGGAATTGGAGGACCATGTGATTTCCAGACCCCTTATCTTGAACTACTTTATTTTGACAGAATAGATCACAAACATAGTTCAAACTTAGTTTTATTTGTGCCATGTGAAAATGGAATGTCTACACAAGGTATATATGTTATACAGGATATAAAACCGCTTGAATAAAGTTATATTTAGTCAGAACTTTGAAAACCACTTGTTACTTTCTCATGTAGAACACCATTGTTCAGTAAAAAGAGAAAAGTAGATAAAAGAATTGAATACACTCATGTAATCTATGTTCAAATTGTGAAGGACAGTGGTCCAGAGACAGAACATCGGCCTCAAGACAGAGGGTCGTAAGTTTGATTCCCATGAATAGCCGGTTTCCCCTTGCAGCCTTTCATTGATCCATATTTGGTGAGAGTACTAGTTGTGTATCTTGGAAGAAGAATTGAGAGTGATAAATCTAACTTGTAAGAACTTGTTTCACAATAAATGTAAAATTTATAAGTTTAAACTTATATAGAAAGTATCAAATCTTCATGTTTATATTTATAGGTTGGTACCACAGCGGCTGTGCCGGTGGGGTCCATATTTTTACAGCTGACATCCACTGTGGTTTTACCAATTCTTTTTGGTCAGTGGATGAGACGAGTTCTGTCCTCTTTTATAGATATAAAACGGGTCCCATGGGGACAAATAGGAAGGTGAGTTGTTCCTTTACCCATTCTCCCTTAATGACTTTAAATCCCTTATTTAACACACATTATTTGAAATTGATGGACTTGGGAGCAGAAAGGTAGAAACCACAGCGCACAAGAAAAAATTGGCATTTTTCTCCTTTTCACAATGGTTTCTTACCTATTTTATCAACAAAATGTTTGACTTGAATTTTCATTTATTTGTCGTTGTCATCTATTGTTGCTTTCATTCAGAGCCAGTTATACAGTTCATCTGAAGGAATGGAAAACAAGACATCAGTAATGAACAAATTTTTTTTTGATTTACTTGCCATCTTTTTCTGGATTACAGGTCGGTTCGGTAAATGACTAGTTCGGTAAAAAAGTAAACTATAGTAAAGGGTCAGGCTGGTTCGGTAAAAACCTATACTAGAGAGAACAACAGTTAAATTGGGTGGGAAAAACAGTTTAATCCCATATTAATAAAGTATTAATTAATTAACACTTACTATTATTTACATACTTGCAAAATATTTTATTTCTATTTTAATACACACTGTAATTTACATACTTACAACAGTTATTTTAGTTATTTCATTTTTTCACACATGGTGTTATCTATGTCTCTAATTTGATTAAAGTAAAATCTGTGCAGTTTGTTTTATAATGCAAACACTCAAATTAATCAATTAAAGTAGGAATTTCTCAAACCAAGTATTAAAACATTCAAACTAGTTGTTTAAAGGAGGAATTTCATAAATTATGTGCTAAAAGAAATACATTTCATACACTACGTACAATTACTTTTAGTCTAGTATAGGTTTTTACCGAACCAGCCAGACCTTTTAGTCTAGTTTACTTTTTTACCGAACTAGTCATTTACCGAACCGACCGTCACCCCTTTTTCTGCACTTGTCTTTGTATTGATTATAATATAGTTAATCTCAGTAAAAGTTCGCTTCTCTGTAAAGGCTTTTTGACTTGCTTGGCAATACGTACAATTGATTTAACAACCCTTTGAAATATTAATGCAGATTTCAGGATACAATATATGTATGTATTATATTTATTTTCAGTGCGGTGCTACTTCTCATCATTTATACTACATTTTGTGATACTTTTACTCATAAAAACATCGATATTGATGGGATGAGTTTAATTTTAACTATTATTATAAGTAAGTATTCTTCTTAGTAAATTCATTTTTTGTTTACCTCTATTGCGGTTATAGGAAAGATTCATTTGTTATCAAAACTATGGACCATGATGTATGTAGTGATTGAAACATGCTAAGTTTAAGATAAGAATTGGAGTTTTTAAGACAACTTCATACTACATAAACGATTCAATAGCTGGGTTTTTTTCCCCGGAAATACTTAATGGGTCCTGCAGTAGAACTTAACAGAAATGAGAGTGTGTTATGCTTAAAACTGGCAGGTTATGTCTATTGGCAGCTTGTTTAGTTAGTTAGTAAAAAGATGAAGATGTCATTTGCAATATACATAATGCCGGCGGTTCTAATCTGTTGGGTTCATATAGTTTTTCAGGCAGTATTTGGTTAAAAGATTAAAAAAGATTGGTTCGGAAAACATTAGTTGAAGTAAATTTGAAGTTACTACATAGAAAACCTTTATGTAGGGAAAGTGTTTCTTAATTCACAACCTTTGAAAAATACTGTGTACTTCTCAAGGGGTCCAGCCCAAAATCTGCTTAAATTAAACTGTTGTTTGTTTTACCGGCAATCCATTCTTTAGTCTGAAATTTTGACTGTTTGAACAACATTTTGACAAAAGAGGAGTTGACTGATGCACAAATTTCCTTATCAAGCTGTTTTTCTTTTTATGTATAAATTCTGCAGATAAAATTGACCCATTTGGCTGTTATATTATAATGTTTTATAGGCATTAGTTATCTTTCTCTTCTTATTCAAGTTGATTTTGTCTAAATTGAAAGTACTGGTAACAACAGAGAACACTTTTTAAAAAAGAAAATTATCTTTTTTGTAGTATAATGTAGAAAGCATTTTGATAAAAGGAGATTTTCTTGTGGCAATAATTTCTTATTTTGTCAAAAATTGGTTTTAAGTCACTTGTTGAAAGTGAAGTATAACAAGCTAATTTTCTACAAATAGGTTCAAAATAGAGAAGTTTACTTATCATCTTAGTAGATGGAAATTTTTCAATGTCTGTTATCATAATTCCAGTTTTTCTGGTCCAGTGTTTTTTGCTGTTCCTGGTATTTTACATAAGCAGTCGGCGATGGTTGAAGTTCTCCAGATCCGATACAGTCGCCTTGATGTACTGTTGTACACATAAATCCCTCACCTTAGGTATGAATCTCTTTCATCTTAACCCTTTCCCAAACAATAACGACATTTGACCACTTAGAAAACATTGTGGGAAAAGGAGAAATTGCTCGTAACAAGCAATTTTTCCTTTTCCCACAATGTTTTCTGCCCTATCAGATTATTTTCTAATTTTATAACATTTTGGAATGTCGTCTGCTAACTCTTTCAATTTGGGACAGTCGAAAATTTGTTGTTTGGGAAAGGGTTAAAAGATACAAATAAAACTTGCATCATAACCACCCTCTATTATTAAGACCACCTTTCATAATTGTTAGTTCTGTGATCTAACCTGTATGCATAAGCATGAACTCGGTTCTAGAACTTTAAGGTTTAATTTAGGTAAAAGTAAATTCTTATTCTTTTTTTTCTCCCAATTTAAATTTCTTTAAGATCATTTCTCTCATTTGATAGGTCCAATTGATTCTTAATTAATCTGCTATAAATGCTTTCAATTGGAACTAGTAACAATTTTTCTTTTAGAACTGGTGCACAAAGGTTTGCATTATTTGAATTGAATGATATTATTTTTGTTATGCATTGTACAATAACAATAGAGGGATGCTTCACACTTGACAGTTTATAGTTTGATTGAACAATAACTATAGAGGGATGCTTCACACTTGACAGTTTATAGTTTGATTGTACAATAACTATAGCAGGATGCTTCACACTTGACAGTTTATAGTTTGATTGTACAATAACAATAGAGGGATGCCTCACACTTGACAGTTTATAGTTTGATTGTACAATAACTATAGCGGGATGCTTCACACTTGACAGTTTATAGTTTGATTGTACAATAACTAGAGAGGGATGCTTCACACTTGACAGTTTATAGTTTGATTGAACAATAACAATAGAGGGATGCTTCAAACTTGACAGTTTATAGTTTGATTGTACAATAACAATAGAGGGATGCTTCACACTTGACAGTTTATAGTTTGATTGTACAATCACTATAGAGGGATGCTTCACACTTGACAGTTTATAGTTTGATTGTACAATAACTTCAACTTGACAGTTTAGGATTGTACAATGCTTCACACTTGACAGTTTATAGTTTGATTGTACAATCACTATAGAGGGATGCTTCACACTTGACAGTTTATAGTTTGATTGTACAATAACTATAGAGGGATGCTTCACACTTGACAGTTTATAGTTTGATTGTACAATAACAATAGAGGGATGCTTCACACTTGACAGTTTATAGTTTGATTGTACAATAACTATAGCGGGATGCTTCACACTTGACAGTTTATAGTTTGATTGTACAATAACAATAGAGGGATGCTTCACACTTGACAGTTTATAGTTTGATTGTACAATCACTATAGAGGGATGCTTCACACTTGACAGTTTATAGTTTGATTGTACAATCACTATAGAGGGATGCTTCACACTTGACAGTTTATAGTTTGATTGTACAATAACAATAGAGGGATGCTTCACACTTGACAGTTTATAGTTTGATTGAACAATAACTATAGAGGGATGCTTTACACTTGACAGTTTATAGTTTGATTGTACAATAACTATAGAGGGATGCTTCACACTTGACAGTTTATAGTTTGATTGTACAATAACAATAGAGGGATGCTTCACACTTGACAGTTTATAGTTTGATTGTACAATAACTATAGAGGGATGCTTCACACTTGACAGTTTATAGTTTGATTGTACAATAACAGTAGAGGGATGCTTCACACTTGACAGTTTATAGTTTGATTGAACAATAACTATAGAGGGATGCTTCACACTTGACAGTTTATAGTTTGATTGTACAATAACTATAGAGGGATGCTTCACACTTGACAGTTTATAGTTTGATTGAACAATCATTATTCCAAATGTAAGTCAGGAAACAACCTCCTTTAAATCCTTAATTCTATTGCTATTGGGATAGGAACCCAATCTGAGAAGTACAAAGTGTTTAAATTACATGTTCATAAATTATCTTACAAATTTCATTTCAGGCATTCCAATCATCAAGATAATTTTTGCTGACTCACCGAGTATGTCTCTCATTACAATACCTCTCCTAGTCTATCACCCCACCCAGATACTGCTGGGTGGATTACTTGCTCCATACATTCGTTCATGGATGTTAGATACACAGAACTCAGGGTGAGTATTCATATGGCATCTCTAAATAATATAATACTGTATTAAATAACACACTTACCGTCAACAGAAGTACATGTATTGTGACTTAATTAAAAAAAAGAATATTCGTTGTCATTTTATATGTTGAAATCAAATTATTATCTTCAATTTACTTATGTAATGGATAACAAAGAAATATTTTTAAATGATTGTGATGTGTAATAAATACAAAACAGGTTAATTTAACATTTGAATAAATATCCAGCTAGCAAATAGGAAAATGTACAGTGTTTTTCCTGAAAGACCAAGACCAATATTTGTGCAAACGTGCACCTGTCGGTTTGAGTGCAAGCTTGTGATGTCATGCCAAAACAACAACAACAAAGTCTCTATTTATAAATCGGTTAACCCAGTCCTTTAAGTGAAAGAACACAGGTTAGTGCATATCACACCTGACGAATGCAATGATTGTTTCACATGTGATTTATTATAAGGATTTTTTTTATCCTATCAGGGGTTTTTTTTCTGGCCCTTGATTTGGTAGAGGTTTGGTTTCATTACTCTTTGGGTCAGTGTGCTTTTTTTTCTAAGTCTAAACATGATGTAGGTTCTTATGTCACAAATAAATTTATGTTATGATATTTACAACTGGTTAAGGTGTAGGATTTGGGACACAGGGGTCCCAAGTTCAATCCTCATCAATGGCATGTTGTTTTTTGTGCAATGCCCTGCAAAATACTGGTGAATCCAGAAAAAATATAAGATAACTGAAAAGATGTTGAGACGGCAGTAGACCCCATATATAAATATGATATATATATATGATATCTACTGCCTCAATAGATTATGTTCTAATGGCGCTTGGTCAATGAACTAGGTCACCAAGACATGATCATTGAATGATTACAGTCTTTTTGAGGGCATTTATTTATTTCTTGTCAATTTGATCCTTAAAATACTGGGTAGATTTTTAAAAATAGATCTTTGTGTCGTCTGCCTCCCAAAACCTTTCTGCATAATTTTGATGAAGAAAGGTTCTCAGAGTAGCAAACAGGTTAGATTACAGGCCAGCTGCCAAGCTGGCCTGGATCTAACCTGGTTGCATAAGCGTGAAGTCGGTTCCAGCACTAAAAGGTTTAAGGTAGATGTTGATTACAAATAAGTTTAAGCTTCATAAAACACATCTTATAGAATGAAATTGATTTTCATGTTTAAATTGATAATTATTAAGACTGCAAGATGATGGTAAGTGCTAATTGGGTTAAGTGGGGATTGCAACATAACTAATCCCTTACCACATGTAGACATCCTTTATGTAATATATGCAAACAGCAATACATGTTTAGGAAATCAAAGTGGGAAAAGAAAAAAATGATTTCAGCAAAGTTGTAACTAAAATCGAAGGGTTTTTCTCGGTGAATATAAAATTTGGGATTTTAATAAAGTTTCTTTCTGTTTTCCCAATCCTAAGTTCTTAATTCTTATCTTGATTCTCTCTACTGGTTACTCTTCAAGATGACTCTTCCTCCACCTCTTACTACCTTTGACCTCTTGCAGCAGAAGACTTAAGAAAAGAAACGACTTTGAAAAAACAAAATTGTTTGTCACATGCAATAATTTATCTCTTTGTCAAACTGATTGCTACTTGTTAATAGTTTTCAAGCATTGTAATTGTTGTCTACTGTTCCTTTAAAATGACAAGTGAATGAGTTTCAAATTATTAAAAATGTTCAAAAGGGACTTTTTTCAGTTTTCCTCAAAATTCCATTTTGGACATACTTAGTCCTCAACTACAATGATTAGTACAGCAAATAAATTTGGTAAAGGAGACATTTTGAATATAAAAGCAATTTCTCATTTCTTGCAATTATACCTAATGTCACTTTTAAAAAACTTGTCATGTTCAAAAGATTAAGTTTTTATTGTAAAAGAAGAAAGAAAAATGCATGATTTGTACCATACAAAGTGAGTTTTATTTAACACATTACCACCATACGCCACATTTTTGCGTCTTGCAGCAGGCGCCTTTCAAAAAGCTTTGTGGTAAAAGGAGAAATTGCTTGTCACAAGCAATTTCTCCTTTTGTCGCAATGCTCTTTCAATCTATACACATATCTCAACAGCAGAACTGAAAGGCTTTCCACATGCTTACCAAGCTTTTCTAAAGTCTTCTGCTTAATTAAAATAAATTTCGTCTGCAGGTGTTAAAGAATTAAAAATATATACTCTATGGGATGACAAAGACTTGTTTACTTACCCTCCCTGTGACTTATCTAATGTACTCTACCCTATGTAACCGCTATATTCTTCCTATACTGACCCTGAGGTTTTACAAACTTGATAAGCGTTCTCAACTACATCTCTATCATCTTTGCTTTATGATGCCCTTTACTCCATAATACTTTACTTTCACACATCTCCTCTGCTTATAAAGGCTTATAAACTTATAAATGTTGCAGTGGTTTCTCTTCAAAATTTGCAAGAGTTCCTTGAAGGAAAATAACCTAGTTTGTATCCATAAAGGGAAAAATAATGAGTTTGTATTTATAAGAACTATAATGAGATTGTATTTTATAAAAGGAAAAATAATGAATTTGTTTTGATAACAGATCATGTGTTTGTATTGCAAAGAAGAAATTGACCATTCTGTCACTTTTTCAAAAAGGTTTCTAATATATACATGGTCGTAAATAAAAAGTTGTTTATACCCTGTTCCATTCAGTTTTGATCAGTCATAGATTACATGAGGCAGCTTTGTTTAAAATCTCATTTATGAATCCAAATATAGAGCGTTCTCACCTGAATCTTTCAGATATGAACAACTACAGATAAGTTAAATCCTTTATTTTAATTCACATGAAGCAGAAGCTTTAAGAGAGTTCTGTGACAAAAAGAGCATTTCTTCTCTTTTGTCAAAGTGACTTCCCACCACATGAATAAAATCTTTTTACACTTTGTGTAATTGTTTGTCTCTATTTCTTTCAATAATTCAATTCTTGTATGATCCAATTGAACATTCCATACAATTTTTCACTCTAAAGAACATTTCAGATAACAGAAGATGAGGATGGATGTAAATGTAGTGAGAGAAAAGAAACATTTAAAACTAGATCTTTTTAGTTTTAAATGTAAATCAGTATGCAAAAGCATGTGTCTTGCATCAAGACATGTTATTCCATTTGTAACATTACATTTTTCTTTTTTGTATTTCAGATCTACCCGCTCACTTGTTTGAAGAAAGACCAAAGAAACTTGACACAGTATAGACACCAGCATATATGGGGGGTCAACGTGAGGGGAAGGTTGACACTATCAGAGACTATGAAGGTTATTTTTTAAACAAATTCTAAAGAAGTGAGGTTTCTCATGAGAGTTGTCTTAGAGACACCATTCTAATGAAAACTCACAATACAGGACCAATCTTGGACAATGTCCGAGTACAAAAATAAATGTTTCTCTACATAATCTTATTATTTGCACTCTTTTATTTTGCATCAATTGTGAAGCAAGTTTTTACAACTTAGAAAGATTGATCCCTCTCTATTCTGCTTCCTGGATATATAACCAGTGCCAGGGCAATATGTTGATAAATGAAAAGTTAAAAGATGGATCTCACTTTAGACGATGCTCGACCCCATAACCACTTCCTTCATACAATCTCATGTAGGCATTAATAAAAATTAGATGAAAGATAATACTTTGAATGTGTTTCCTGAAACTAGGATTTTTATTTGGAATGAAGAATGTTAGACAATATCTGTGCAATTCCCTATTGAATGATATACTGTAATCATTTTAAATGGATAAGGGTTTGAAGAAAAGTACATGTAGTCACAGAACAAGACATATAATACTAGAATTGGGATTAGGAGTAGCTAGTAGAATAGTAAAACACATCATTCGTTAATACATGCATGGAATATATTTGTATGTTTTAGTACATAATATATGTTGATTTCTCCCTTTACACTCTTAAATCATTTATCCCAATTGAAAGCTTCAGTAGACAGTATTTTTTAAGTATGGAAAATAATTATGTTGTTGGAAGATACTATATTGTGACAAAAGGGGAAATTTTCCATTTGTCACAGTGGTTTTTCTTCTTCCAGTGCTTATATCTTAGTACATGTATATACACAGAGCATTTAATCATGTGTGTAAGAGGTAAATGGTAAGAAATAATTTAAGCAGAACTGATTAAACAATATGAAAAATGAAAGTTTTTCTAAACCAGTCTCTTTGACTCCTGCCCTTTTTTAATTAGAATGGCTAATTTTATACTTGATATACTTGGTGTCTACGGGTGAGGACTCTTTTCTCAGAGAATGGGTCAAAGAGAGTACATATATATTGTTTTAGATTAACCCTTTCCCAAACGCCAAATGTTCGACTGTCCCAAATTGAAAGAGTTTACAGACCACATTTCAAAATGTGATGAAATTCTGATAGGGCAGAAAACATTGTGGGAAAAGGAGAAATTGCTTGTTATGAGCAATTTCTTCTGTTTGCACAATGTTTTCTATGTCTTCTGCAACAAAGTGGTCAAATGTCGTTATTGTTTGGTAATGGGTTAATGTTTAGAATTTAAAAAGATATGTAAATTTATTGTTGGGAATGACTTGCATAACTTGTTCGTCACCATTATGAGAAGATTTTTATAAAGAGTTTTCAAATGACAATCATAATCATAGAATGGATAGGAAGATAGTCCACTAAAAGAAAAAGGAATTTTTAGATAGAAAAGAGAAGTCACTCATTTGTTGATGTGTTTTATTTCAATTTCCAATCATAGTATAAAAGATGTCTTATGAGGACCAGAAAATATATTTGCATGTTTTGCTAAAGAGGGAAGTTCCTTGTTATACTTTATTTCAGGGGATTAGTGCAAGATATTACTTTGTCATTCACTTATATAAATGACACTATGGTCTTTTTTGTTATAATCCCTTGGTTTGTATTAGAAGAGAGAAAAGCAGGATTTTTTAATGTTTGTTTCAACATGCTTTCAATGGAAGACTTGCTAATCCATTGTAACAGCAATAGAAAATGAGGTTTAATGTCAAAATTATCATCATTCTTTAACATAAACATACATGTATTTTCTTCAATTGACTAAGAGGAATGTATGGTTTTCAAGAGTTATCAAGAGTAATGTTATTCAAAATAAGAGTATGATTACCGTCACTGTTTATTTCATGGACCAAACCACATGTTGATATATTTGTGCATATGTGTTTTAAATAAAATAAAGTATGTAAATGAACAATATAGATCTTCAGTGTCTTTTTTATGTGTTTTAAGAACAGAATCCCAATTTAATGAAGGTTGACTATTACCATGTCAATTTGTTTGTCAGTAGAAAGTTAATGATTGTTCGATTTTGTCTTGAACAAGTTTTATTGCATTTTAAGAGACTAGTTCATATACATGTAGTCCATTTTATTATATCTCTGTTCTTATGGGTATCATGATGTGGCCAATTTTCTTTCTTGAATTATTCTTTGTGTAGCAATAGTTGGCCAATCCCTTTCTCAGATAAAAGGGATGACCAAACCGTGCATTATATCAAACATTCATAAGATATCTAACTTTAGCATTTAAACCTCCATTAGATGTAGTGCTGTTGGAGTATGTCTTAACCCTTACAATGCTGGGTAAATTTCTAATAATAGATCTTTTTGTTTTCTGCTTCAACCCTTTACCAAATGCCACTTTTCCGACTGTCCCATTTTAAGAGTTTGCAGACGACATTTCATAATGTGATGAAATTGAAAAAATGTCTTCCGATAGGGCAGAAAACATTGTGGGAAAAGGAGAAATTGCCCATTAAGAGCAATTTCTCCTTTTCCCACAATGTTTTCCAGAGTCGTCTGGTTCCACAATATTTCAAGAGTCGTCTTGTCAAATACTGTTACTGTTCAGTAATGGGTTAAGAGACCATACCTGAATCTTAGGTAGTTTAGACTGTTCTGAGACGAGTTTGCTTGTGTTATTTTAGTTTCGGAGTAAATCGACAGACAAAAGCTTTATAATGGTTTTGTGAAGAAACATTTTTCAGACAATTCATTGTCTTAATTTAAATTGCACAGAACATTCTTGAACCATAGGCGAGTGGTATTTCAACTCAAGATACATGTATACTTTGAAAGACAAATTAAAATACTTGCCCATGCTCTGTGTGGTAAAGGGACAAACCCGGTTAAATTTTCCAGGTGGACCCTTATTATTGCTACTACATGTATACAATTTGAGATTGCATCCATTTGAACATCCTTATACCATTTATACTATTAAAACTTAATAACTTGTTGCTTACTGATTCTTGCTGCTGAGAAAAATGAGATGACATACATACCTTCATACAGCATTCATACCAACTTAAAACCCATCCCACCTTTAAGCGGCTGAAAATATGACACACATTACCCGTAAACCTTATGCCATTTATACTAACGTTCAACCATAACCCATTCAGCTTATAAGTTTTACTGCTGAAAAGTTGAGATTGCTAATAATTACCTTCATTAAACCAAATGTCATTCATACCAACACGAAATCCTATCCTTTCTTGCTTATAAACTACTGCAAACCCCGATTATAACATAAGCCATTCTTACTAAAATAAACTTTATTCAATTGTGCTTATAGATTAATGCTGCGGAATATTTAAGATGACATGCAAAGCCAGATTTAACCTTATGCCATTCATACTAACATAAAACCTAATGGCATACAGACCCCCCAAAAAACTTATGCTGTCCCTGCTAACATAAAACCAAATTAAACACTGCTGCAGAAAATTTGAGGTGGCATATGTACATTCTCATATTAAGCATTATGTCATGCACACCATTTCACAACACCATCCCATCTTGCTGAAGATTCTAGCAGCTGAAGGTTAGGCAGGGAAAACATGTATATACTCACATTTAACCTTTGCCATTCATGTCAAAATCTTACCTCATACCATTTTGCATATAGGGACAACCAACTACAGCAGAAGTCATTTTGCAAATGGATTCTTTCTACATGACACAGAAAACCAAAAAAAAAACAGCCACTAAGGTGACTTTCTACTTGACATTTTGAAATGACAAATACAACCATAGAAGCATTAGTTAGTGTATTGCTTTTTCTATGACCAGATAATTTGAGATGTTGAACACAACCACAAACAACCACAGCCATTTTATAGACAAGTTGTTTTGACTTGACAATTAGAGACGCTGTACACCACATACAACCAGCTGTTTTATAGATGGGTTGTTTTGACTTGACAATTAGAGATGCTGTACACCACATACAACCAACCATTTTATAGATGAGTTGTTTTGACTTGACAATTAGAAATGCTGTACACCACATACAACCAGCGATTTTATAGATGAGTTGTTTTGACTTGACAATTAGAGATGCTGTACAACCACATACAACCAGTGTTTTGTAGACAAGTTGTTTTGACTTGACAATTAGAGATGCTGTACACCACATTCAACCAGCGGTTTAATAGATGAGTTGTTTTGACTTGACAATAAGAGATGCTGTACACCACATACACCCAGCCATTTTATAGACGAGTTGTTTTGACTTGACAATAAGAGATGCTGTACACCACATACAACCACAGCTGTGTGTCTATGACTATTATAACTCAATTTGAGATGGTGTACACCACATACAACCACAGCGGTGTGTCTATGACTATTATATCTTGACAATTTGAGATGGTGTACACCACATACAACCACAGCTGTGTGTCTATGATGTTTATAACTTGATAATTTGAGATGGTGTACACCACAAACAACCACAGCTGTGTGTCTATGGTTTTTCTAACTTGACAATTTGAGATGGTGTACACCACACACAACCACTGCTGTTTGTCAATGATGTTTATAACTTGATAATTTGAGATGGTGTACACTACATACAACCACAGCTGTGTGTCTATGGTTTTTATAACTTGACAATTAGAGATGGTGTACACTACATACAACCACAGCTTTTTGTCTATGGTTTTTATAACTTGATAATTTGAGATGGTGTACACCACACACAACCACTGCTGTTTGTCTATGGAGTTTATATCTTGACAATTTGAGATGGTGTACACCACATACAACCACAGCTGTGCGTCTATGGATTTTATATCTTGACAATTTGAGATGGTGTACACCACAAACAACCACAGCTGTGTGTCTATGGAGTTTATATCTTGACAATTTGAGATGGTGCACACCACATACAACCACTGCTGTATGCCTATGGTTTTTATATCTTGACAATTTGAGATGGTGTACACCACAAACAACCAAAGCTGTGTGTCTATGGTTTTTATATCTTGACAATTTGAGGTGCACACCACATACAACAACTGCTGTATGCCTATGGTTTTTATATCTTGACAATTTGAGATGGTGTACACCACAAACAACCAAAGCTGTGTGTCTATGGTTTTTATATCTTGACAATTTGAGGTGCACACCACATACAACAACTGCTGTATGCCTATGGTTTTTATATCTTGACAATTTGAGATGGTGTACACCACAAACAACCAAAGCTGTGTGTCTATGGTTTTTATATCTTGACAATTTGAGGTGCACACCACATACAACAACTGCTGTATGCCTATGGTTTTTATATCTTGACAATTTGAGATGGTGTACACCACAAACAACCAAAGCTGTGTGTCTATGGTTTTTATATCTTGACAATTTGAGGTGTACACCACATACAACTACTTCTGTTTGTCTATGGCTTTTATATCTTGACAATTTGAGGTGTACACCACATACAACCAGAGCCATGTTGTCTATGATTTTTATAACTTGACAATTTGAGATGGTGTACACCACACAACTACTGCTGTTTGTCTATGGCTTTTATATCTTGACAATTTGCAACACACAACCACAGCCATTTTATGGATGAGTTGTTTTGACTTGACAACTTGAGATGGTGTACACAACGACAAACACATAGGTTCCAGGAAATCCTAGTTAACCTATGAACTCAACAATTTGTCAGGTGACTTTCTGGATCTTTTTTTTTCTTTTTTTTTTTAATTCAAGCATGTTGGTGATTCAAAGATCACATCTTTTCATATCTACAGTCATTTACACAATCATTTATCATATTTTTTTTCTCCATTTTTTTTTAACACAGATTTCTAATTTTTTTTTTAAATTTTAATCTGTGTTGTATTTTTTGTACCATTTTATCAATGCAAATACATTATTCACAACAATACATTAACAAGCAGTAGAATTTACAATAAAAATACAAATGTCGCAAATAAAAGGGGGGTTCAACCAATCTTTGGTGTTTTTAGGTCTGCAGGAGACCGAGTGAAATTATTTAAAAAAGAAATGCATGTATGAATAATTTATTCTTTTTCAAACAAGAATCTATATCATACAAGACATTTCCTACTTAAATGCCAAATACTTTCAATTGGGACCAAACTTATTCATTCAGAAAATAGCTGAAAACTATTCACTGTTGACCCAAAAACAGTTAGCAAAACAAAATTATTTCGCAGGTTATAGAAATACTTGAGCTACTTTGCCTAACTTTGATTACATTTTTAAAAAAATGCAACAAATTTCAGCTTCAGTTATCATTGTTTCAACCAAACCCCAACGAAGAAAATTTAAATTTGTTATAGGTCACAGATACAGTCTGATATTGCTAGATTCAATGGCATTAAAATTCCATAATTGTAGGCAACATCAGAAATATATCAATGACATGTTAGACCGTTATAACCCAGGATGGGCTAAATTCAAAAGCATCAGCAGACCACTGCATGTTTTTTTTAACAAATTAAAGTTTTACATTAAAAAAATAAAAGATAGAAGAAAACTTTTAAGTTTGCATAGTTGTGAATATGACGAGGATTCAGCACAATACTATAGTAAGTGCTTCACGTTTGTGAAGCACTTGCTTTAGTCTTGCGTTGAACCCTTGATGTGTGTTTTTGACAATTTCTCATAGTCATCATGTGTCATAAAGCAGACTGATTCCAATATGTCAAAGATTATGGCAACACATTCTGGAAAGGATGAGTATTAATCAAAAATTTGTGATATGCATGGAAGAAAATAATCTTTTGTATCCAACCTTCTCTCCTATATATTTTAACACAGATAGTCTTCACAACTAAACATTAAAATCTGTAACATTCTCTTTCTGATTATTGGTAGCCAACATTGCAACATAAAGAAAAAAAAGGTTGTTTTAAAATCACCAAAATAATGCTGCAGGCACATCAGACAAAGTATATTAATCATAATAAAAAGAAGAGTTCAGCTCTTAACTAGAACTCAGAAAATTGCTATTTACAAGTGCACTGTTGTGGAACAGAAACAAGGTTTACTTCAATGTGATTTTAGAGCAATTTCATACTCTACATTCAGTTATTTTAGGAATACTGGAAGGATAACAAACTTGATTAAACCTCATCAAAATACTTATAACATTGCACAGTCATGTTTTGAAATCAAACTTACTATAATAGAAAACCTGAAAACTTGAGCAAATTCTATTTACATCTAAATGCTTTCTTATTTAATATTGACTCAGGTTTCAGACTCTTAAGTTATATGAAGAATTTCTCTTGATAAAGAGACATAGTTGTTACAATATGGCACAAAAGTCAATGCTGAACATAAAACATAAGTACGTATTGTGTGTAGCAAGAGCTATCTTAATTTTCTTTTTGTCAATGTTGTTTTTGAAATAATGAAATGATAGAAAAAATGACTTTTATATACAGTTTCTTCATTTATCAAGGTGTTTTTTTTTAAAACACTTTGAGAAAGGAAGAAATACATAACTAGTTACAAGCATGATGATTTTTTGTCAAGTATGCCTTCCCTGAATTGGTACATAGGGAAGATTTTGATAAATCATTTTTCAAAAACAACAAATGGCATAAAGATAATCTCCATAAAACAAAAATTAAACCTAGGGCATATTTTTGGTAAATTATAACCAATATAAGTCTTTGTTGTTTTCTTGTCTCTAAAACAATGTGCTTTTTACATAGTGCTTTCACTAGTTCATATCAAGTCAGAGTAAATTGAGATACTAAACGTCTTTTGCCAACTGATCTAAGAAAAGACAGAACATACATAATGAACATTATACTTATAAACACCTGACTTCACATAAGTAAAAGCCCAATGGCTAAAAGCAAAACTAGTTAAAAAAAATTTTCAAATGAGTTATCAAAACGTTTTCAGGTGCTAACAGCCATATAAACAAATTGCTTTTACACTTTCAAGATCTGACATTCTAAAATCATCTGATGTTAACAATCATGTAAACATCAACATCTGGGACTGTTTTCACCGTCTCCATGCCCTGTTGTCCTCGTCCCCTTCTTCCTCCTCATCCTCCACGCCTGCTAGGAGAGCTTCCTCATCTATTTCCTAAAGTAATAATAGACTTTGATTACATCACTGTTATCAATTAACCATTCATCATTTTTATATCTCCTGTAGTGATTTTTTTTTTTTATGGGGTTTAAGATAGTGTCAACAACATTTTGTTTATGATTCAACAGTACACAACCTTAAACCCTAGGGAATGCAGTACTCATCCTGTAGTGAATTTCTACTTTGATTAAATTGTAAATTGGTGGCTGGCCTGTGATTTAACCTGATTACTACTCCTTGTATCTTATCTCAACAAAATTAAGCAAATACAGTAATATCTTGTTAATCCCAACACATCCGTTCCCAACCAAAGTAACGGATTAACAAATTATCCGGACTAATGAAGCAGGGCCTGGTCTTAAACATGTTTAGACATAAACGGTCTATATGAGGATTCTCAAATATTCCCTCAAATTCTGTTTCACGAACGTTTTCCTCAAGTAAAATTCAAAATTAATCTTCTGATATGACAGAAAACATTGTGGGTCATCACAAGCAATTTCTCCTTTACCCACAATGTTTTTGAGAGTTGTCTGCAAAAACTGGTCAAATATCGTTATTGTATGGTAATTGGTTAAGCAAATTACTGCACAATATTTTGTTCCCTTACAATTTCATTCGGATTGCGATACATCCGTATATTCGGAGTCCGGATAAACGAGGCTTCACTGTATTGGTAAAGGAAAGCAGATGACACAAAAATGTATTTTAGGAAAATAGCCCAGTATTTTAAGGGTTAAGACCTGTACAGCAGATTAGGTAAAGTGCAGTACTAAAGAAAAAAGTCCTTTATCAGGTGCATTATTATTAGTATACCTCATGATCATCTGTATCCACGGACGTGGTACTTGAGCTGCGAGAAAAGTCAGGTTTCGGAATGTGCCATAGCATTTTTAGAACTTTACCCTTGAATTTTGCACCATACAGAATTCCCTGAAATAAATATTTGATGAAAGGTTCATTTTGTATGTCCATGATTTTTTTTTTGTGTTAACAGGTATCATTAATCTGATTTTATCATATCTCACAACAATTCAACATTTTGAGTAGTAAGACAAACATTTACAAAATATATATTTCAACTGAATATACATCGATATAAAGTAAAATCTTTTTTTTACCAGAAGTTTTTATTCAAAAAGAGGTAACATACGTTTACTGATAATTTTGTTATGCAATACATGCTTACCATAACTTTCTGCTGATAACAAAACGAAATGCTAGCTAACATACCAATTATTGCTAACAATGCAGTAATTTAAAAACAAACTCCAGAAAAAGGTTTTAAATGATAGGATGGTGAAGTGGGCACTTGATAAATCATCTTGACTAAACTTAATTTTAATTTTGTTAGGTAGGGCTCAAATCACATTGATATTATTTACCCCAGATAGTTGTACTGCAATACCCTGGTTATAATCATTGGAGGAAGAGGAAGATACTGTATTACTAAAATACTTAAAAGAAAATATTTTTGTAAGTCTAAACTCTTAAACATGGATAGTATCTTAAGTGAAAACTCTTATTGCCATGTGACACGTCATTGAGAGCGTCTCAGAAGGACAATTCCAATGATGTGTTACCATGCAATATTGCTTAGCCCAATATTGAAATAACAGGGAGTACTGTTTTGAAATTACGCAAATTTTTAGCTTAAATAGTTAAGTAAAACGCTACCGAGAAGCGTAACTAGTCAGATGGAACCATAAGGATTCTGTCTGGAGACCAATTATAAAAACCTAGCTCTACTCTTACAGTGATTTGAACCCTGGACTTTAGTGTAAAACCCTGTAATTATCAACTTACCTGCTCAGCACTCTTTCTTGTTTTAAACTCCACAATAGCACTTAGATTACCAGTTTCTTGTACATCAACCTTTTCGACATCATGTAAAGCCTGAATAAAATGATGAAAAATAGTACAAAGTAATTCTATATAAGTCTTAAGAACAGTGTTATAGCAATAGTTGTTTCACATTGTAAGTCAATCTATTCATGCTTCATTGTTAAAAAAAAACTTAACCCCAGTTATTGCATAACTCTTTATTGCTTTCCGCAGTTTGGTGTTATCAAACATAGATAGTACTTTTTGTGGCCAAATAACTTTATGAAAAAAATACTATTTATGAAAAAGCTTTTCTGACATTTTTTCCACATCACATACAGTGATGTACTTAGAGCAATCAAAGACATCAATATGTAAATATGTACATGATTAAATTATTTTCTTATAAAGATATGTTAGAAGTTATCTTCAAACCATGCAAATTGAAACTTTCCTAACAATACCAAAGAAAGCATTTTTTTTCCCTTTCATATTTTCATAAAGGTTAAACTGAAAAAAAAGTATATGTTTAGTACATACATTTGTTATTTATCTAAACAAAACACTAATTTAATGATTTTATTCAGTACAGACAATCTAACCTTCAAATGAGTAAGAACATCCTCTTTTTCCTCTGCATCAAATCCCGACACCTCGACAATCTTAGGACGTCGGTCAAGTGTTCTTGTAGCCATGACCTGTTGTTTGGACATTCCTCGACCCCGTCCTCGACCAACAACAGGGGGCGGTAGTGGAGCAATACCTGCTGCCGTCCAGGTCAACGAACCTCGACCCCTGGCCACACCTCGTCCCCGGCCACGACCACCAGAGTTTAACAAACCCATTGAGTTGGCCTGGAGAAGGATAACCGCGGGGATTAATGAATGAATATTTTATTATAGTGACATGTGATATGTATAGACAGTAAAGTAGATATATGAAAATACAACACCCGGCCACATTAGGCCTATAGGTCACTTTTACCAACAATTAAACGATTAAATAAGTATAAATAACAGAATATACAGATCAATATCACCATTTATTCCAAAGTATATTGAGAGGTAATTGGTTGGTAAAGAATGAAGCATTTTTATGTTTGCCACTTCAGAAATTATATCAGAGCTAACAAAAGCCCATTTCTGACTGCAAAGTCACAGAAATAGAGACAGATCATTGTAATGTTGATCCAAGATCACATGTATACTTCTTAAGTTTTCAGACTTCTTACTCTGAGGTTAAGGGGATGTAATCCTTGTGAATATTGTGTATGGAAAGTTAACAACAGAATGAAATGAATTGAATGCAATATTATATGCAATAATATGTCATATTACTTGGCATTTTAACGCCATTTCCTTTTACATTGAACCAATTAAAAATGTGTATCTGGTCATGATTTAAACATTCCATGACAAAAGAGTTACTGATCTTTTGGAATAGATAAAACACAATCATTACTTACAATGGACGTTAAGTCTGCTAATTTCTTCTTTAACATGGCTGTTTCTTCTCCTGATGGATCTTTGGTCATTAACTCGAGTTCTACATCGAGAATTTCCTTTTTGGCTTGTTCCGGCGATTTGATTGAAGAGGTTACATTATCAGGCTGCTTGAGCACCACATTTCTACTGCCCAGCTCTGTCTTCAGCTTGTCAATACTTAATGATAGGGTCTTCAGGGCCTGAAAAGTATACAGGGTTAACAAGACTACCTCTAGAAATTATATTAAATGCACATGTGTATTGTATCACAATTGAGTTGTCAAAGTATCAAATATTTGAAATGTCATTTTCCGCCCACCATTTTTTTCTTCTTTTCTTTTTATGCCATTTATAAAAGGTATGTCAGTGCACCTAGATTGGTTTCTTGCATTTTTCATAACAATTTTCTTTCCAAGCCAATATCTTTATTCATAAATGAACACAAAACATTACTTCTTACAAGAGACAAATAAGTCAAATGGAAATGTCTTCTTTTTATTTTGGAAAACCTGAGATTTGTGCTAGATAATAGATGCTGTGTAGATCCATGTAAAACCTTGGATTTCTACAGGAAACTGCCAAAGGTTAAATCCTGTGCAATAGATGCTCCCAACTAAAATAACTTAAAAAGTTGTGTGCAGTAAATATGTCAACACTTAAATGGTGCTTAACAAAAGATTTGGCTAACATAGATGGTTTTAAATACTTTAGTATCTTTTGGTAAAACTTCTTCATGCAAATATATACATGTGCATGAAAAGAGTTACCTCCATTTGGTGGAGTCACTATAAATGACCTTACCTCCATCAGGCTTTTCTTAGTCTCTTCCTTCATTGTGTCTTTACCCTTCTCCAAACTGTCTATGAGTTTCTGAAACAATGCCCACAGGATATATTCATTTCTTTCTAAAATGTCACAAGTTTTTTTCATAATCATACCTCTTATACAAAGGATATTTCTGATTTAATAATTAAATGACTGTTCAAAGACATGAGCAATGTCTCAATTGTCAAAATGTTTCGACCTTACAAATACTTATGATGGAGATTTCACCAACTTTGTTGTTAAACAAATTTCTCAAATATGATTCATAAATGCTTTTAATAATAATTAAAATTGTCAATAGCAAAGTACTTCAATGACTACAAAGAATTCATGACAAGTAAGATGTCACAACAAAATGTATGAAATACTGATGACACATTGTAAAATCACATCTATAAATGAACAGAGAAAACCAGCAACATAACATAATTCCAGAAAAAGTTTCTTTGTTATTGTTTGGCATCTAAACCACGACTTTAACATCAAGACTTACCTTTTGCTGCTCAATCTGCTTAATTAACAGCTGTTGCTTCTGTTTCTGAATTTCCAGTTTCTTTTGAGCCATCTCCTGATGAAATAAAACATAATCCAAATGTATAAAATATATAAAGCAAAATTATAAAGAACACTTAATCACTTTTTGTATGACATTTCATCCTGAATTAATATTTTTTCAGTTATATAACCGCTTTCCTGGATTCACCTTTACAAGGCTTGGGTTCTGAAGTGACATGCTAAGGTCACTTTCACAAAGCCAGAGGTGTCGGTGGAGCTCGAATCCAGGACGCCCGAATTCTTAGTCCACCACCGTACCCCCTAAGCCATGCGAGACCCTAAAATCACTTTCAGATGATGGAGAACTTGTGCTTTATGTTTTTAAAAAGATACTGATAACATAAGTTGCAAGCACAACACAAAAGTAAGTCTTTATTATTAAAGTTTTAAGTTTTGTCATTAAAAAGTATATCTTCCTCAAACATATCTAACATGCACCTTTCTGAGAAATGTGGTGATAAAGCAAGAAACCTTAGATTGTTGACTTAGGGAAGAATTATTTGCATATTGCGGAATTGGCAAATATGCATGATCCTAAACATTTTTTTCAATTTGGAAGGCGCTTTAAAAAATATATAAGCCCGTTTCACAACAGGAAAAAGTCCAAGTCTAGCACTTCGGCCAAAATGAATAAATGTCTATAATCATGGTAAACAAATTTCACAAGTAACAAATCTACCAGGCAAAATGTAGACAAAGTCAGGGAAGTCAGGAATTGCAGGACATCAGGTTTTTTTCTTCTTTTCCTACCATTTCATTGCTGCGGGTGGATAAAAATAGGTAAAAAGCAGTTAAGTTTTACCTGTTTTACTTGTTCATGCTGCTTGACCTTTTCCATCCTGGACACAAAGTCTGCTGCCTTAACTGCTGTTGGGCTGATCATTGAAGTTGCAGGCTTAGGCTTGAGTGCAGCCGGATTATATACAGTTTTATTGATATTTCCCATAGAAGTGGTGTAAACAACGTTGTGCTATAAAGAGAAAAATGAAACAGGCAACATTAACAACTCAGAAGTTTACAAGGGTGTATGGCCTACCAGTGAATATAAGTATTTGTTTGTATGGTGTTTAACACCGTATCAACAATTTTTCAGTTATGTAACAGCTATCCTGGACCATCCAGTAATAGGCTAGGGCTCTGAACACTCCCATGAAACCAGAGGTGTCGGTTACGCTTCAGCACAGGACCCCAAGTTAGTGAAAACCATTTCAAGCCTGGTTCATACAAAAATTCTATAACAAAGGGAAAAAAAGTCAAAATATTTCATCACAATCTGAAACACACAACAAAGTTTGACTACCTACCCTATCAGAAGGTGAAGTGACAGCCATTAACTCGTCTGACAGAGCTGACTGACTGGAAGCAGCAGCAACTGATGCTGGGGGCTTCTTCAGGTTGTTGAGGGACATCTTGCTGAAGGGTGGTATGGGTCCCAATCTGGACTGGAGGGAATGACTAGAATCAACCTGCGGCCCCTGTGAGGCCTGGGAAGTGGTGGAGGTGGGTGCCTGTTCCTGAAAGTACATAATCAAAACAGGTTACAGATGGTCTCCTCAGAGCCTTGCAAGACAGATAAATACACATTATAATTATCTGCTTCCTCATGCTCACATTCTTGTTGGTGATCAGTTGAATCAATATTCATGCTAATTTAATTATTACTAATGAAAACAAACCAAATAATTCCTAAAAGTTGATAAATAAATCTTCCATTAACAGTTTTGTGAATAACGCAGACTATGTTATTTCATAGTTATCAAACCATATATAATAAGAAGTACAGCCAGCTTTTTATATGGGGGTTGACAGAGTGTTGACATTTTCTCACTAATGTAACAGCTTTCCTGGAATCCCCAGTACTAGGATCTGAATTGTCTTGCCATAGTACACTTCCAACATAAAAACCAAAAGGTGCAGGTGGGGCTAAAACCTGTGACACCCATTTTTTTTGTAATTATTTGAAATATTGAAGGAAAAGAAATAAACTGCTTACCTGGTTGCCAGCTGCATCTTTTTTATCTTTCTGATGCCAGAATAGTTTGACGAATCTGTTGTTGAAGACGGGCTCACTACTTTTATAACAGCTGTAAGCCTCCTGGTTGGTGGAGAATGTCACTAATGCTGCCTCTGGGTCCCCTTCAAACTTCACCTGGAGCAAAAATATTAGTTATTGTAGGATAGGCACATTCTTGAGTCTGCTTTTCATTAACTTAAAATTGAGGGAATTGCTATTCTCAGACTTGAAAACACTGAGCATTCACTCCAAAATAATTGACCAAGTTCACGTCAAACATTTGCAGTCTAGAGAGAAAAGGTAAGAAAGAAAAGCAGTCCTCAATCTAATCAAAAGGTTATACAGTGGTGGTATTGTACCAGTTCCCAAAAACAGCATATATCGTTCGAATCGTCTCCTTACGTATCAAATCCCTATTAGGACCATAATGTATCACATCGGATCTTATCAGACCAAATGAATGTATCCAATTGTAATAAACCATATGGTGAATGTATAACGTAAATCATGTATCGCACATCACATATCATAGGCCGTATATTGTAAAGGGCTGAGATATGTAACAGGATCTCTGAATTCCCAATCTGCTGATTGTTTTCCCCATGTCAGACAATGCCTTGGATGCGTTTAAATTGGGTTAAAATTATGTGTCAACAACTTGGTATGCTTGATTAAGATATGTGACATGCTTGGTCCATGAGAACCTAATATCATTATCTGCATTCAATCCAATGTGTTAAAATGCATAATAGCTTGTTAGAATTTTCTGGATATCATTCAAAGCAATGGATGCTTATAAGAGTGTTACAAGGTTTGTAATTTCTACTTGTCTTTAAGCTTTCATATCAGAAGATTTTTTTCCATCTGGAAGTCCATCAATTCTTCAATGCACCGACAGAATGACGACTTCAGCAAACTTAACTGTACATGTTTCAATGCATCTAAACTTTACAAAAAATGAATTGTTTACCAAAAAATAGCAAGAATGTAAAGCAAGTCAAAAAAGTATTCATAACCATTGATCATTTATGGTAAGATTTTTATTGATAACTACATTTTCAAAATTAACCCTTGTGAAGTTATTAGTATGGGGAAAAACCACTTACCTGAATATTTGTCAGCTGACCAAATTTTCCAAAGTGTTCGTTGATTTTTGCAATATTATTGAGTTCTAGGGGGACCTTGCGAACCTCCAAAGTACAATTACTCTGATCAGGCTTTCTGTATCCTAAAAGAGAATAATCATTGGAAACATTAACCAATGTAAATATTCTGTTGATTCTAGAGAGAAACACACACACACACACCAAAAAATATTCTGACAAAAAAATTGACAAAAAAACCTTTATTTCTCACAATATCTTCTCCTAAAGAACAGTTTAAAATTTATCCGTAAAACATTGCATTTCCAATCAGTTTTGAACAGTCCAAAATATATTCCTTGTAGGTTACTGGTAAAGAATAAAGACACTTAACAAAAATGAATTTGGATTATTGATTCAAGAATTCATATAAAGCATTAAGTTTGAGGCCATAATTTGGTAGGAACAAATAACATTTTATACATGCTGGATACAAAATTAAATATTTCAGTAGCATTCACATCTCAAATTTAAAACAACACAATAGATAAATATCAACTAATTTTACACATACCACCAATTCTGTTGTAGTCAAATTTCCTTGGCCCATGATCATGTTTGTATGGGTGAAAGCGTGGATGAGTGAATCCAACTTTTGTAGGACCGACTGGGGGCCTGTGTTGTGGGGAGTTATCTGGTATTGAAACACCTGGTGGCGGGGGCTGGGATATGGGGATGAGATCATCTTTTGGGGCAATAACAGTACGGGAGGAAGATGTAGGTACTTTGTCATCATCCTCTTCATCATCTATTCAACCAAATAAAAGGAAGACATAAATATTTGTGTTGTAATTTGATTGAAGAAGCAAGAAACACAAACCAAGGAATTCATTGAATACTTTCGCACAATATGCTGTTTAGATCTATAAATATAAGAAAAACCAAATGTTAAACTGTTTTTCATCAGCAACTTACACTGAAAATTAAAATGATAAACAGAGACCTTTGTTGAATAATAAAAAATCATTATATAAAGCAGCTAATGATTGGTTATGAAACATAGCATTTATTTCATTATCCTCCTTTGAAATATCAAAATGTCATTTATATAGTTTTTGTATAATATTCAAAACAAGAAACTATAAATATGTCAACAAGTTACAGAACAGATAAAGGGGCTATAATATGCTCTCCCTTATTTCTCTAAATTTAAAATGAAAGTTTTAATAAACAACAGGTCCATATGAAACATTTATATCTAGAACCTCATTACCTTTAATGTCTGGTTTAATGATCAAATTGACTAGATCTCTGTTTCCAAGACGACTTTTTACAGGAATGTGATTGGGTGGATGAGGTGGGGGTGGTCTGTTCATGAAGTGTGGGGGTGGGGGGCCACCAGGCCAGTATGGGGGAGCCCCAGGTCTCGACAGTGCAGGCGCTTCAGGATTGTACGGCTCTTGTGATATATCTAGAAAAGAACAACGGTACATTTATTGACATTATTCTTTAAAGAAGGTTACTTGTTCAGAACAGAGAAAGGCTCTACACAAATCTATAAAAATACATAAATGGAGCAAATGCTTCATGTTTAATCTCAGTACATAACATTTTCTCATAAAGCATAATTGTTCTTTTTTTTTTATTTCATTTTTCAGAAAGAACACAAGTAACAACTAGATAGTGGCTGGGTGAAAAAAGGTGTATTTGAGCACAATTACAATTCTGATTTCATAAATTCACTTTCACCATTGCCTGTTTCAGAACAGTTGTTTTCACAAAAGCCTTGCATGCTAAAAATGGTTAACATTTGACATGCATTTTCATCAGTATATTTTTTGGCCTTTCAATGGCCACATAGAGCTTACTTTTTAATCTTGCCTCAAGATATGTATGTATATCTAAGAGGTCTTTTAAAACAAAGGGATGAATCAGAGTGAATGGTATGCAATGTTCATTATTTTATAGTTACTCATTAGAATGATCTTGGAGTGGCAACTGCACACAAAATAGAATGTAAAGAATAATTTAAGAAGCTCCACATGGAATTATCTGTATCTCTTGTTTACAACAGATGACTTCAATATATACAAATAATAAATATGTTTGATAAAATTGGGACCTAAAAAATGAAAAAGAACAAGATGACAATATCTTATTTTGTCACAATATTTGAATTCACAACTAACTTATCATTAATATAATTTTTCTCTAGGATAAAAAATAATAAGTTTCAAAGTCTACTGAGCTTAATTTGAGAAACTTCATTTTTACCTCTTGGCGGGGGTCGGATACCCATAGGGGTAAAGAAGCCAGGTGGGGGAACACTCATGTTGAAAGGTCCACCAGGTCCCATCCCTGGTGGAGGGGGGCCCAAATGGGGTGGCTGCCCACTCAGGGGATGACCTGCAATAAATCATAATGACAAACAACATCAATGATAATCTTTATCAACCCTTTACCAAATGCCAAATTTTCCATTGTCCCAAATTGTAAGAGTTTTCAGACGACATTTTAAAATGTGATGAAATCGAAAAATTGTAAGAGTTTTCAGACGACATTTTAAAATGTGATGAAATCAAAAGTAATTATTCTGATAGGGCAGAACACATTGTGCAAAAAGGAGAAATTGCTAGGTAAGAGCAATTCCTCCTTTTCCCACAATGTTTTTCAGCGTCGTCTGCAACAAACTGGTCAAATGTCGTTATTGTTTGGTAATGGGTTAAAAGATCATGCACTTGAGCTCTTGCAGAAGCAGGGTTAGTTATGAGGTATATAGAGCATATAACTGTTCATAAAGTCTGTAAACGTATTCGAGTAATTTCTGGAAACCTCTGCCCACTTTGTAAGGAAATACAGTGGTCGAAATTAGCACGGGCCCGTGGGCCCAGTACCCATAAAATGTTTGCCGGGCCCACTCAATTTCAAAGACAATGGGCCCGAAGGGCCTGATGAAATTTCGTGTGAAATACGATATTATTCTGCTAATTTCCTGTTATAGAAATTATTATCAATACATGAGTTGTAATTAAATACATCCCAAAATGTTTTCTGTTCATATTTCGTTGTTTTATATGTTCCATAAGTCGGAGGGTGGGAAATCCAGATTGACGTCATTTTGTTCTAATTTTAGAAGAAGCTCCAATAGCCCCAGTGTACATTTCCATCCGGGCCTACTCAGATTCAAAGAATACGGGCCCGAAGGGCCTGTTGACTAAAATCTTAATTTCGACCACTGGAAATACATGCATGATATGTTGCTAAACCATAACAGACCAAGCTCTGTCTTTAAATTCATGTCAATTTAACCTTTTAAGTGCTGGAACAACTTCATTATAACTTATTCAAACATCTACTCCTTTCCATTAAATTAATATGTCTAGCCCTCCGTCGAACCCGTAAAAAATTATGAAATGATAGCATCACATTCCATTGAATGAGACAATGTAAAAATCATCAAGTAAAGATGCATCACAAAAAGCCCAAACCAAAGTTTTCTAAATAACATGTAGCTGCTAGCATGATTTAAATCATCAGGTTAGCATTTTACTAACTGACTTAAGAAAACTATTTGCATAAGTTGAAACTGATCAACATGGATAGTATCTTAAATGACAAGACAATATTGTCATGTGACACATCATTGGAAGCATCTCAGAGAGACAATTCCAATGATATGTTATATGCAATATTGCTTTGCCCAATGTTGAAATAAGAGGAAATGAATTTTGAACTTGCATATAAATTTTAAGCATAAAGTGCTAAGTAAAACAGTACCCAGATGTTTTATGTAATGTGCCAATCTAATCACTGAGGTAGACAAGCATAACAGTGATCCTTTATCTGAGTAATTAAGGTATATTTACCTGGGGGATAAGATGGGACATTTTCTACAATAACTGGGTCAGCTCCATGATCATATGGACAATGCTCACCACGAACACAGAATCCTTTCTCTGCAAAACACAGAATCACAAAAACGGTAGTAAAGAACATTTTGCATGTATCTCTTTTCTCCTTTTATACTTCAATCACTAAAATGTGATCAAAACATTCACCATTAATTTCAAGCATTTTTTTTTACAAACTTTTCTCTTATCAATTTCATAGTCTTAAAATAAAACAAGTTCATTTCTGGTTGCTTAAAAAGTGCCAATTTAGGATATTCAAAGCATTGAGTACCTTTATATCTCAATGTTCATTAACCACTCACAACAATCTACCACATTTGGCATCTAAATATAAACAACTATTTAGATAACTACACATTTTGTGCATTTATATGAGCTTTAAATTGGCGGCTGGCCTGTGATCTAACTTGTTCGCTACTCTGCATATTTTTCCTTATCAAAATTAAGCAGATATTTAAAGTTTTGGAAAGGAGACGACGCAAATCTATTTTTGAAAATTATCCAGCATTTTTAGGGTTAAACATAAAGCAACTCAAACAACATAAATGACCCTTTTAACCACCTACCATCAAAGTCCCGACACCTGACCCGGCCTGCATTTTCATCAAACCTGCCAACGCCTGTGCTAACGACAGATATAGTGCTCTCAGATGGTGTTACATTTGTGCTGTCTGCCAGTCCATTCTCTAAGGTGGGGGTTGGCCCTCTACTGTCTGAGTCTTGCCTCTTAACTATAAAATCATGAGAAATGTAGTAGTTTTTAGGTATGACTAATTGAATCTATAAATTCACATTCCCGTTGGTATGTACAGAAAATCCTCATGATCTTAACACAATCTCATTTGTATGTATGTTGAGAACTAATTTTAACTGATGACTAAAAAATTCCAAACTTTAGAGAAAAATTTGTTCTATTTTCCCAATATGTCCAGAATCAGAGCAATTCCCAAAATTGCTGGGTTTAGAACAGGAGATATTATCCTTCATACAGTCTTTCCTAAACTATTCAAATAATCCTTTTTTTGTGGTTATCAATAAAATTGTCTTGTCAAGATGACTCTTATGAATACCCATAATACAGGGTTTCAAGAAGCAATCAAGAGATTTGCTTAGAGACTATATCTCTTATCTGGACCTATGTATATTCATTAAGATTCTCACCTTTTCTAGCCGGTGACCCTGACCTTGATCTAGACTTTGAGCGTCCTGGTGAACCAGATTTTGATTTGGGCGGTGGCGACTTAGATCGTCCTAGAGATCTCTTTCTTGGTGACCTTGACCTATATCTTGGTGACAGTGACCTTCTGATTGGCGACCTTCCACCCGACCTTGGTCTGACTAGTCTCCTTGGTGACCGTGACTTTGATGATCTTATGATACGACCTCCAGGAGATCTCAATCTGTCCCTAGACCTGCTTCTGGTCCGTGATTTTCTTGGTGAGTGCGAAAATGATCTTTTAGGAGAGCGTGACCAACTTCTACTCCTGGACCAGGATTTTGACCTTGAGCGACCTCTCTCTCTAACCCTAAACCTTGGAGGGCTACGAGATCTTTGTAAGGGCCTGAAAGGTGACCTTCGTCTGTAGGGTGACCTTGACCGCCGACCTCTGTATCTTGGACTGACAGAGCGCCTCCGTGGGAATCCTCGGTCAAATGGTCTTCTGTCCTCAAAACGTCGTCTTCTATCATCACTAAAAATGCATGGACAACAGCTTTGATGTATGACATACTCATTTGCAAATGAAACTGCTTTGAACACTCATGAACCCTTCGAAAAGGATGCATGGAACTTTTACACACCAGTTGCAATAATTGCAAATTGCTAAAATTAATAATTAAAAAAAAGAAGATCACTTTAACTGAGAAGTAACCTTAAATGAGAAAAAAGGAAAATAGCTCCCAATGGGCAATTTTCTCCCAATAAATAATTTCTATTTCTTAAGATTCTCCGGCTAATGCTTAAAATAATTATAACATTGTGAAGGAATGGCTTTACGAAAAGTGTTGTTACTTACTCTCTCCCTCTGTATCTAGGGGATGGTGACTTTCTCCTTGGCAATTCAGATGGCACTATTTCCTGTTTAATCTCAGGCTACAAAAAAAAAAGACTAAAATAAGTTTAACAGCTTTTCATAGATTATAGAAAGAAAAAATAAATAAATAATGTGCGTTTCTTTCCACCTGTTTATAGCAATAAGCCATCCTCTAACCATATTAAAATTCTTGAAATCTGCAATATCCCAGGAAAATTAAATATCATTAATCATCAATGACAGGTTATTCATTTTTGCATTAGTAGATAAAGTATTTTTGAGAGATACAATTCAACATGTGACTGCATACAGGTGATTGATGTTTAACAAAATAATGAAGGAATCATTGAAAGGCAAAGAGGAAAGATCCTTAAGTCTATAAAATGTGTATGCAAAAGACTCTCTTATATCTGATTTTAGATTTGTATAGATTAATCAAATATTTATCAAAGGATGCATTTGTGTTAATTTTGTATTTTAATTTATAGGATACAGTCGACCCGCGATAGTCCGAAACGTCGTTTATCCGGAATATTCACCATCGAACAGAATTTTGAGGGAACGGTCCTTACCTTCATCAATTTAACTGTTTAATGCGGAAAATCCGTAGAAACCAGTAAAATCGTTTATTTTGCGGTTACAGTTGCAAATGAAGGGATCGGTCTTCTGTTGTAAACGGCATTCACACGTTTTGCAAACTGGCATGTATGCTTGACCATAACATGTCACCTAGTGCAGTGTACTGGAAGGTGTTGATTGTTTTTTAATCGGTCATTATGTCAGTTGATTGGTCTTACATAATTGTAATTACGGTCGCATGTCGATAGTTGAGTTTGTAAAAGGTGTTGATTGGCTGATTGGCTGCTTAGACAGCCATCAGGAGACAACACTTCCTTAACACACTTTATATTTCCCTTCAAAAAAAAAACTATTGTGTATTTCTTACTTCATAGTAATTATCATGATACACCGACACTGACATCGTGTAAAGGTAAACATTTCGCTGTAACTCGCATTTTCTTTATTCCGGAAAATTCGTTACTACGAACATTCTCCTAGGAACGAAAGTGTTCGGATAAACGAGGGTCGACTGTATACCTGTGCTCACCACATTAGGATTCAATCAAAATAGAAAATAGAAACTTCTCAAGACCAGATTTCTGGCATTATAGAGCTATAATAGTGTTTAAAGAAGAAATCAACGTCAAGCTTAATATGCCAACTAAAGCTGTGACCAATGGCCATGATGTATTTGTGTTATATAGAAACAACTTGAAATCTTCTTAAACTCTACCTCTTTTTTTATGTCTATTTTAGAAGTTGATGTCACTAATTGTTGATCACTTGTGGATGAGGCTATATCAGGCACCGAATCGGTCAGCTTAGCAGGTATATCGGAAACCTCCGTCTTCACATCTTCAACAGGGTCTGGCTCATCTTTCACAATGTAAGATTTGTCATCCAATACTTGGAATAAGGTTTCCACAAATGGTTTTGTTTCTGTAATGACATTTGTTTATCACAGTTTAGGCGGCTGCCTATGGTCAAAACACAAGATTAAACATAATATATATATACAAATAATAATGATTTGCACAAAAAAGGAGTAGTGTCTAATATAAAAAAGAAAAAAGTGATTAAGGCCATCGAAAGGCCTAGTAATAACTAATGCATTAAGAAAATAAGAAGCAACATGGGGAAAACAAATCTATATCTCCCTCTTACACATTTTTAAATCTCTTCAAGACGAATAAGTTCCAATGACGGTCTCTTTAAACAGATGTATTGCAGAGGTTTGCAAGAAATTGAAAGGCTTTTCTTCTGATCAGTAGAATGTTGTTGATCTCTAGTCTTATATGCTCCAATGGCTCTCTGCCCTGAATCGAAGAAGAGGACCAGGAAGATTTGATATCACTTGACTAACAAGTATCCCTAAGATTCCATTATGAGTTATCCAAATAAATTGGTCCCTGCTTGTTATCAAGTAGAAGTAATGTTACTACCGTGTCTGTCTGGGACACAGTAGTAAATCCGCCCTCTTAGCTCTTTGGAGCAAGCTGGTTGTGTATCACAACCGCTACGATAATAAAAAAATGGGGCAACTAAATGCAACAAAACTTCACCTGATTAAACATATGCATATAATCTCATACCTCAGAGTCCAAAAGTTAATATTTTCCCATTATTTTAAGAGAATAAAAGCATTTTTGTAATCCTTATACATTTCATTTCTCAAATCCATCACTTCCGGTTTTCATTTGGATATCCAGGACTATCCTGCAACAATTGACAACCGAATTGGGTCAAATTGGGCGGAGCTAAACATGTAGGTGTATTCCATATTTGGAAGTTGCAGTAAGGTTTTAGGGTTATCATAAAAAGGTTATCTATCATGTGGTTGTTGAAATTGATTTTTCTCCAACAAGTGATGAGTGTGGAATCGTAACGTCGGTGGCAACCAGACATCAGCCACAAGACGTTACGACATGGTATCTAGTTATCAAGGTGTATCATTTGAGGGTTCATTGCATGAGAACACAAGGTCCTGCCCAACCATGAGAAACCACTTACAATAGTATTCCGTATTGCATTGACCCCTCAATATGATGTGACCCATTATGCAAATATGTGATGCAACCATGCAATACAATGTTTATAAATGAAGGAACTAATTAAACAAGCTTACTTGATTGTAGGAACACATCTAGCTGGTCTACACAACTGTCCTTCAACTCTGACAATGGCTTGTCTTTCTTTACCAGGGCAACTACATATTTTGCCAACGCTCCTGGGTCAGCCTCACATCTAATGGAATGTAAAGAAATAAAGGATCATGACGTTGAAAGAGTTCATAATCAGGGTTGTCATTAAGTACCTGCCGCCGACCAACTTGACAGCTTCAACTTTCTTTATTCATTGACTCAAAAAACAACAAAAAATGAAAGGTGGTCATAAGAAGTAGCTAAAACACCTAATCAAAGGTATCATCAATAGCCGGGGACCAGGGATTTCCCTCAGCTACTTTGAACAAAAACCCTGTCTTCTTTGCAAAGTTTTATGCTAACTCTACTGATGAGGTCCCCAATAGCCCTGTCTACTTTTGCAAATCACCCTCCTACTACAAATATTAATGGAACCCTGCTGATTTTTGTTGGTTGTTTGCTTCATTGGCCTTCTCAAATCCAGTTAGCCTCTTACTCCAAATATTATTGACAACCCTGCATAGTAAATGGGAGTAACCACTGATTCTACTAGATGATACAATGCAGCGTAAAGATTATCAAGACAACAAGAAATGAAGCATGTGTAAACAATTCTCACAACTTGCGCCATATTTAGACTTCAAACAGGATAGACTTCTCTTATTCTTAACATGAGGAATCTTTTTCGTGTGTAAAAGGGTGAGTAAATACATGTATACCAATTATGAAAGCAATCAAAGACCGAAAAAAACTAAACATTGGAAGAAATTTATTTATAATGCATGACAGTTGTGTTCTTGCACTTCTAGGAACAAATTTCTATACATGGTTAGTAAAGTGCAACAGTTCATTTCATTAATCAAGAAAGTATTTCTAAAATTTGACTTTATAATATATGAATCAAACTTCATCGAAATAAAGTGAACATAGAGGGAAAAGTGTATCCAGTGTGTAGTCTCAATTATGATCCATGAATGATTCTTTTTTTGTCATTTGGACATTTATCGTGCTTCGCTACGTCTCAAGTCCAACGTGATTTTTATGTTACAAAATTTCGAACGACCGACTGAGTGCTTTTAACTTGCGATTTTTTTGGTTCAAATGGTCTAAAAAATAAACGGAAACTTGAAATACATACATAAATAATTTATGAATCGTTTCAGCCCACACAAGTATCCAGTACACCTCTTATATGCGAGTTATCCATCAAATAACATCCACGGTGTCCAAAAATAAACAATCGCCGTCCATGTTGTTTACCACCGGCCGTAAGATTCTCACGGGTCATAGGTCATTGCATTATGTATACAGTTTGGGATGAAGTACGCGTCTTTCCCCCTAAAGTCGAGTTGAACTAAGTTGAGCTCTCTTCACATACAGATTCGGAGAAGATATGCGTGGATAAGATGTCTTTTGCAAACCAGCATTTGAAGCATAATCCGTTCTGTTTTTTCTAAAATAACACCCTTGTTTTTGCTATCTATTAATTCGCTTATTTTGTTTAAGTAGGCCTATTATATGATTGTGGTGTTACCATAAATATATATTATTTTTTTTTTTCAAAATGAACGGAAATCATTTCATTCTTTGTTTTCAATCCAATCTAACAGGAATAAGGATCATTCAACCCTTTCCCAAACAACAAATTTTCGACTGTTCCAAATTGAAAGAGTTTGCAGACGACATTTCAAAATGTGATGAAATTGGAAAATAATCTTCTGATAGGGCAGAAAACATTGTGGGAAAAGGAAAAACTGCTCTTTACAAGCAATTGATCCTTTTCCCACAATTATTTTGTTGTCTGCAAAAAACTGGTGAGATGGCGTTATTGTTTGGGAAAGGGTTAAAAGTTCAATTTATAAAATTGTGATTGGGGCGATATTTACGCCTAGCGTAAAACGCCTGACGTTGGACCGATAAAACTTGTAGTTGATTTACTTGAAACTAAAACAAACAATTTCCTTCACCTGTATTGGATCGGTGATGTTCAGTCCTATGAACACCAAACATATACTTACTGCAACTAGTGTTTAAAAAGTTACTCATGAAGTATTATGTTGGGTGTTCATCGGGTACACGCTATCAGCGACCTGCACGTGAAAACCACATAACCAGAGCCTATATATCACCTATTTACACAGTAGATTTAATGTCAAAATGTAAAATGTATAATAGGAGCAAGTGGTACGCTGTGTTTCAAATGATATCAATTCTACAATTCATTCAAATTATGAACCTATAATGTCAACCTATTTACCAAATGTAGGACCTATATACATGTACTTGAACAAGGCTTCTATACCGAAATGAAATGTTTCTCATAAGAAGCGAATTTTCAATCACTCACATTGATTTCTACTCCTTTTTAATTAAGAACTTTAATCTGTTGTTACAACAATTTGTTCCACCTGTTGATCGCTGAAATTTGGACTTCTAACAGGTGTTCAACGGAAGTATTCTTTTGGAAAAACTGCTTACAGACAGTTTCCCTATGCATTCACATAACTTCCTACAAATACTGCAACGAGTACATGCAGTGCATTCACAAACGGGACAATCCTTTTCAAAACAATAATTTGAACTCTGTATTTCACACTTGTTCATTCGATGCGTTAGCAATTGACTTGAAACTTTCTCCCACAAGATCTCTCATATAGTCGTCTATGATTGATTTCATAAGGGATCTTCCATATGGAAACAGAATTCTGTCCTACACGTCCACTACGCCTAACTTTTTGCCAGTACGAAAGTACACTTTTGGAAGCCCCCAATGAACGATCACTTCAATATCGGGTATGCAGTGTTTATTCTAGAAATGGATTTGTAGGGGTGCATTTCACCCCCCTCCTACTAAAACAGGGGGGATTCCTAGAAAATAGGGGGGAGGGAGGGGTGTGTGAAAAATTGTTTCTCTGAATTAAGGAAATAAAATAAATCACTAGAACACCATGCTTTGTTTAACTCTATTACTTTTTAATGGATTTTTGAAAATATTCTTCTCTGTTTCTTGTTTTTAAACTCTTCCAGTGCATCCGTGGCATCAAAGTCTTTAACTTTAGGACCTTCAATAGCAATAGTCATCAATGTCCTGAGTTTCAAGTCATTGAGTCTATTCCTATGGGAGGTCTTAACAATATTTTGCACCGAGAACCCTCTCTCGCAAATGGCTGTCTGCACTGGTAGAGCCAGTGCAATGTTGGCAAGTTTTATCAGGTTTGGAAACAAATCCTTATGGTTTTGGAAGATAATTTTCCATAAAACATTAAAATTATCTCGTGGATATTTCTGCTGCAAGACCAGCTCTTTCAACAGGGCATATTCTTGTTTAGCACTTTCACCATCTAAAATAGGTGCCTGTAAAGGCTCACCTTTTCCCTTGCCATAATGTTCAATTAAAATGGACAATTTTTCACTTCCATACTGTGCGAGATCTGGCTGTGCAATAAAGGAGAGATCTCTCATTGCCAAACATTCAAAAGAAGAAATTACTGACATTGAGTCTGCAGGAAATCTTTTCTCCAGGTTTGAAATAAGATTTTCAATGAAAGTATTCATTGTGAAAATTGACAGATTCTCTTGTTTTGCTCTGTTCTGGAGTTTGTGATCAAAAAGCTTGTTTGAATCGCCTACTAAAGAGAAAAATTCTCTTTTATAATGCCCATTGTTGGTTTCTAAGTACTTCAATTTGGATATTGCAGTGGCTACAGCTGGTTTTACAACAGAGATATCCAAATTTTCCCTTTGAAACAAGAGATTCAACTGAGTGACAATTGGTATTATGTCCATGAGCATCCAAGTCATAGCAGCAAACTTAAACTGTAGGAGGCAGTTCCTTAGATTGGTTGCCTTTGGATCTTTTGATAATTCGGTTGTATCAAAATACAGCAGCAGAGAATTGTATGTTCTGTACAAAGTATCCAAAACATTATAAAATGAGAACCAACGTATGTCATGCATTTCTCTCATTTTTAGTTTGGGCTCATTGAATGCCTCCTGCAAGCCACTGAGTCTACTGCTACGTACGGATGAACCTTTAAAATAATAATAAAGATTAGTTAAAGTAGTCTTGTATTGTTGCATGACATCCAATTTTGCTGCAGACTGACTTGTGCAGAGCGCAAGTCTATGGGCAATACAATGTATATTTACAAGAAAGGGGGATAGTTTCCTAAGTCTGGCAGCAACACCGTTTTTTATTCCTGTCATGACTGATGCCCCATCAGAACCTAGACAGACTACCTTTTCCATAGACACACCTCTTTCACTAAGGGCCTTTATTAATGTTTCTGTAATGGTGGATGCATCCTTCTCACCCACATCAAAATTACCAAGAAAATGGGAATGTACATCAAAATTTCCATCAACAAATTTAACATAAAGGATCAATTTCCCACACACAGAGATATCTGTGCTTTCGTCAGTCATAACAGAAATAAAAAGTGCTTTCTTCATCTGTGTCACTATATCTGCCATCAATGTATCCGCCACGGCCTGTTGAAGTTCGTCTGCAATTGAGTGTGAGTGGTAGGATGCATTTTTCGCTTTATTCAAACTGTCAATAGTGGAGCACCCCTCCTTCGATAGCAATTCTAACAGAGATGAATATTTATCAGTGGCTACATTTTCCTTCGCCAACCAGTAGGCACAATCGATCGCGGATTTTATTGCGTTCTCCTCTTTAGACAATTGTTTGGAAATGGTCTTATCTAGGGCCTTCTTTTGACTGCATGCAAGCAATGATAACTTATGGTCTCTGGTATCTGCGTGCCTGCTTAGGGTGGATGTTCTATAGTTTGTACACCCCACAGTAAATGAATTGCACATCTTGTTTTCAATGCAAACAGTGCATATCATTTCACCCTTTTTGTTCCTTTGAAGCCAGGGCCAGTCGGAGAGCCATTTTGACTGAAAATTACTAGCCTTTCGTTTGCTTTCAGTCTCTTCAGTTTCTGATTCTAACATCGGGACGTCCTGCCCCCGGTCTGGTTCATTAAACGGCAATGGTTCGCCATTATTGTGTACGCTACCAGACTCTGAAGGCCTTTTGAAGAAATCCGTTATTCGTTTTCGTTTTGACATATTTATTTCGTCTGCTCGATGAAGACGGGTTTGGCTGCATATAGGAACGAATATTAAACGAAACAACCATCGTTTTTTTACAAGACAGTATACCAAATAACCGTCGAAGAATTCACGCAAAAATGCGATATAAATCATTTATAATGACAAGAAAATAATGCTTGATATTATTCATGAACTACGTCGGCATATAGTGACATGCATAGCGTAAAGAATTTTAGAACACAACTCCGTAAAGTAACTTCTTTCTAGAACGGAAGTGTAACCAGGGTAAGCCAAATAAATTATGCAAATTATTTCTATTTTTAGATTGAAAACTTAACTCTGTTAATATTTTGGGTTCCCAATATTTCGAAGCATCAGTATCGAGTGACGGTGTCGGACCCACGCATTTTCGTACTAATCTGCCAACTTATGATATGAAAACAATTTCTTTAGTTTATGAATATTTTCTAAACAATAAGGTAGACGATTTTCATTGAATAGGGGCGCCTTAGCGCGCATACGGATATGAAACAGGGGCGCTTTTTCAAAAATGGGGGCGAATCGCGCGATCGCGCGGCCTAGAATAAACACTGGGTATGTTGACCCCAATTACCTACAGAACACGAATGGAGGAGGCAGGCGAACAGAATTCCTTTATTATCCATTTTTTGTTTGTTTCTTAGTCCTAGAACTGTGAAACATTTCCACAATCCTTCCCCTTGTGGTCTTAATATTGTCTTTGTATGCTTGAATCAACAAGCATGACCAAACACCTTTCAAAGGAGGTCACACTTACCCAATTTGTCGCTTGAGGCAAACCATCCAAAACAAAGAAGACCAAAGGTTTTTCAATTTGTGTCAGTATGACAATCAAAGACCATCATATTTGATAATTAAGTAAGAGAGAACAAAAGTAATAATTGACCAAGTGCCATCGGCGTAATAGAGCAAAATTGACAGGTTAGTCTGATCAGAGACAAAGATGTTATGATTGTAATCTACATGTCTCTGGTCTGATAAAAAATATTATCTCCATTTAAGTTTTTATTGAAATATAACGGAATACTATCATAATAATCAAGTTACAAAAGATTATTATGAGGGGGAAAATGTCCGCCCTCGATCTACATGACAGTGAGGGGACAAATGTGCGCCTAAACCCATTACCAAACAATAACCAAATTTACCGGTTTGTTGCAGACGACTCTAGAAAACATTGTGGAACATGGATAAATTGTTCTTAACGAGCAATTCATCCTTTTCCCACAATGTTTTCTACCTAATAGGAAGATCATTTCCAATAACATCACATTTTGAAATGTCGTCTGCAAACCCTTTCAATTTGGGTCGGATGAACATTTAACGTTCGGTAAAGAGTTATAGAAAAATGGGGGCAAATGTTCATTTGGGGGGATAACTGTCCATATATCATTTCGCAAGTTTCAGCCAATGCGTTGACCTAAGTCTGCAAGAAGCGCAATTCAACTTTCCATGTATTTGGTTTCAATTAGGAAAAATGTCGGCCTCAACTTTGTCTTAACTTCCCATTTTTAAAACAAGATAGTAAACAACCGTCGAATTCCATAAATAAGTTCATTGTTTTAAAAAAAAGTACCAAAAACATACATAATTAGATGATGAAAATACTGAGGGAATTATTTTAGTCGAAGTACAGTATCAAATGCTCACAAATATCGTACTCCCGCCAAACGCGTACAACGTTACTAACAGCGATCGTGTGTAAATTGAGTGTTGACCTGTTTATCGGATCGTGTAACATATAGTCCAGTCATCCTATGAAAAAAATGGACCCAACCGTCAACTAATTGCAACAGAAACGAAATCTCTTTTAAAGTTGTCATGAATGTATAAGAGATGACAGAAAAAAAGTCCTCCAAAATCCCTTCAGGGGAAATTGGTTAAAAACGCGTTTTATTATTGCTACTTTCAGGCCTTTTGGAATAAATAGCATATTTGGATATACCTACCGAAATGGAACAAAACCCCAACAATTCACACATAAATGATGTTTTGATAAGCGGTATACTCTATCTACATGATTATTTATCATTCACATCATTTTGTCTTCTAAAATTGATTTATTCCCATAAATTGTTAATTGAAAGGGGTCAACTTACCCCACCCGCCCATTTAAACCAAAGATTTTTTTTTCATGTCAATGCATTCTTATATGCTAAAATTCAATATTATCTGGATTCTCTAAAACTTAAATCAAAGACAAAACACACCTTTTTGTATTAGATAACTTATATATAAAGACAATCACTTAAATAAGGTACCAAAATCCATATATGCCTATGTATTCAAAACGAAATATATGACACAAACAATACAATATTTATGTGGTATTTTTTGACGTTTTGCATTTGTTTTGTGAACTTAAACAAACAATAAATGAAATGAAGGAAGAAACATAGTGGGAAAAGCAGCAAAAGTATTACAATTTTATTGCCCCTTTTTCACTATGTGCCAGCTTTTCAGAATTAAGTGTTCACTCATTGAATTACACATGGAATATACTAAGCGTTAAAAATGAGGGCACGCCTAAATTCAATATTGAGGTATCTTTAGTTTCGTTTAAAACACAGACCAGATATTCAATCAAAATCAGTATCGGGTATGACCTCCACATGCAGCAATACATACATGCACGACATCATCGGGGGTGAGGGGGGGGGGTTGCCATTCCTCCTGAAGTGCTGCACCAATTTTTTTAAGATTGGCTGGTACGGGGCGATGTGAGCGGACTCTCCTACCCAAAACATGCAATAATACATGCTCAATGGGAGAAAAGTCTGATAATTTCGCAGATCACTGGATTGTCACGATGCCCTGTTTTCTGACGAAGTCAACCGCAACACGAGCTCTGTGGGGTCAGACATTATCATCTTGGAAGACAAAGTTTTGACCAATCCTACGTGCTAATGGGACAACAATAGGGCAAAATTTGTTATCAATATGTCTATTCAGGTTTCCAGGAACAAGAACAAGTTATGTTCTCCTACCGTAAGAAACACCGCCCCAGACCATGATGCCCCCCGCCAAAAGATATCATGCTCCAAGATAGTGGTGCATTTGTATCTCTCCCCACGCCGACGCCATATACGTCTTCGCCCGTTTGTGAATCGCCGACAAAACCTCGACTCATCCGAAAAGACCACATGACGCCACCGACGTATTGGCCAACCCTAATGTTGCTAGCACAACCGTAAACGATTATATCTGTTCAGCCTTGACATGATGACACCGTGAAAAGGACGCCTTGTCCCAGATTTACTGTACTGCTAGAAACTCAGAAGTCCTGTCACGGAATGGATCTCTTGCTTTGGTTATGGTGCGGTTTCGAAACGGTTGCGCAAAGCAATAACCCATATAAGGCGATCTTGCTGGAATATTGTTTTTCAATGGTGCCCACGTCCCCTCCTAATTTAAACATCACCAGTCTGGTGGTGCAGGTAGTGCAATAACACTTTTTGACTTCCCAATAAACCTGGCAATAGGGTTTTAGGATTCACCAGCTTGCAACATGCCTATGCATTGCCATTTGTGAGCTTCTGAGATATTGCCATGATGGCATATTGCATTGATATGAGACTTGATTGTGTTTCATTTTCATTGTATCCAAGAAATCACATAGTGCACAGGCAATACATGTAATGCATATATGTTACAACACTTTTTCGAATGTGTTCGATTACACGGTCTCATGAGTTTGGTTCACGAATTATGAAGAGTCAAATTCTCCCTATCCTATCCAGCAAATAGTTTACAGTAATAGGGTTCTCTTATTTTTGCATCTTAATATATTTACAGACTTCTCTTTTCCATTTTGTCTCGTTCTTACACATTTTCTGCATTAGCGAAGATAGCTTCCCGATATTCTCCACACCCTCAAGAACGGTCAACAAGCTACGTCTATAAGAACAAGGTTTTCGGTCACACTTTGTTTTACAAGCGCATTTTAATAAAAGGCAATCACAGTATTTGATAAGAACTGCTGTTTTGGGAAGTGAACAAACTTCCTCGAGTAAAACCACCTTTGCGGTACCTACCCCTTCACTGCAATCCTTTTGTACACAATCCTTTCGAGACAGATAATTTGAACATCCGCCAAATACAAATATTGCAGGTTTGCTTATGACATCATCAGAATATGTTCCACATATATCCAACAAATCCAACAAATGCTCCTCCACGTAAGAACATACCCCTATCGTCGTGTACATATTGAACTACCTCGTCTAGCTATTCATTGACATACAGACATCCTGCGCTTATATTTCATTTATCGAGGAAGGTTTGTCAGCTAGCTTCAATAACCAAGAAGACCCATATTGTGATGGCGGGAAACTACACAGCTCTTTCTTGAATAGATCTCCTTCATTGTCATAATATATCAGCCGGAGCTGTTAAACGCAAATGCGGATCAGTTTGAGCTGCTTCTCCAATTTCTCTTAACATTAATTGAAAGTTTGGGGTTACGGACTGGCTTTAACCTTTAAAACTGTATTCCAAAAACGTATTTATAAACCATATTGTTAATATTCAATTGGCCTTCTTCCTTTGCATAGTCGACAATTACACAATATATACTCATCGACCTGGCAAAATGTTCTTAAGTGTACAGTCCGAAACGTGGATGTCTATGTTTAGGTTTTCCGTTTGATCTCTTTCCACCCTCGAATGACTGATTTCTACATGCTGATCTCTTGTATATTTCTGCATTGCATTATTGTAGTATGTACATACAGGAATTGACGAAAACCATTGGTTTCTCTGTGATTCTTTCAAACCATAGCTCAAAAACCTGATCTGTTGAAACTATTGCCGATGCGAGATCGCTTTGACAAACTATTTGGTTTCCTTCATATAAGTGAAGAAATCTGGAATCTGTAGGTAATGTTTGGCCTTAGTTTGAAGCTAACATGGGAAGATAACAGAGCTCTAGACTGAGGCTACATTTCTCTGATGGCTTGAATATACAGTTCTCAGCAATACAATCATTTGTTTTTAATAAACGTGTGTAGTAGGTCGGCCATTGTTTATATATGAACCACAACTTGGAAATAAGATTTGACAAACAAAGAGCTTCTTTTCAAGTTTGTCCTACACCTTTTGAAATCTACTTCACCACAAACTCCTTCAAATGTTTTTTTTCTTACATAAGGGTTTCATAAAAGTTAACTTTCGTTTTATCATTTCATTGGGTTCAACCTCGCTAAAGGTTTCAGTATTTGTCTTTGGTTTGGAAGTCCCGCTTATGCTTTCAACTTCATGTATTGTGACTTCTCAAAGCAACGCAGTATTAAAAGAGATTCCCATAAGTATTACATTTAAAAAATTATTCAGTAGGAAATGGCCTCAAGTTGCTCTGGAAATAACCGTGTCATTGAACATGTGATTCACTGCATTTTGAAAAATTCTGATAGTCCTGATTCTTCCATTTATTGTCCAATACAAGCTCAAAATGGTATGGAATCCACAATGTTAATGTGACCTTCTTGCACTCTTGATTGTACTGTCCATTTTACCTGCAAATGAAAAATAGATAAAAAGGCATTTATCATCACATGTGCGTTGATTTTGTCTGCAGCATTTTTAATTGTGATATTATTACATTAACGTCACTGCAAATGAAAATATTATATTAAAGACAACCACACTTGCTTTTTCTTACTTTTGATTGAAGGTTGTACTTTAGCGTAATTCACCTTAATTTTCATAGTTCATACAACATATGTATTAATGATAAATAATAATAAAAAAAGTTATAAGAAGAAAAAATGTGACTAAAATGATATCTTTATCATACAATAGGTTGGTTATAGTAATAAATGCACCTTCAGAGTAAGATACAATCGCCACCAGATGATATTTGCCGACGATTTTTTATCTCATCCACATTTACTCTTCATCTTTAACCTTCAATTTATTCTATTTTGCCATAAATCAAGAAACTAAGCAAATCTAAAAATCAATTCAACAAATCATAAATAGATTTATTTCATAATTTGCAAAAAAATAATTTAAGAATTAAATGATCTTAACAAATGTACATGATAGATTTAATTGAGTGAGTAAGAGAAATGAGTTATTTCGTCAAATCATTGTCTACAGTGGCACTAATGGGCCACCGTAGTTTAAAAAAACGAAGAGCTATTCCGAGGTTAATATTTCATATTCATTTTATATATTTGTCATTTTAAGTTGTATTTTTGTCATTTTATTCTTGTTTAAAGATATATTTGAGTGTGAGTGGTCATTAAATCGATGTTTTGGGTGAAATTAAACAAAACAAGCACTTTTTAAATTACCCACGAAAACCCATTACAAAGCATTCTGCAGGCTATTTCAAAAATAATTTTTCATCTAAAATGTAATCATGAACATAGAATTATGTTTTTTTATCAGATAAGGACAGATATAAATGTTAATAAGCTCAACTTACCCTTTCATGCGACTTTCAACAGCAAGTTGACCTCGAAATGTACCGATGACAGTTCACGCTTTGTACTTTCTATGGTGGTACTTTAGAACCATGCAAAAACTCGCACTTTTCAAAAAGTTTAAATGCATTTTTTAGTATTTTCCCCTGGTGGGATTTCTGAGGACTTTTTATATGTTATAAAGGAAGTATGCAGCTATAATAAAATCACAAATTCGTTTCTGTTGCAATTAGTTGAGGGTTGACTTACAGATTGACTGGACTAATAACCCAGAGCGAGACTAAGCATACGGATGTTTCGGACTTTTACCTCAACGTTTGAAGTTTTATGTGTGTGATTTAAATCAAAGTTTTGGATATTTATACAATAGTGACACTTTTGAGACTTAAAGGCACATCAAAGGAGAGGAGTACAAATAAATTACTTAAAAAATTAATGGAGTTCTTTTATTTATTTTCATAAAAGTCATGACAATTAATTTACGAATGCATTGAGACCCTATTAAATAGACTCGTTTAACATAAGTTATTTTGTGCTTGAAATATAGTAGTCTCCAATTCAATCATGTTTATCAACAACCTCTTTGTTTACATATTTGAAATAACAAATTCTGATTGGTCGGTTCAAACATTTGTGTATCAACTGTCAAGGTCAGGGGTGAATATTCACACAATTAAACTGGTTAATCCGGGTTAATTTTTGTTGGCCTATACGTTTAAGTTGTGCTGATGGGTTTTTTGGTGATAACTATTTGAATATGACCAAAAGTTAACCAAATATATAGTTTTATTTAGCATTAATCTCCTTTTATGTGCCTTTAACACATCGACAAATAAAAGGTTGATCTCCAAATCGGTATGTTTGATTTTATAATCCATTGCATATTTATGGAATGATAGGTGGTCAAACATGCGCAGAAAATCTGTGCGCAAAAATTTAACGTAAAAATCATGGTTGACTCTGGACTCGAAGGCGTCAGTCAAAATAGCAATAGCCTTCAAGACCAGTTATCTGGACTAATCCAGTGTGGGGCTCAAACCCACCATCAACTTGAATGATTCTCTACCAATTGAGCTTAACCAATGACTGATCTTGCCCCAAAACACACTAAAGGAGGAAACAGAAGGTGTACATACAATGTATGCTAATATTTTATCTTAATTCTCACAGATTTCCTGCATTTGTGTTGTAAAAGAAAAAAGTACCCCATTTTTTCAATAATTCAAAAGCAAAAATATGACGTAAACCAATACTTACATTGGAGATAGAGAGTTAGTTAACCATTCCTTTAGCTGTTCAATTCTGTCTATAATCATATTGGCGTATGCTTGTCTCCTTTTAAAGCTTTCACAGCTCCATTAAAAACTAGTGGGTGGGGTAGGTTTCATCAAAAAAGTTCACCTACACTTTCACGATACAGTCCAAATATTCAGTACTTCGTGGGGATATCAAAACTGTGTACTATTTCAATAAACAACATCCATGAGCGCTAAAGATCCCACAAATGGTTTCCCTCGAACGAATATGGTACGTTTCAATCCGACGACTTGTGTTTCGGTTTACCGCTGTAATCGTTCTGGTCGCAAACACAATCTACCGATGGGCGTCACGTGTCGAAAAGATTGAGTGTCCTTTTGTAAGTATGTGATTAAAACTACCGTAACCTCCGCTCTTTCCGGTAAATACAGAGATTTAGTTCGCGCCTAACAGTATATCTAGCGGTTTAATTTGGGTTTTGAGAAATGTGCTAATGGATAAATCTAATCTTCAACGGTCAAACTCTCGCGAGACTGAAACTGCGAGATGTAAACAAACGGCCGGCGGCATGAAATGGGTCGGCGCTCATTTTACCCTATTAAAGGTACGCACCTATTGAAGGTACACTGAAATATTCTTAGCAGGCGGAGTCAATATTCTAAAAATAGAAATTGCAAATTTGCACTGGTAAGGTTGCCAAACGCCCAAAAGATCACTTCACCTGTATATATAAGTTTTAAGAAAGCTCGCCCCATTTCAATTAAATCGGTATAATACAGCCTATGTACGACTTTAAGTTCCATCGTAGAACAGAAAATGTAAAACGCGTGTCTACTACTTTAACAGAATATGTGGTTTTATAATAACTTCCTGACACAGGGAGAAATATCATAATAGACCTTTATTAACACTATATATACACGTATATATAGTGTTAATAAAGGTCTTTTATGATATTTCTCCCTGTGCTTCCTGAGAGATGTACCTTCAATAGGGCCGGTTTGTACCGGATCCTGTAGGCTACATGTGGTATCCGGAGAAGTGCCCCCTCGGATAATTGCCCTCCTAGAGAGGGGTCCTCTAGCTAATTTCAAGAAGGCGGAGAAGTGCCCTCCTACTAAATCAGGAGGGTCGGATATCTGCCCCCCTATAGAACAATATGAAACTTTGTCTTAAAAATGTACAAGCGGAATAGCGCAATTTTGCATTTTGCAAGTTATATGTAGAGGTTTCTTGATTTTTTTAAACAAATACTAAAAGGGACTTTAAGAAACAGTTTGCATGTTAAGCTGAATTAAACGCCATCATTTATATAAGGGACTGGACCGACTTTAATAACTGAGTAGCCTACGTGCGTAATACCTTTGAAGAGAGCAGGCAACATTTTATCATAATATCATAATTAACCGTCCAGATCAGTGATATAGAAGACGAGCGAAACAATCATTTTTAAAGTTTGTATATAATTTCATGAAATTGCTAATTTATGAATTTTGTCACTCTTTGTCTGAATTGCAGGAAAAAGAGAGGATAAAGTGTAATTCAGTCGCGAAAACTTTGTGAACATATGATGAACATTGACGAATTTTGTCCTTTTGTCTTTGGTTACTGCACATGAGGAAAACATCTTGCAGAAGGGTATTCTTTAAGGGAAAACACCACCAATGAGGGTTTGTTTGTGTCACCAGTTTTGACGGGAGGGCACCTCTCCGCCCTCTAAATTCTAGTAGGAGGGCAGTTTTTTCCCAGTTAAAAATGTTCGAGGGGCACTTCTCCGGGAGGGCACTTATCCGTGATCCTGTAAATGTGGAATACCTTCCTGAGGGATGGTCCTTCAATAGGGCCGGTTTGTACTGGATCCTGTACATGTGGAATACCTTCCTGAGGGATGGTCCTTCAATAGGGCCGGTTTATACCGGATCCTGTACATGAGGAACACCTTTCTGAGGGATGGTCCCTCAATAGGGCCGGTTTGTACAGGATCCTGTAGATGTGGAATACCTTCCTGAGGGATGGTCCTTCAGTATGGGTGCTTTTACACCGGATCCTGTACAAAAATATCTTTCTGGGAGATGTACCTTCCATAAGGGTGGTGTGGTACCTGGCCCTGTACATAAATAAAAATACCTTCCGGAGGGTATAACTTCAATGGGGATGGTTTTGTATCGGGTCTTTTACACGTGACATAACTTCCTGAGGGATGTACCTACAAGATTACAGGGGTATGGTGCCGGCAGTGGACCCAGATGAATACCTCTCGCGCTTTCAAAACTCCTAGTGCTCAAACAAACCAGTATAAAAACTCCTTCTTCGTAGAAACACTGGTGTCGTGGAACCATCTAGAAGACAGTGTCGTGCGCATGCAGACAGTTGAGGGCTTTAAACACGCCCTCCAAGACCACTTCTTAAGACTCCTCCCCCCGTAGAAATATACCAGAAGTGATTTTGGACCGGGTCTTGTAAAAGAAAAATGTCTTGCTGAGGGTTATTCTTTTAAAAGGGGTTGTTTTGTCCTTCACAAGGAAAATACTTTACTGAGGGATGTACCTTCGATAGGGAAGAATTCTTACCGAATCCAGTGCGTGTCGGATACCTACCTAAGGGATGTACCTTCAGAAGTGGTGGTTTTGTACCGGCTTCTGTACATGAAAATTCAGAATACATTCCTGACGGATGTTCCTTCCAAAGCGGTGTTTTTATACCAAGTCCTTCACATGTAGAATATTTTCCGGTGGATGTAAGCTTCCTTCAATCGGAATGATTTTGTGCCATACATGAAGAATACCTTCCTGAGAGTTGTGCCTTCAATAAGGGGGATTTTGTACCGAGTCCCGTGCATGTCGGATATCTTCCTGTGGGATGTACCTTCAATATAGGTGATTTTGTACCGAGTCCCGTGCAAGTAGAATATTTTCCTCAGGGACGTACCTTCAATATATGTGATTTTGTACCGAGTCCCGTACATGTAGAATACCTTCCTGAGGGATGTACCTTCAATATATGTGATTTTATACCGAGTCCTGTACATGTAGAATACCTTCCTTTGGGATGCACCTTCAATACGGATGATTTTATACCGACTCCCGTGCATGTAGAATACCTTCCTAAGAGTTGTACCTTCAATAAGGGTGATTTTATACCGATTCCCGTACATGTAGAATACCTTCCTGAGGGATGTACCTTCAATAGGGGTGATTTTGTACCGAGTCCCGTACATGTAGAATATCTTCCTGAGGGGTGTACCTTCAAAACGGGATGTTTTTGTACCGAGTCCCGTGCATGTACAATACCTTCCTGAGGGATGTTCCTTCAATACGGGAAGATTTGTACCGAGTCCCGTGCATGTAGAATATCTTCCTGAGGGGTGTACCTTCAAAACGGGATGTTTTTGTACCGAGTCCCGTGCATGTACAATACCTTCCTGAGGGATGTTCCTTCAATACGGGATGATTTGTACCGAGTCCCGTGCATGTAGAATATCTTCCTGAGGGGTGTACCTTCAAAACGGGATGTTTTTGTACCGAGTCCCGTGCATGTACAATACCTTCCTGAGGGATGTTCCTTCAATACGGGATGATTTGTACCGAGTCCCGTGCATGTAGAATACCTTCCTGAGAGTTGTACCTTCAATAAGGGTGATTTTGTACCAGGTCCCGTGCATGGAGAATACGTTCCTGAGGGATGTACCTTCAATACAGGATGATTTTTTACCGAGTCCCGTGCATGTAGAATATCTTCCTGTCGGATGTGCCTTCAATAAGGGTGTTTTTGTACCGAGTCCCGTGCATGTAAAATACCTTCCTGGGGGATGTATCTTCAATAAGGGTGATTTTGTACCGAGTCCCGTGCATGGAGAATACGTTCCTGAGGGATGTACCTTCAATACAGGATGATTTTGTACCGAGTCCCGTGCATGTATAATATCTTTCTGTGGGATGTGCCTTCAATAAGGGTGTTTTTGTACCGAGTTCCGTGCATGTAGAATACCTTCCTGAGAGTTGTACCTTCAATAAGGGTGATTTTGTACCAGGTCCCGTGCATGTAGTATACCTTCATGAGGGATGTACCTTTAATACGGAATCTTTTTGTACCGAGTCCCCTGCATGTAGAATACCTTCCTGAGGGATGTACCTTCAATAAGGAAGATTTTGTACCGAGTCCCGTACATGTAGAATATCTTCCTGTTGGATGTGCCTTCAATAAGGGATGATTTGTACCGAGTCCGGTACATGTAGAATACCTTCCTGAGGGATGTACCTTCAATAAGGGTGTTTTTGTACCGAGTCCCATGCATGTAGAATACCTTCCTGTGGGATGCACCTTCAATAAGGGATGATTTTGTACCGAGTCCCGTGCATGTAGAATACCTTCCTGAGAGTTGTACCTTCAATAAGGTTGATTTTGTACCGAGTCCCGTTCATGTAGAATACATTCCTGAGGGATGTACCTTCAATACGGGTCATTTTGTACCAAGTCCCGTGCATGTGGAATACCTTCCTGAGAGTTGTACCTTCAATATATGTGATTTTGTACCGAGTCCCGTGCATGTAGAATACCTTCCTGAGAGTTGTACCTTCCATATATGTGATTTTGTACTGAGTCCCGTACATGTAGAATACCTTCCTGAGGGATGCACCTTCAATAAGGGATGATTTTATACCGAGTCCAATGCATGTAGAATATCTTCCTAAGAGTTGTACCTTCAATAAGGTATGATTTTGTTACGAGTCAAGTACATGTAGAATACCTTCCTGAGGGATGCACCTTCAATAGGGGTGATTATATACCGAGTTCCGTATATGTAGAATACCTTTTTATGGGGTGTACCTTCAATAAGGGTGATTTTGTACCGAGTCCCTTGCAAGTACAATATCTTCCTGTGGGGTGTACCTTTAATACGGGATGATTTGTACCGAGTCCCATGCATGTAAAATACCTTCCTGATGGATGTACCGTCAATAAGGGTGATTTTGTACCGAGTCTTGTGTATGCAGAATAACCGCCTGAGAGTTGTACCTTCAATACGGGATGTTTTTGTATCGAGTCCCGTGCATGTAGAATACCTTCCTTAGGGATGTACCTTCAATACGGAATGTTTTTGTACCGAGTCTTGTGTATATAGAATACCTTCCTGAGGGATGTACCTTCAATAGGGGTGATTTTGTACCGAGTCCCGTACATGTAGAATACCTTCCTTAGAGTTGTACCTTCAATACGGCTTATTTTGTACCGAGTCCTGTGTATGTAGAATACCTTCCTGAGGGATGTACCTTCAATAGGGGTGATTTTGTACCGAGTCTTGTGTATGTAGAATATCTTCTTGCGAGTTGTACCTTCAATAAGGGGTCATTTTGTACCAAGTCCCGTGTATGTAGAATACCTTCCTGAGGGATGTACCTTCAATACGGATGATTTTGTACATAGTCCTTTGTATGTAGAATACATTCAGGACTGAGGGAAATACCTTCAATAAGTGTGATTTTGTACCGAGTCCCCTGCATGTAGAATACCTTCCTGAGGGATGTACCTTCAATAAGTGTGATTTTGTACCGAGTCCCCTGCATGTAGAATACCTTCCTGAGAGTTGTACCTTCAATAAGGTTGATTTTATACCGAGTCCCGTACATGTAGAATACCTTCCTGAGAGTTGTACCTTCAATAAGGTTGATTTTGTACCGAGTCCCGTACATGTAGAATACCTTCCTGAGGGATGTACCTTCAATAGGGGTGATTTTGTACCGAGTCTTGTGTATGTAGAATACCTTCCTGAGGGATGTACCCTCAATAGGGGTGATTTTGTACCGAGTCCTGTACAAATATAATACCTTCCTGAGAGTTGTATCTTCAATAATGATGATTTCATACCGAGTCTTGTGTATGTAGAATACCTTCCTGAGGGATGTATCTTCAATAAGGGTGGTTTTGTGCCGAGTCCCGTACATGTAGAATACCTCCCTAATAGTTGTACCTTCAATACGGCTTATTTTGTACCGAGTCTTGTGCATGTAGAATACCTTCCTGAGGGATGTACCTTCAATAGGGGTGATTTTGTACCGAGTCTCGTACAAGTAGAATACCTTCCTGAGAGTTGTATCTTCAATAAAGATGATTTGATACCGAGTCTTGTGTATATAGAATACCTTCCTGAGGGATGTACCTTCAATAGGGGTGATTTTGTACTGAGTCTTGCGTATATAGAATACCTTCCTGAGGGATGTACCTTCAATAGGGGTGATTTTGTACCGAGTCATGTGCATGTAGAATACCTTCTTGCGAGTTGTACCTTCAATAAGGGGTCATTTTGTACCAAGTCCGGTGTATGTAGAATACCTTCCTGAGGGATGTACCTTCAATACGGATGATTTTGTACATAGTCCTTTGTATGTAGAATACATTCAGGACTGAGGGAAATACCTTCAATAAGTGTGATTGTGTACCGAGTCCCCTGCATGTAGAATACCTTCCTGAGAGTTGTACCTTCAATAAGGTTGATTTTGTACCGAGTCCCGTACATGTAGAATACCTTCCTTAGAGTTGTACCTTCAATACGGCTTATTTTGAACCGAGTCTTGTGTATGTAGAATACCTTCCTGAGGGTTGTACCTTCAATAGGGGTGATTTTGTACCGAGTCTCGTACATGTAGAATACCTTCCTGAGAGTTGTATCTTCAAAAGGGATGATTTCATACCGAGTCTTGTGTATGTAGAATACCTTCCTGAGGGATGTACCTTCAATACGGAATATTTTTGTACCGAGTCCTGTGCATGTAGAATACCTTCCTGTGGGATGTACCTTCAATAAGGTTGATTTTGTGCCGAGTCCCGTACATGTAGAATACCTTCCTGAGAGTTGTACCTTCAATAAGTGTGATTTTGTACCTAGTCCCCTGCATGTAGAATACCTTCCTGAGGGATGTACCTTCAATAGGGGTGATTTTGTACCGAGTCTTGTGTATGTGGAATACCTTCCTGAGGGATGTACCCTCAATAGGGGTGATTTTGTACCGAGTCCCGTACAAGTAGAATACCTTCCTGAGAGTTGTATCTTCAAAAGGGATGATTTCATACCGAGTATTGTGTATGTAGAATACCTTCCTGAGGGATGTACCTTCAATATGGATGATTTTATACCGAGTCCCGTACATGTAGAATACCTTCCTGAGAGTTGTACCTTCAATAAGGTTGATTTTGTACCGAGTCCCGTACATGTAGAATACCTTCCTGAGGGATGTACCTTCAATAGGGGTGATTTTATACCGAGTCCTGTACATGTAGAATACCTTCCTTTGGGATGCACCTTCAATAGGGGTGATTTTATACCGAGTCCCGTACATGTAGAATACCTTTCTGAGAGTTGTACCTTCAATACGGGTCATTTTGTACCGAGTCCCGTACATGTAGAATACCTTCCTGAGGGATGTACCTTCAATAAGGTTGATTTTGTACCGAGTCCCGTACATGTAGAATACATTCCTGAGGGATGCACCTTCAATAAGGGTCATTTTGTACCGAGTCCCGTACATGTAGAATACATTCCTGTGGGATGTACCTTCAATAAGGGTGATTTTGTACCGAGTCCCGTACATGTAGAATACCTTACTGAGAGTTGTACCTTCAATAAGGTTGATTTTGTACCGAGTCCCGTACATGTAGAATACCTTCCTGAGAGTTGTACCTTCAATAAGTGTGATTTTGTACCGAGTCCCCTGCATGTAGAATACCTTCCTGAGGGATGTACCTTCAATAGGGGTGATTTTGTACCGAGTCTTGTGTATGTAGAATACCTTCCTGAGGGATGTACCCTCAATAGGGGTGATTTTGTACTGAGTCCCGTACAAGTGGAATACCTTCCTGAGAGTTGTATCTTCAAAAGGGATGATTTCGTACCGAGTCTTGTGTATGTAGAATACCTTCCTGAGGGATGTACCTTCAATAAGGTTGATTTTGTACCGAGTCCCGTACATGTAGAATATCTTCCTGAGGGATGTACCTTCAATAGGGGTGATTTTATACCGAGTCCTGTACATGTAGAATACCTTCCTTTGGGATGCACCTTCAATAGGGGTGATTTTATACCGAGTCCCGTACATGTAGAATACCTTCCTGAGAGTTGTACCTTCAATAAGGTTGATTTTGTACCGAGTCCCTTCACGTAGAATACCTTCCTGAGGGATGTACCTTCAATAAGGTTGATTTTGAACCGAGTCCCGTACATGTAGAATACATTCCTGAGGGATGTACCTTCAATACGGGTCATTTTGTACCGAGTCCCGTGCATGTAGAATACATTCCTGAGGGATGTACCTTCAATACAGATGATTTTGTACCGAGTTTCGTGCATGTAGAATACCTTCCTGGGGGATGTACCTTCAATACAGATGATTTTGTACCGAGTTTCGTGCATGTAGAATACCTTCCTGTGGGATGTACCTTCCATAAATGGGTTTTTGTACCGAGTCCCTTGCATGTAGAATACCTTCCTGATGGATGTACCTTCAATAAGGGATGTTTTTGTACCGAGTCCCGTGCATGTAGAATACCCTCCTGAGGGGTGTACCTTCAATAAGGGGTCATTTTGTACCGAGTTCTGTACATGTAGAATACCTTCCCGAAGAATGAACATTCAATAAGGGGTCATTTTTGTACCGAGTCCCGTGCATGTAGAGTACCTTCTTGAGGGATGTACCTTCAATAAGGGTGATTTTGCACCGAGTCCCGTACATACGGATTACCTTCCTGTGGGATATACCTTCAATAAGGGTGATTTTGTACCAGGTCCAATGCATGTAGAATATCTTCCTTAGGGATGTACCTTCAATAAGGGTGATTTTGTACCAGGTCCAATGCATGTAGAATACCTTTCTTAGGGAAGTACCTTTATTAGGGGTGTTTTTGTACCAGGTACCGTGCATGTGGAATACCTTGCGGGAGATTTTATACCGAGTCCCGTACATGTAGAATACCTTCCTGAGAGTTGTATCTTGAATAAGGGTGATTTTGTACCAGATCCCGTGCATGTAGAATAGGCCTACCTTCCTGAGAGTGGTAGCCTACCTTTAATAGGGGTGTACCGAGTCATTAGCTTATGAGCCTAGAATATGCCCTACCTTCCTAGGGGAGTGTATTCAGTGTCAGACAGACAGTCTTAATTATAATCCGTGAACGAAGCATTTCTTCATCATATATATGGACACTTTTAGAAACAGGCTCGAACAAAGGCGTCACTCCGTCAGTCAATATAGCAAGCCATTGAGGCCAGAAATTTGAACTATCAGACAGACAGACGGGCGTGCTAGAGGGCTGGCCGGATTGTATGCGGAGGATCGACTGGTTGATAAATCAGTTAGTGGGTGCACGGGTTTGACGGGCGAACAGATCGATTGATCGATATATGTCCCCGACTCATTGGTCATAATTGAACATCAAAATTGAGAAGGAAACGTGGGACAAACCCCGTTTTCGATAAAAGGATATGGCTTTAAATAGCATTTTATACCCATTTGTCTCTATCAAATATAAAACACTAATGGTGTAAATACATCTTCCGTGTTCTGAAAAAGAATTTGTTTTCGAATATTACGTTCGTGTTTTCGCAATGAACTGTTCATTTTTTTAACGCGATTATTTCCTCATGAATACATGTGTGTATTGTCCGAAAATAGATTTTGGCTCCGCCTACTTATGAAAAATTCAACACACCTTTAAAAAATCGGTGCCTACTTTCAATGGGAGCAAATTAATGCCGACCGCATGAAATCGCGTTAATTCACATTCGTAGTAAAATTGTTGGCAATTATGCCTACTAAACAGAAGGACAATGTTTCTGAATGGAGTCAGTGCATTCGATGTGATGTAATCGTGTACGCGAAAGAGATGTCAAAACACAGACAAGAATGCGAATCCAGTAAAACTTTATCACATGGCCATGTTATTGGAAATGTACTGATTGGAGTGGTCTCCCTTCAAGAGAGTAAGATGTCATGTTTTAGTTTCAATTTGATCCTTGGTTAAATCAATTTCTCCTAATATTGATAAGATGTTTTGGAAATAAATTTTTCAGCATAATTCTATGAAGTGTCAGACGGAATGGACAGGAGCAGTTTGGTCAAAATTAAACCCAAATTTCACTTTTTATCTGAGCTTTCCTAAAACTTTTGCTGTATGCAATTTATGATACAGCTTGCAGTAGTCAGACTATTTTGAAGCGATCTGGAAATATTGAGAACATTTTGAACCTGGCAATATCTCCCGTTACGTTAAACTTTCGAATCATTCATTTAATGGTGGCCACGAAATTCTTGTCGCAACATTTGAACACTGTTATTTCCATTATTACAGAAAAATATCAAATGATTACTTCTTACAGTTTTAAATTAATCCCTTTTTAATAGATCAATACATGGAACATGTCGGTATTCCGCATATTTGCTTTTAAGATCAGTTTAATCGACACTAAGTGACGATTATCTGCTACCGATAAACTTCCTTTGGGCATGCTGTGTGAATAACCTAATTCATCATTTGTTAATTGTTAAATGGCAATTAATGCCATTATTTGGTGGTATGTAAGTTTATTTTACATATCTTGTCTCATCAATTCACTTTGGCCATTTTGTGCTTTTAATCCAAAAATGAGAATTTGGAAAGTCCACCACTATTTTGATCCTTAGAAATTTCACTGTTAGTTTGCCCTATCAGAAAATTAAAGGCATTCTTCACGTCTAATTACTCTGACTACATGCAATACAGCCTGTTTGTGGTAGCTTAAACAGGTTTTCCTGTTAAACTGTCTATTGATGCGTTCCCTTGATCTGAACCATTGCTGCAAAGCCTCACTATCCTATTGGTAGGGTGTTTAGTAAGGATGCAAGAGTCCTGTTTGTTAGGCCAATATACTTTCCAAGTTATTTTGTGTATCCCTCCTATTTGGGTTAAAATCTATTATATAAGGAAACGGCTTAAAATGTCAATTATCAGTTGTTTATATTCTTTTTAAGGTAAAGCTGCTATCCCTGCAAGACAAAAGGACCATGTTATCTTCCTCAACACTTCCACTATGCAGCTTTGTGGGCTCTGTATAGGCGGTCAATGTATTGTGGGCAAGAGTCAAACAATGATGGTGTGGCCTTGTGCTAATGTTAACCATACCTCTGTTGGTTTGAGCGAAAACACCATGGGGAAACTCACTTGTGCGAAGGGAAGTCTCTTGACAGTGGAGCCATTTATTGAATCAAATCAAGAAGCTGAGGAAGTTTCTCTGTCAATTCAGAAGTAAGTTTTTTCAGTCCAGAGGTCTAGATAGGAAGACGTAAGAGAGTCTTTTGTATGCAGTTTCATTGAAACAATTCAGAAAATTTTGTTTTTAACCCTTATAGTGCTGAAACCAACTTCATGCTTATGCAAACAGGTTAGATCCAGGTGACTGGTCTGTGATCAAACCTGTTTGCTACTCTGAGTATCTTTCCTAATCAAAATAATGCAGATATTAAAGTTTTGGGAAAGCAGATGACACAAAAATCTATTTTTAGAAAATTGTCCAACATTCTAAGGGTTAGATAAAGTGTTGTTCTCTTATGAATTTTTCTTGGAGTGACATTTTCAATGAGTATAAACATGTTAGGGATGAAAATACACCTCTTATCTGAAACTCTGTGCACTCAAATTAATTCAATCTGGGTAACAAGCCAATGGTCACAATATTGAGGTTTGAATAAAATGCTTTCATTGGTTGAACCTAACTGATGCCTTTGAGTATGAACAAAATTAGTATTCTTTATTCACATGGCTAATCTTGGATAATCTCTTGATTCATTTGATAGTGGCAACCTTGTTCTAGGCATTGTAGGTTTTCGAAACAGTGAACAAAAAATGTTTTCCTTGAAGATAATTTCTACTTCATTGTCTGTTTGCTCTATTTATAGTTAATTCAGAAATGTTTTTGATTTTCAGTGGCGACAGCGAAAGACTTTGTGCGGATCAGAGTCTCACCAATTACTTAAAGAAAAGTGCAAGTATGTGTACATTTGTTTCTATAGGTAGAACTGGATGTTATCATTTTAATTATTGCTCCCCTTCATTACTTTTAATTATAGGCAAACGTAAAAGCTAGCAACATCATTTTCCCAAATAGTTTTCTATAGATGACATTAATACCAAATTTTAGTTATTCAAAAGAGATCAACAATGATGAAAAATCAAGTGAGATAGCCCAAACTGAAACTTTTGTAACAATATGAGCATTCTTTTCTAGATCAGCCCTTTTTTTCACATATCAAAATTTATGTGGTTTGCAATGGTTTGTAAAATGATAAATTAATAGAGAAAATGTTTATTTATTCTTATGTTGAGGAAGTAATGCAAGGTTATAATGAAGATTGTAAATATAATTTGTTACAGTTTCTTAGGTTTATTGTTATTTGCATGTCAATTATTGTAGCAGATGTATTTTATTCAGGGATTGTTTTGTAAAGTACGTAAAGACTGTTAATGTACCGGTAGTCCTTTTTAGAGAATACCAGGATGTATTTAAAGGTGTACTGAAAGCAATAAGGGGGCCTCTGTGGCTGAGTACTTAAATTTCAGATTTAAGAGTGACTTGACTGTTCTCCGCCAAGGTTCATTCCTTAAACTGGTAGATTTGGTTTATTAAGGAAAGGCAATCTTCCGACTGACTATGCCTTTGATTGTCATAGGTTCTGCTCAGGTGGAGGGTGGGGGGGCATGACTATTGACAATATGTAAAATCCAACAAAACATTTAGCAAAACAAAAAGCAGACTGAAAATAACTTAATTATTGAATATTGAGGTGTAAAACAAAAATGGCGTAATGAATAAAAAAGAAAGCTTTCCAAGAGAGATATACCTATGTAGCTGATATTCATGAACAACTATTAAATATATAAAGAAAGAAAGCATATCCTTTTTAATCTTTTGTCAAACTGCTCTTTCTCATATAATTATGTGATATGTCCTTATGGGTAAGTTAGTTGAGAATGAATTATCTTATTAATAGTTAAACATTTTATCTTACAGTGGGAAAGTATTTAAAGATCGGCAATGTACTCGACATAGGTTACTTTGGACAGACTTTCAGCTTTATAGTGGAAAGGATTGAGCCAAAAAGTTTGAATAAGAAGCTTTTCAACATAAAAAGTGACTTGAATAATTCTGGTCTGGAAAGCAGTTTCACAAGTTTACATATATCAGACAAAATATGTCCAGGAGACAGCCAAGAATTGTTTGAGTCATCAAAAACTTCTGGAACACATGGACTGAAACAATCTTACACCTCTACGCCTATTAGAGGGTTGAGTAAACCTGGTGAACACAATAAGTCGGAACTGTATACATCATTGGACAAATGCCGCTTTGACAGTTCAAGTGCAAGTGAGAGATTATTTGATACAAAGGTGAAAGGGGAAGATACTTCCAAACCAGATGTGTTCCAAACACCTGTGAGAAATATTCGATCTACATCAAGTCCTTGTCCATCAATAACAACTGATTCACCTGTTAGTCAAACTAGTTGTACTCCTGTTAGTCAATCTTCTAGCACTCCAGACAGAAGTAGTGGAACTCCTGTTAGTCGAAACAGTGGAACTCCTGTTAGTCGGACCAGTGACTTGTCTGTTAGTCGGAACTCTTATTTCTGTACCCCAGAAGCATCTAGAACTACCAGGGAAAGTTCTTCAGGCCTGTTTTACAAAGTGACAGCTTCCACTAGATTATGCGTCAAGTCTCTGGAGTCTATTGATGATAAGCAGGCTGACATTTCACGAGGAGTACGGTTTACTGATCTAGGGGGACTAACAACACAGATTGAGGTGTTAAAGGATTTCATCCATCTACCATTGAGATCACCAGACATCTTTAAAAACTATGGTAATTATAACTTGGTTATTTTATTAACCCACACCAAACTTTCGACTGTCCAGAATTGAAAGAATTTGCAGACGACATTTCAAATTGTGATGAAATTGGAAAGTAATCTTCAGATAGAGTGAAAAACATTGTGGGAAAAGGAGAACTTGCTCGTTATGAGCAATTTCTCCTTTTTCCACATTGTTTTCCAGAGTCGTCTGCAAAAAAGTGGTCAAATGTCATTACTGTTTGGTAATGGGTTAAGTGTCATTGCAATAGATTAGACAGTAGTGTGTTTTGACACTCAGGCTTGCCTGAAATTGGTCAGTTATTCAATGAAGTTTTTACAACTAGATCTAAGCATCGTTCAACACTGGGTTAATGTATGGAAACAGTCGGTGACTTTGAAAGAATATTGTGTAAAACCAATATGGTCATTTTGTTGATATTGCTGAATGCCTATAATTCTCAAATTCAACCTACTAAATGTTTGCTTAACTTGTGGATCGCAATGGCCCTGTAAAGGACCAGTATATATATGCAGATTGATCAATTCAAAATAGTAGTTACACTGATTAACCCATTACCAAACAATAACGACATTTGACCAGTCTGTTGAAGACAACTTTGGAAAACATTGTGGGAAAAGGAGAAATTGCTCCTATCGAGCAATGTCTCCTTTTCCCACAATGTTTTAGCCCTAACAGAAGATTGTTTTCCAACTTCATCACATTTTTATATGTCGTCTACAAACTCTTTTAATTTGGGACTGTCGAAAAGTTGGCGTTTGGTAAAGAGTTAAACAAATTGATGATAAGGGGATAGCGTCATCCTTTAGAATCATGTATCAACTGCACACACTAATCCTATTTGATGCGTATGTCCTCAGTCCATTTTCAATACATCTTTGGTAAGAAAGCATGAGAAACTATTGTGGCAAAAGCAGATATTGTGATTTATTTGGTGTATAATTTACTAAGATGTATACATCCTTTACACTAAAGGATTGGTCCAACCCAGGGGCGTACTGATATTCGGGCCGAGTGGGTGTGGGAAGTCCACACTAGTCCAGGCTGTGAAGACTGAGCTCAATATTCACTGTGTAACCATCAGTGGGCCGGAAATATGGAGCAAGTAAGATGTGCATCATTTATCTTTCAAATTTAATAAGCTTCCATTGGTTAGAAGAAGGGTCGTGGGTGGCCCATTGGTCAAGGTGGCTGACTGGAGTCACAGGTTTGAGCCCTCTTGTCATGTGGATGTGCCCTTTTGCAAGACGCTTCAGAGCTCTAATCTAGTACTGGTGAATGCAGGAAAGCTGTAACATAACTGAAAACATGTTGTCACAGTATTAAACCCCTTAAAAGCATACTTGCGCTCAGAAAAACTGCAAAACTGGGTAAAATGAGTTATACATTATGATAGAATATGTTGAAACATAGTGAAAAACCACTGGATCGTAACAAAATAAAGCCTGCACCATTTACTATCTATTTTTCAAAGTGCTATTTTCCAAATTTTTTTGACCACCAATTTAACTTCTTTGTTTACATTCGAGTAACATATGAAATAGCATGGAGCGCTCAGATTAACGAATGGCGATCACCTGGTTAGAAAAGTCATGTGAAACACATAAAAATACTGCCACTTATCCACTATTAACAACTTGATCATTCAAAATCGAGAAATTCTTGGGTTTAATTGGTTCCAAACGTTTCTCAGCTGACCTTGTTTTATCATTAATTGTAAACAAACCTTATCGTATATATAATCTTTTAAAAGCATCATGTGAACATGTTATAGTCTTTATTCCTCTGTAAAATGGGATTTAATATACTTTTAAGATAATTCTCAATCATTCTACAAATTTCACAATTTTAGTGTAAATGAGCACAAGTATGGCTTTAAAGAAGCAAACATGGTAGTTTGGAAGGTGCAAGTAGGACATGCAATACAATGGTCCTAAGTAAAAGATGCCGGCCTGACAAATATTTTCCAACAGTTTTACAGAACTCATTTGCCATTTTCCACTGTCTTTTATTGGTTTTATTTGGGAAAGCTGCCAGGAACTTAGAAATTAAATTGTTCTGTACTAAAAATACCTGGAACAAAGAAAGGTGAAGTAATCAATGTTTTTTGACTGAACTATCTATATTTGCTTATTGTGTGCATGGTTTCCCTGTGTTAACCATTTACCCCATTTAGGAATTTGTGACTGATCCAAATAAAAAAAACAACAAACAACAATTAAAACAATGAAATACATTGTCATCATCATACATGTATTTAGTAGACACCATTTTGATAAAACATTAAAATGCATCTAAGACTGATACTTTTGTTGAAGTATTTTCTAAATATATCTGCAGCAGGTTTGTTCAATGGATGTATTTTTGAGTAAGGTGTTAGATTCAAGGGGTGTTATCTATGTTTCCTTAACAACAGAACCAAACTGCTTAATTTCTTAAAATTTTTTGCATGCTGTTAATTATTTTAATCTAAATTTTTCATGTGATATGAATTGGTGGTAATTTAGCTACGGAATTCACTTTCTATTGATTGAAAGTTGGAATTTATTTTATTATTCAGGTTTTACGGGGAGACAGAGCAAAAGCTTAAGAGTCTTTTCAATGAAGCAAAGCAAAGGTGAGAAAAATTAGGTACTTTTTCTTCAAACCAGATATGAGTATTGTAGTGTCAAAATCAAAGTTTGATTTTACTGATTTGATAAAGTGATGGCAGGGGTATTATGAGTCACTTTAATCAGTCTGTGGAACAAAGTACTTGCACATTGGGTGGGTATACTAATTAAATTTGGTATATTTCATTAACATAAAATGCCTTTGCAAGCCTTAATGCTCATGTGTTATATTGCACACTCTTATTTATAGATAGTTATCCTTGCTGTTAACCATGTAGTGTATGTTGGCATTATTTAGTGTGAAGGGGGCAACAATGGTATTGCTAGTCCCATTTGACAAATTACATGGGTGAAATTGTTCAGGATTATTCCTGATTTTCAGGATTTGGAGACTTTTTGTCCTTATATGATGATATAACATATTTGCCTTTTCAGGATAAAGAACTACAGATTTCAGGTTTTTGAAATATTTGAACTTTCACTGATGAAATTATGAATAACATCCAAATCTAATGATTGAAACATTTTTGTACATTTTAGGTCGCCCAGTTTGATAGTTATTGATGACATAGAGAGTTTATGTCCGAGAAGAGAGAACACAAACAGTGAACTAGAGAAACGAGTGGTTGCCAGCTTTCTAACACTTATGGATGGAATCTCAGATGTAAGTTATAAAGCAAAGTTCTGGGTCCTTATTGATTGCACTATCCATGTGCTATTCCATTTTATAATGTGTGTTAACCCTTTACCAAACTCCAAATTTTTAACTGTCCCAAATTGAAAGAGTTTGCAGACGACATTTAAAAATATGATGAAATTGAAAAACATCATCTACTAGGGCAGAAAACATTATGGGAAAAGGAGAAATTGCTCATTAAGAGCAATTTCTCCTTTTCCCACAATGTTTTCTAGAACTGTCTGCAACAAACTGGTCAAATGTTGTTATTGTTTGGTAATGGGTTAAAAAAGCTTGAAACGAGAGTTGCTCATCATTAACCAACCATTACTGATATTACTGTGCTTTTTCCTAGATGGTTTGATGTTTTCTCTTGTTTATGTGATTAGATCACTTTATAGCAATTTGTTATATTTGGGTGTGTTTATTTTTTATGCATAAGACCTTTGTTATTAAGAGCTTGTATTTATTTCTTATTGCCACATTTTCTCATCTTGTACGCTTTAAATATTAAAGCTTGTTTTGCATAAGTTTTCCTTTTTACCTGTTTAATATAGAAAGCCACTGATAAGTTTGTTATGGTGTTGGGAACAACAAGTAAACCTGACAGTGTAGATCCAGCACTAAGACGTCCAGGACGATTTGATAAGGAGATAGAGATTGGAGTCCCCTCATCCAAAGACAGGAAAGAGGTGTGTAAAATATGTTATGATTTCTAGATTTTGATGCTGTTTGCTTCTAAAACCCTTTATAAGTCAATGATAAAGGACATTTCATGTTGAAATTGAGTAGTAAAAAATGGCAAATGGGGGTTTCAGCTAACCTTTTTCCAATCAATCAAATGAATGTGCATGCCCGTTTCAGACAACTTTTAATTTTGATAGGGAAATAAGCCATATCTCCTTTTTACAATGATGATTTCATACAAGAAAATATCTTCTTTGTCTATTTTGATTGTTGTCGGCAAACTCTTCTAACTTTGAATGTTGGCGTACAACTTTGAATTAGATTTAACTTAGATTACTAATAATGCAAACTGTTGATTTATGTCACATATCAAGCTTAATGGATAGAATTGCAGCCTATACAAAAGTTTTCTATGGATGACCAATTAGAAACTTGACTTTAGATGTTCTTTTTCTAGATTTTACAGAAGGTACTTAGACATTGTCAGACAAATCTAGGTGTGGTTGATATAGCTGAAGTTGCTGACAAGGCTCATGGTTATGTAGGAGCAGATCTTGTTGCTTTGGTGAAGGAAGGTAAGACATGTGACATGTTCTATTGGACACTTTTTCAAGCATTTCCTGCTTTTCTGAAGTTTTCTGTATTTTGACCATATTTCAAGATTTTTGTGGAATAATTATTGCAACCTGTTATGGATTATTTCTCATTTTTTTAAAAATGGGTCTTTAAACTTTCATGACTTGAGCAAGCCTAAAATGTGCTGATCTCTGACTTCAACCCCACCCCAATGGAATTCTGAACTGTTCCAAATTGAAATCAACAGCTAAAATAGCATGTTATAAACATTTCCTTCATAATGCTTTATAAGAAATATTGTTACAATAGGATGAATGTTTTATTAGTAGACAATTTTTCAACTGTGAAAATTGTTTCTTGCTCGAATTTTGAGAATTGTCAAATTTGTGTTTTTGGACTAAGGGTGCGACAGCACCTTAGTCTATTGAATTTACATACCACTTTTTGAGGGACGGTACTCTATTGATACAAAAACAGCGGTCTGACCCCCAATTACTCATTAACATCCGCCTTGACTGTGAGGACTAATACCTTCTTGGAACTAGGAATGTGGTCCAGATTTACTCGCTTTGTTTTGCTCTATATTATTATAACTGTTGCCTCATGGGAAATCATAAAATGTCCAGATGTTCGAAAAATAGACTATCTTTCAGTCTCTGTTCACATAAATAATAATTATAGAAATGGTGGTAAAAGAAGCAGCTGTTTTCCTCGAGATGTTGCCCAAAGAAATTTTCAAATGCATCCTCAATCATCTTGCTTTACTTTAAATGCACCTTAGTTCTTCAGCGCTATCAGCCCTTTGATTTAATTTGTAACCCAAAGTAGAAGGTGCACTATGTATGAATTTATTTCTTTGTCATTGTGAAAATGAGTGGCATATATTGTGACCAAATAAAGAATTTCTTCTGTAGAGCATTCACTACTTTTGCCACAATATCTTTTCCAAATATTGTTCTGAAGAACTTTTACTATATCTAGTGTATAATTAAATTTCTGGTTTTGATTAATTTCATGATTATGTTTCTAGTGATACAAAATGCGGTTAGGTAAAAATGAAACATGAATAGTTGATGGATAGAAGAACTTCGGTCGCCAAGGATCTTATTGCTGTCAGTGCATATTTTGAATTTCCTCCCTTGATATTGTTTCAATTAAATTTTTGAGTGGAGCATATCATTAGGTTGTGCTGAGAAATTGGTAGACTCGAACTGAAAGAAATAGAGGATAATCAACTCCTTTCGATTGATATCAAAAATATGCCACGAGAATGGGTTGTTATCAGTTTGAAAAAACAAGTTCGAAGAACGAGTTTTTTCTACATGATAACAACCTATTCAAGTGACATATTTTTTATATCTATCCAATGGAGTTGATTATTCTATTTATTTTATTCCAATATATAAAGTTTATTTGGCAAAATACCCCTATAAAAGCCAAATGGAATATAAAATGGGCAGAGCAAAGCAGTTAATAATGCCTATGACGTCATTTTTGCAACCTATGACGTCATTCACGTGTATGGATATATTTTAGAATACGAACATTTTAGTGCCATGTGCAAAAGTGCAGCTATTGATTTAATGCAAAGGAATGGTAAAAAAGTAGTCCTGTCAAAGTGATATTATCACTAGTGACGATATTCACTGTGACAAAATTGAAAATATACTGAAAAATCGCAGTATTTCACTCCTAAGAATATAAAAAATGTTTTTGGTCATTTCACTTTATAAAACTTACAATTGCGCTTCATTTAATAATCTTGAAAGTTTCTCTTAGAATCCCCCAGCCTTCTCTAAAGACTTTATTTTCATGGAAGTTTTCTCGTCTCTATCAAATACTTTTACAATAGACCATATACATATGGCAGGTGATGGCCATGATAACATTGCCTAAAGGTCTAGAAAACAATTTTGTTTTCACAGTCTTTTTAACACAGTATTTCAAAAGCCACCATCTTAGTCCTATTTTGTGGATACTCATCAGAGTTATCATCGAATCAATTCATATGAGTACCTACAGAATAGAAATTTTTAGAAGAAATAAAGAATTTAAGAGAGGAAAATTTAATATGCCTCATAATTATGTTGAGCTCTAATGGAAATGATTTTGTTGATTATAGCAAGCCTTCATGCCATAAAGACTAGAGCTGGTCATGATTCTAGTTTACTGAGCATCAACAAGACAGACCTTGAATACGCCATGGACGTCATACAACCAAGTGCAATGAGAGAGGTGCAGATTGAGGTTCCCAAGGTATGATGCATTGTTAACCTTGATGACCTCTTACTTCTAATTTTCTTACTTCCTCATCTCTGGAGAATGAACAGATGCACTGTTACACAATGATTTGGCATAATGATGGCTATACAATATTATAACAAAGGATACAATTATATTTCATTCTTTATGATTGTCATCTGTTGATTTTATTTAATTGATCCCTAGATCTCATGGGGGAATGGTCAAGGGACCACCTTTAAGAATGAATTAGGGTTTCCCTATAGGATATATGATAGCTTTATACTAGAAGCTAGCTATGAGGAATAGTCTGGTTAGAGCTTTCTGCAAGATTTGCATCCTGTTACTGTATGAAGGAGGTACCACATTTCATAGCCTCCCATCAGTTATTAAATACTGATGAGAAGGATGCAGATTGGATTACCTATAGTCTATTTTACAAACATTAGATCTATAAGTTTGAACTTAAGATAAATGACAGATGAAACATGTGTTAAAAGATTTCTGCATGACGTGAATCCTAAAGTGGAGGACAGTGGTATAGTCTAGAGGTGGAGTGTCAGTCTCTGGACATGAGGGTCTTGGGTTTGAATCACATGAGATCCACTTAGTGGCCTTCCATTAATCCACATTTAGCGTGAGTACTAGGTATATCTCCAGGAAGCAGAATTGAAACTTTAGTCTAATGTGCCTGTCTATTTAATATCATCAGGTACTGTGGACTGAGATAGGAGGACAGGCAGAAATAAAACTTTAGTCTAATGTGCCTCTCTATTTAATATCATCAGGTACTGTGGACTGAGATAGGAGGACAGGCGGAAATAAAACTTTAGTCTAATGTGCCTCTCTATTTGATATCATCAGGTACTGTGGACTGAGATAGGAGGACAGGCGGAAATAAAACTGAAACTCAAACAGGCTGTTGAGTGGCCCCTCAAGCACCCTGAGGCTTTCCAAAGAATGGGAATATCACCACCAAAAGGTATGCCTAAAGACTAACCAATACTGATGACACAACTTGATCGATACATCTGCAATTCTGCATATCAGCCAGATTTCAAAATTATGTTGCAAGAAACTAAAAGATCTGATTGTCTCTGAGTTATTAGTCTCAATTGTAAACATCCTTATCTTTAAAATGAAGTGTGAGGTGGGGTATGTACTGAAATGATCTGCCAGTTGGTTAGTGTGTGCCCTGGTGTTATTGGATCAGACATTGATTTTCGAGAGGTGTACACTCTCTCAAAGACTCTCCAGATTTATTTGCCTACATATTATAGTTTACATATGCATTCATAGTCTATAAGCTTGCGGTGAAAATCTCTTGGAAGCATTTTATTCTTTTTTAAGAAGGGTTTTTTAAGATTTATGCATCCCTGCAACAGTATTAAGATTTTTATGGGAGAAAGTCTCCCAATTAACTTATGGAATTCAGATGGTTTTACCAGCCCTTATGGGCAATGAAGCATGGGGAATGTGTTCATCAACTATAAACTGGGCATTACAATATAACAGAAATACTGTTGATGTGATGTAAAGATCCAATCAAACAAACAATAGGTTCATGCTGCAGATTCATCAAAAAGGGGTTTTATTGAGAATGGTGTTAAATGGTATTACTGAAGTTTGGAAACTTTTGCCACCATAAAGTAACCATGTACTTTTAGGAACAGCATATATTGACCCATTAATATGAAAGCAAACTGTACATAACGGCAAGCTTTGTTCTTATAACTGTGTATATCCTTTATTCTTTGATTGACAGGCATTCTAATGTATGGACCACCAGGCTGTTCTAAAACCATGATTGCTAAGGCGCTGGCTACAGAGAGCGGACTAAACTTTCTGGCAGTGAAGGTTGATAGATCTTTCAAACATTTACGTCATTGTTCAAAGATGAAGTTGAAAATGTTTTATCAAAATATCGGATTACTGAAGTATTTTTACAATCCAGTATAGAAGTAGAATAAATCTTAAAAGTTCTAGAACTGTTCAGTATGACAATGCTTCAAAACAAAAAGGTCAAATCTACGTTTTATATGATATGTATATGGTATTTTCTTTATACTTCACCATCTATCTGCATAATATGCTCTCTATGTAGGTAACTGCCAATGCCTCTAATGAAGGCATGAACTCAAGGAGTATTTAATGAGAAACAGTTTAATCTACTTCATGATACTTTACTTTGCTGCAAGCACTGCAGATGTTTTTATAAACCGCCATGACAAAAGGAAAAAATGAATCCTCATTCATTCATCCTTTTGTCATAATGGTTTCTATGCAACTTCATGAAATTTATTTATCTACATCTTAATTTTTTGTTGTTGTCTGCTGCTACCTTTAGTTTGGAGTCATATCACAATTTCCTGCATATGGGGCGATAGGTTTAATCTTATACTGAACATGTGAAGAGATTTTAAGAATTAAGGGTTTGAATTATAGTTAAGTACATGCAGTTAGAAATCAATAGAAAAAACAACATATCTTTAGGCTAAGGTTTAAAACTACTTTGTCTATATTTTTCATTAATAAGTCTTATATGGAGGGAAAGATTCAAAGAGTATATTTTCTTTTAAAAGGCCCTTTGGATAGGGTCACTTAAATTAAACAGTCACATGTCTTTGTAGTATTTCACATATGCATGTTTTTGTTTTTCCCAGGGTCCAGAGTTATTTAGTAAGTGGGTTGGAGAATCAGAACGGGCTGTCCGTGAAGTGTTCAGGAAGGCTCGAGGTGCGGCTCCATCCATTGTGTTTTTTGACGAGATTGATGCTTTGGCCATTGAAAGGGGAAGGTAAGATTTTAAGCCTTTATTACACAATAGATGTCTGTGTATTGAAATCATTGATCTGTCAACATTAAAACCAACAGCAGATGATTTGTATACAGTTAATAACTTCTCAAAAAGGTTTGAAAACTTGTTGCATGGGCTTTTCAGAACTTTTGAAACAGGGCCGTTAACCCTTTATCAAACGCCAAATTTTGGACTGCCTCAAATTGAAAGAGTTTGGGGATGACATTTCAAAATGTGATGAAATTTGAAAATAATCTTCTGCTGGGATAGAAAGAAAACATTGTGGGAAAAGGAAAAATTGCTTGTTACAAGCAAATTCTCTTTTTCTCACAATGTTTTCCAGAGTTGTCGGCAACAAAGTGGTTAAATGTTGTTATTGTTTGGTAATGGGTTAACACCAGTAAACATCTAATTAACAAAAAAAGGAATCATTTTGTTGATTTCACTTTGGGACAATTGTGTAAATGTGCGACATTATTGTCACAAAGTGGCTTGGAAAGATGACCCAATAGCAGCTAGGAAATATCAAGAATGATAGTATGAAAGAATGAGGGGTTCTACATAAACATTTGTCTGACACATCTAGACAATTGGTTCTGACAAGATGAACCTTGCAGTTTGGTTGTCTCACGGGGCAAGTTGATTTAAACTGTTATAGTTTTGTGCCTTGAGGCAGAGACATACTGTTAAAGTACCTGCTATTTCTTGTTTGCCTTTGAGCCTTAAGCAAACAGCAAGTTTTATAACTTCTCAAATTGAAAAGGTTGACAGATAGCAGTTAAAATAGAAATGGTATTGAAAGGATTTCTTCTGGTACAAGGTCAAGTTATTGTTTGAAAAATTCCAACATTGCTCATATGAGGATTCAAATTACAGTCGTTTCAGAATTATTTTATATCAAAAAGTGTAGTAAAAGAAGGTTTTTATCATATGACAGAAGTATCGAGGGTTCAATGCAAGACTATATATAGTAAGTGCTTCATGTTTGTGAAGCACTTACTATTGTCTTGCATTGAACCCTTGATATATAATTTTGTATCTGATAAAGTGTTTAGAGAAATTAAATGACCTGTATATGACTGTGTGATCCTTGTTTTTAGTTCCAGTGGTGGGAGTAATGTGGCTGATAGGGTACTGGCACAGTTACTGACAGAGATAGACGGTGTAGAGAAACTGAAAGATGTAACCATAGTGGCGGCCACCAACCGACCAGATATGATAGATAAGGTGGGCTACCTACAACTTTGTACAATTTCTTTAGAAGAAATATCTGGAGCATGCATAGGTGCATTAGTCATCTCAAAATGAATGAAATATTGTTGGATGTCTTCATCTTACTAGGCTGCTCCTTCTGATTTAGACCGGTCATGAAATTCCTGTTTGAGGGAGAGAATCAGACCATTCTTTTATGCATAATTTCTGGAGATGTCATGAGGAAAGAATATTTTTTATCCTTTAAGCAGTTCTTTATGAAATTGTAGAATTTAAAGTCATGATGTCTATTTGCCTAAAGATGTATTTGTTTTACTCTGAATTGCATTATTCTTATCAAAATTATAGATGCTTCTTTGTATGGGTTCCCTTATGCATAACAGTTACCAGAATTGAGATCTATAAGTACAAGTTGTAAACACTTGCTTCACAATCAATGTGAAATAAATAACTTTAAACAAGTTAATCACAGACTGGGTTCTAATATTTTTGTCAATGGTTTTTTCTTAGCTGTCATAAACATTAATGAATCCTTCCATTTCACAGGCACTACTGAGACCAGGTCGAATTGACAGAATTCTTTATGTACCACTGCCTGATGAAGATACACGTCGTGAAATTTTCCGGATAAAAATGTCAAAGATGCCGATTAGTGAGGATGTTTCCTCTGACTGGCTAGCTGAGATGACAGATGGATACACCGGTGCTGAGGTAATTGAAATGTACAGCATGACCAGGGCTCACCCGGGCTGACAAAAAGTATGTTCGAGCACATTCACAAAATGGTGCTGAGGTAATTGAAATGTACAGCATAACCAGGGCTCACCCGGGCTGACAAAAAGTATGTTCGAGCACATTCACAAAATGGTGCTGAGGTAATTGAAATGTACAGCATAACCAGGGCTCACCCGGGCTGACAAAAAGTATGTTCGAGCACATTCACAAAATGGTGCTGAGGTAATTGAAATGTACAGCATAACCAGGGCTCACCCGGGCTGACAAAAAGTATGTTCGAGCACATTCACAAAATGGTGCTGAGGTAATTGAAATGTACAGCATAACCAGGGCTCACCCGGGCTTACAAAAAGTATGTTCGAGCACATTCACAAAATGGTGCTGAGGTAATTGAAATGTACAGCATAACCAGGGCTCACCCGGGCTGACAAAAAGTATGTTCGAGCACATTCACAAAATGGTGCTGAGGTAATTGAAATGTACAGCATAACCAGGGCTCACCCGGGCTGACAAAAAGTATGGTCGAGCACATTCACAAAATGGTGCTGAGGTAATTGAAATGAACAGCATAACCAGGGCTCACCCGGGCTTACAAAAAGTATGTTCGAGCACATTCACAAAATGGTGCTGAGGTAATTGAAATGTACAGCATAACCAGGGCTCACCCGGGCTAACAAAAAGTATGTTCGAGCACATTCACAAAATGGTGCTGAGGTAATTGAAATGTACAGCATAACCAGGGCTCACCCGGGCTGACAAAAAGTATGGTCGAGCACATTCTAAATAATAATAAAAGGAGCAATATTGAAGAAGTAGGAGCCAAATTCTGAGCCAATGACTCCAATTGAAATTTTATGATTTTAAACTCTTTCCTTGATACCTACATGTGTTAAAATGTCCCATGCACACATAATCAGATATGTGAATGGCTGAATGAAAAAGACAAGACATTGATTTATTACAGAGATATTACAGAAATATGTTACCTTTCTTATTTTCTAAGGGCCTGTCTTCTGTCTAGATGGTTGAAGGTTTGATATACAGATGAGAAATACCAAGAAAGTAAAACGGTAGTTTCAGCTTTCCGTCATGTCTTTGGGTAACAGAGATTGCATTAAGAGCCACTAATTGCTGGAAGAGCCACTTCCATGTCAAAAAGTGTAGTACTGGCTTGATCAATGGAATGCTGTGATATTTGTGAAAATACCTGTTGAGAATGCCTTTTAACAACAAATTATATACTTATAGTAATCCTTAATCCTTGAATTCTATGAAACAGCTGCAAGCACTTTCCTAAGATCAAAGTGTAAAAGTGATAAATGTTCTTGGTCAATGTCTCTTTTATTAAGAACAATTTCTTGTCTACAAGAAAGATTTATTCCAGTTTTATTTGATTTCAATGGTTGTATGCAAACATTTAGGAAAGATAATCAAGTTTCATTCTGTGAAGAAATGTTGATTATATTTCAGATTACATCTATCTGCCATGAAGCTGCCTTGTTTGCCCTACAAGAGAACATCAACAGTGACTGTGTGTCTAGATCTCACTTCGATGTTGCCCTTAAAACAGTGACACCAAGGATCTCTGGATCCCTCCTTACATTCTACGAGAACTATCATAGATCAAGTGGTTTACATACTATATGAGTTAACATATGTTGTAGAGTGCATGTTATCATGATACATGTATGTTGCCTGAATATACTAATTTTGATTAACCTTTTCCCTCATTTTATGTGCATTCTAGTTTACTTGAAGAAGATGACTCAAAAAGTAATTGTAATGTGCAATTTCTCCTTATGTCACAATGGCTCCTTTGCAAGATCACAGACAATCAGAATATCCTGATTTTATCAATTGTCTGCTGTTTACTTTCAAAATAGAACCGTCACATACACCAGAGTTTTCCTTGACATACAACTTATTAAGTAAATTACCCCTGTTCCTGGATATGACCCTGAAAGAACATTATTTTCAATTCATCATTTCATATATAAGGGGTCAAAAGTTCCCCATGTGAGCACTATTCCAGGGGTCAAGGTAAAATTATGACACACACTTTAAGGGAAACAAATAAACAGTTCCTTTATAAGTAACTATTTCAATACTTTAGATTAAGAATCAGACCAGGCAACTTAAAGAGTATTGAAAATAGGATAAAGATTTAATAATAATAAAAAGTCATTGTTCAACTTGATAGAAAAAAAAGCATTTATACACATTTGTATGGTTAGCTATAGGTGTTATCCCCCTTCTTTTATTTTCAAAATTTACACATTTTTGACATCAAACAAATATACTAAACCATGGAAAGTAAAACCACCATTTTGTGCCACATAGAAACTTAGTGGATATAGTGTGATTTATGATAAGTATTCCATGTATTATAATTTACTAACATATGTCATGAAATAAAAAGATGATCAATTAAAGCTTGGTGGTTATTATATATCTATCAAAAAGTTTAGAGTCATCGCTTGGTTGAATGACAGTGATTGTTGTTGATGATTTGGAACTGTTTTTATTCATCTTCTATGTATACTGCAAGAAGGCCCAACAGGGATTATACCTCACACTTAACCCATTACCAAACAGTAACAACATTTAACCACTTTGTTGCAGATGACTCGGGAAACATTTTGGGAAAAGGAGCAATTGCTCGTGACGAGCAATTTCTCCATTTCCCACAATGTTTTCTGCCCTATAAGATTATTTTTTAGTTTCTGAACAGTTTGAAATGTCGTCCGCAAACTCCTTCAAGTCGAAAATTAGGTGTTTGGTAAAGGGTTAATGATGATCATGCGTAGGATTAGACTCTGATTTTGCTGTAGAAGATATAAAGATAAACCCTTGGGTTAAAAGATCTACGTTCCCTCAAGAGTTTAGGACTAATCCAAATTGAAAGTGAAAGACAACATATAAATCATATATATAGTTCTTAGTTTTATCACATCAGATTCACATGCACTGTGTATGTTACCACATTGTATTTGCAATGTTAAGGAGAACAAAAGTGCCAATAAGATAGATGTATTAACGTGAAAATCAGTCCACTGCTTTATTTGTGAGAGTCAGCAAGGCATTTTCCTTTTGCCATTTACATTTCTTCTGATATGGCTAAGACATTTCAGTTACAAAAGCATGAAGTAGTACTCACTAGCTTGTTTGTTTTAACCCTTTCCCAAACAACAAATTCTCGACTCCCAATTTGAAAGAGTTTCCAGATGACATTTCAAAATGTGATGAAATCAGAAAGTAATCTTCTGATAGGGCAGAGAATATTGTGGGAAAAGGAAAAAGTGCTCGTAACGAGCAATTTTCCTTTTCCTACAATGTTTTCTAAAGTCGTCTGCAACTGGCAAAGGGTTAACTTAAATGAGTAAATTGTAGGGAGTAAAAGATTATTTATTAGGATAGGTGTGAGCAAACTGAAGCCATCAAAATCCAATTGGACGTCATAATAAGTAAAAACAACCTACCAAACACCTGATTGGACTTAATCAAGCAACATTATTGAGGACAGTATTTTACTATTGATTATTGAACCAATTCAAACATCCTAAAACATGTATTATTATAATCTAATCATGATAAGTGTGTAATTGGACCCTTTCTCATATCATAGAATAACTGTCTAATAAACGCCAAATTTTCGGCTGTCCCAAATTTAAAGAGTTTTCAGACGACATTGTAATATGTATCAAAATAGGAAAAATAATCTTCTGATAGGGCAGAAAACATTGTGGGTAAAGGAGAAATTGCTCGTCAAGAGCAATTTCTCCTTTTCACAGTGTTTTCTAAAGTCGTCTGCAACAAACTGGTCAAATGTCGCGTTTATTTTGTAAAGTGATAAATTACGATGGCGAACCATGAGTCGTTAGTGGTACAAAAAAATAGGAATTGCATTTGATTTCATTTTAACTAATTGGAATTAATGGATAGAATAATTTAACCAATATGGCATTTTTAAATGGGCTGATTTGAAGGAAACTGAAGATGCATGATCATTAATTATGCAACTATAATAGTGGTAGAAACAAATATGAAAACGATAACAGTGAGTTCACTTTTCAACACTTTGAATTTTCAACTTGTAGATGTGTCAGACCAATATATACATAACCAGAAAGAAATGATATACAGATTTGACATTTTTTTCTTCTTCAAAATCATGTTATGCAAGTAGACTATCATATGATACACTACTTGTATAACATGATTTTGGAAAATGAAATGTCAAATGGTCTGTTTGACCAACTACACTATGTCGCTGCATATTCTCAAATATTCAATAACCGCTAAATCGAACCAGACTTGTTTTTCCTTAATATCTGCATTTAGACAACCATACAATGTGATTGTTCCCTCATGAGGCAATTGACAAGTCAAAATTAAATGCTGTTTTAACAATGTTCTTTTGTTTATTTTGGAGCATGAAATTAAATGACAAATAACAACAGAGATTGAGAAGTTGATTAAGAATTGCGAATATATCCAAGCATAAAGACATGGTGTGCAAATCATTTTGTAACCATTGCATAGCTTTTGAATATGAGTATTCATTCATTGTAGATAGGATCTGAATACGAACTTGTTTTTTTACTTCATTGGCTATTCACCAAAATGTCTTATGCAACAGCACAGTTGCTATACGTTTTTTAAGCCTTTCCCAAACAACACATTTTCGACTGTCCCAAATTGAAAGAGTTTGAGGCCGACATTTCAAAATGTGATGAAATTGAACAATATTCTTCAGAAAGAGCAGAAAACCTTGCAGGAATAGGAAAAGTTTCTCGTTACGAGCAATTCCTCCTTTTCCCACAATGTTTTCTAAAGTCATCTGCAACAATGTCGTCAAATGTCGCTTTTGTTTGGGGAAAGGGTTAATTTCGGTATCCAAGTTTCCTCACATCTTTGAACAAGCAGCTTCAATCCGTTTACATCTTATATCTCTATTCGTTTCTACGCAACTGCATCCGAAAATTTTAAAAGATTAACTTGGAAAAAGGAGACAAACCACGTTATCGTCTTCGTGCCCTTTTATCACAATGGTACCCACATGGTATCACAAATGTTATCAAATGATAGGATCATTTGTTGCCTCACGTTGCTTTCAGTTTCAAACGGTGGGGAAGTTCCTTATGAGGGACTGCCTTCATTACGTCATTCGTTGTTGTTATAAAAGTACCGATCACGCAATAGATTGGATTGATTGATGGAAATGACAAGGTTCAGAATTCATAACTGAATAGATTGAATTGTTTGATGTGACTGATAGCATTCACCAGTCACCATCAACTGACCTACTGTGTGAAATAAGTGCAATGTAGGTGTGGAAAGTTGTGTGGTACTTGTAGGTACTAGTATGTATGCACTTGGTAGCAGCTCTATATCGATGTTTTTCCGGTTATTCTTACCAATTAATCTTAGTTGGTTAGACTGATCAATTAATCTTAATTTATAGAATTAACACATCTGTATGATCACTTGCCAGATGATGCATCATTGCAACTTTTTTTATAGTCTTAAATCAGGGTAAAACAATCTGGATATATTCATATTTTAGAGACTATATCACAACGAAGTATGTTAAGTAAAGTAAGATTGTCATCACATGATCTAAAAATGCAAAGGGGTGCCATAGTAATATATTAAGAAACGAAAGATTTTGTGATTTATGTCCATTTCATGATATTGAAGATGAGTACCATTTTCCATAAATGTGTCCTTATTGTAAAGACTTAAGATCCATTTACTTACCGAAGTATAACATCGAAAATCCCAGTATGTACAAGTTCACCAGTCTGCTTAACACCGATAAAATATCATTACTCGTTAAACGTTCTAGTTACTACAAACATGCATTTATAATAAGAAGAATATAGAATAGAAAATAGTTTCAGGAATTTTATTAAGTTTATCTAAGTCGGCACTCTCATCCTGTATGTCTGTCATATTTTGCTTTGTATGTATATGTATAAGTTGTAAATATACATGTCATTTTCATAGCATGCATGTAAATATAGAATTGTAATAACTATGAACATTTGTGCTTAATGTTGAAATAAAAGTATGTTTGTTATGGTATACCTATGGCCCTGCTAATGAGAATTCCACTAGTTCAAACTGCACACATTTACATTGTGCAAACTTATATTCCGTTTACTTCGATTCTTCGTAGAAGACTACCATTGAAAATGAGACTAATTAAGTCCTAAATCTATGTTTCTTTTTGTTACAATGGCTCCCACAAATGTTACCAAATGATCGAATCAACTGTCACGTATTGTTGCTTTCAATTTAAACCGATTGTAAGTTCCGCTATGACGCAGTGTTTCAACTATGTACGTCATCAGAACGATATTTGTTGTTATGGTAGTACTTAACTCTTAAAATAAAGGAGTGTGTGATGGGAATATTGACGATCAGCACCCAATAGTGAATAAATTGAAATGTGCGATGTGAATCGCGGCATTTACCAGTCACCACCAACTGACCCATTGTAAGACAGAGTAATGTCAGAGTTGTTGAGTTGGGTGTGGAAGTGTTTGCGTTGCTTGTATACACCAGGAAGCAGATTTATATGAAAAAAGAAAAGAAGTTATATTCATATTGATATGTGAAACAATAGTTTATGTATTGTACTTGAGTCAAAATAAAGATCTGTTCTGTAATAAACCTATCTACAAATTAAACTTTGCTGGCAAAGTTAACAATTCTGTTTGATCACTATGATTTATTGTTTGTGTTTTTCATTGTCTGCTGTTGAGTTATCGTCCCAAATTCTAATCTATCACTGGGGAAAATTTTAAAGTAACAGACGTTACTGCAGCATCGGAAACAGTTTTTCTGTGTTTTGTCCATATGTAATTGTATTTCTTTCCAATCCTTTGCAAAAATCCGTCAAAACAGGTGTACGAAGTATGTGTTAGTAAAACGGAAGACGCACTGGGTTAACCGGTCTGGTCTTTGTAACGTTTTAACCCTTTACCAGAAGCCAAATTGTCGACTATCCCAAATTAAAAAAGTTTGCAGACGACATTCCAAAATGTGATGAATTTGAAAAACAATCTTCAGAAGGGGCAGAAAATATTGTGGGAAAAGGAGAACTTGCTCATAAAGAGCAAGTTCTCCTTTGCCCACACTATTTTCCAAAGTCGTCTGTATTAAACTGGTCAAATATCGTAATTGTTTGGTATTGGGTTAAAGGGGATGAGTATATGACTTTTTCACTCTTTTGTGAGCATGGTACATATCCTCCCATAACAATCCATTCCAAGTAGTCAATTTGATTCTAGACAGCACATTCATTAGGGGAAAGTAAATACGGCTGCAAAGGAAAGGTAAGAAGTCTTCGTCGTCAATCGGACGGAAATTGTTATTTTCTGATGATTGATGTCGTACAATACTGAAACTAGTAATGTTAAACTATAACTAGCAATGTCAAAGACGACTTACTTTTTCTTGAATTCCGTCAAAATGAGTTCCGTTGGAGAAAGGTAAAGCGTGGCAACTAGTGCTGTGAAGCATTTTATTCGGGTTTTCTGTGTTTCACACATTAAAAAAATGTGGCATTGATTGCAAACACGATTCGTTTTTAGAAGAAAAAACAAAGGTAAGAAATAATTGCTTGAACGTGAGAAAGTTTAAACAATACCCCGTTGTTTGTTCAGTCCACTAATCAAGACGGCTTCAAAGATAAGATGAGGACCGACTCTTTTTGATCTCCCATCAGTCATTACCTACTCGACGGTAAACCGGTATCGCTCCCGCTTTAATTAATAAACCCATTAACTCCCGTCTTTGATTGGGCACATCGCCTCGCTGTTTTCATTTCCACCCCACATTGCTTTCACCTAGGGTAACACGTCCGAGACAAGCAGGTGGTCATAAACAGCTGATTGGGTGACGGGCTATGACGTTATCTTACAAAGTGTATAAGTGTGGTCTTTTTAGGTTTTAAAGCTACTATTTGGATTATAACAAGAGTTGCAACGGATTCAGCATTGTGATAAATGGATTATAGCACATGTGAAAAAGGTATCATTCCCACTTTTAGTTTAACCCTTTTAATTTACAGATTATTGAAAAAGGAGGCTATATTGCATGGAAAATAAGGGAGAGATTACAGGTTTTCTTTCAGTTTGATGATCTTAATTTGTTAATCTAAAATAAAGTTATCGACGAATGTTGCAAAATATTCATAAGTTATACATGAATCACATTTCCGCCTTTGGGCATTATACTAGAGACATGGATGTCTCTGATTATACATTGCAATTGAGTCTAAAATGGTTAACACCTTGATAAAGATACAAGAATTAATTCACATAGGCACAACGTCATATTCAAGAGTATTTCTTTAAGTTCTGAACAGTTTCGAGAACAGTATGGTATCTGAACATGAAATATTTGGTTTAGAATTCCACGTGAAGCGGGGTCCACTTTGCGACCTTTCATAAGCTAGTACCGATTATGTATCAAGGTAGGATAATTGAGAATTTAATGATACAAGTTGTAAGAATTTGCCTACATCGATGAAATTGTAAAAGGTTTAAACACGATTAAAGGACACACCCTCGGATGGCAACGTATGATATATAATCTCTTATTTCGATTCCTTCTTCATCACAGTGAGGATGAATGCAGTCGGTTCTATGGCTACGTCTCGACGTCGTCGGAGTAGGACCGTCTTTACTTCCGAGTCCATTAAGAGCATGGAAGAGCTCTTCGAGATCAACCGCTATCCGGACATTCACGAACGGGATCGCTTAGCTTCGGAACTCTCCATTCCGGAACCGAGAATACAGGTAAAATTAATAAGGTCATATGATGTCTTGAGGAACGAACAAGAACGATTTATTCCTGATTTTTGAACAGTTTTGGGGAAGAATCCAAGGCGGTTAGAAATTTCAAGACAGTTCTTATTGCTGAATACTATTTGTGAAATGACACTTCTTTCAGTGTTATGCAGGTAGTTTTATGTTAAAGAACAATGAGCTTGTATACTTAGGTTCTATTGAACTTTGTTCTGTTCTGTACAGTAATTCAGAATGACGGCTACGAATTACCATGTACAATCTGATGTTGCTAAAAGTGTTTTTCATGTATTAAGCAATGCCGTCCATCTTTGCAAAACTAATGGGCATATAAGAGTTTGTTGTACACAGTTCGAGGGTTCAGTTCAATATTATAGTTTATGAAACAATTACTTTAATATAGTCTTGCACTGAACCCTCGAGTTAGTAAACCATTTATCGTTGGCCTTTCACTTAAAACAACCTTCTCGTCGAGAAAAGTATTTTGAAATGCACATACATACAAAGGCTGTGGGGTAGAAGTAAAGATGAAGATTGCAACGCTTAAACTTATATCAAAATCTGGATGATCCAGGCATAGACGGTTTTACTATGGAAGTGCAGCTTAGATGATCCAAGATACGCTTACCTCGACGTCCATAACAAATAACACAATGTGAACTTTAACAAGAATGTTATTTATGTGAACATATTAAAGGAACTGTTAACATATTTATCGTTCATACGTCACTCTAGGTCTGGTTCCAAAATCGACGATCAAGGACTAAAAAGGGCAACAATAATGGCGAATCCTGCATTAATAAACACGAGAGTCAAGGGCTTGTTCAACAGGACCAATCGCTTGATTCAACCAACCAGTCCACTCCAGAAAAGCCATACCCTAGCATCCATGTAAGTCATTTGTGCATAACCTCATATGGATATTCTCACAATCTTATACTATGTAAACGCATTTGTGCATAACCTTATATAAATATTCTAACAATCTGATACTATCTTAACGCCATTGTGCATAACTTTATATAGATATTCTAACAACCTTATACTATCTAAACGCAATTGTGCATAACTTTATACAAATATTTTAACAACCTTATACTATCTAAACGCAATTGTGCATAACTTTATATAGATATTCTAACAACCTTATACTATCTAAACGCAATTGTGCATAACTTTATATAGATATTCTAACAACCTTATACTATCTAAACGCAATTGTGCATAACTTTATACAGATATTCTAACAACTTTATACTATCTAAACGCAATTGTGCATAACTTTATACAGATATTCTTACAACCTTATACTATCTAAACGCAATTGTGCATAACTTTATATAGATATTCTAACAACCTTATACTATCTAAACGCAATTGTGCATAACTTTATACAGATATTCTAACAACCTTATACTATCTAAACGCAATTGTGCATAACTTTATATATATATTCTAACAACCTTATACTATCTAAACGCAATTGTGCATAACTTTATATAGATATTCTAACAACCTTATACTATCTAAGCGGCGCAATTGTGCATAACTTTATATAGATATTCTAACAACCTTATACTATCGAAACACAATTGTGCATACCTTTATATAGATATTCTAACAACCTTATACTATCTAAACACAATTGTGCATAACTTTATATAGAAATTCTTACAACCTTATACTATTTAAACGCAATTGTGCATAACTTTATACAGATATTCTAACAACCTTATACTATCTAAACACAATTGTGCATAACTTTATATAGATATTCTAACAACCTTATACTATCTAAACACAATTGTGCATAACTTTATATAGAAATTCTAACAACCTTATACTATCTAAACGCAATGTCCACTTCAATGCATGCATGCTTCTGATGATTCCTCACTTGTATGATGTTATACGATAGTATCTCAAGTCTGCTTACTGTTTCCTCGGTGATATTGATTAGCTTGTGTTGATAGATGAATACATAGTGTCACAGTGTCTTCTTTAAACGTCTGTAACACAAAGCCCTTGTATCCTAAGTTGGACACGTAATCGCCTGAGTTGGTGAGGTTGGGCTTTATGTTTTGGTCATTGGAAGAGTATCTTGGTAAATCCATCACCAAACAATAACACCATTTAAACAGTTTATTGCAGACGACTCTGGAAAACATAGTAGGAAAAGGAGAAATTGCTTTAAACGAGCAATTCCCCCTTTTCCAACAATGCTTTCTGCCCTATCTGAAGATTATTTCTCAATTTCATCACGTTTTGAAATGTCGTCTTCAGACTTTTTCAATTTGGGACAGTCGAAAATTTGGCGTTTGGTAAAGGTTTAATAAATACATAATCTAAAGATACATGTACATACGACCACAGGCGTTCACGTGTAAGGGGATCACAGCATGTGAAATATCGCAAACCATCTGGTTATGACAGGGATTTTATCTCTCTATTTGTTTGCGAATTCTTTGTTTTCTATTTGGAATGACGGTATTGATCCCTTACTCAACAATACCTTACTTATATCCATCGTTTGTAGAAGGTTTAAGAATCCAGTGACTGTGTGACAAAGTGATGAATTGCTCTTAAAGTTCAAGTTATCAAATTTTACACTGGTTTCTAACAATATCACTAAGAATTTTGTCTCGCTCCTTTGACGTATGTTTCAACGTGCTGTTGCATCCAATTTGGGTCAGTCACAATTTATCCTATGGAAAGATGGTTTAAAGCAGAGCTATATTGCATATTCTAATTGTCATACATTTTTATAGGGAGTCACGCCAACTACAGAACCAGCACTTACGGTTACAGATCCCCAACATTCGGAAGAACTCAGACCTCACAGAGACCAAAACGCCCATCAGCCACTCTACATGACATCAGATCAGATGGTAAACACCTACCGGGATTGGCTTTCGTTACAGTACAACCTGACTGCCTGGCAAGGATGGATCCCAATGCTTCAGAACGAGTACCAGCAACAATGCTCTCCGGTCAGTGAGGCGAGAATCGACCGTATCGATCACGTTTTCGAAGAGCCGATAGAAAGCACATCCGGTTCGCAATGCAGCGAAAACGAGGCGAAAACAGAGGAAGATGAAGAGTGCATTGTGGATCGACTGTTTCGTTTTAGTAAGAAACGACAGCAACACATTTCCGGCAAGAAAAGGGGGCCTGAAGAACAGGAGCTCTACACCATGAAGGTACCCCGAATTGGAAAGCCTCGGTGCTCTACGGACAATTTCGAAATACCGGAAGAGAGAATTTCGGACGGGTACCCGACTTCCAGTTTCTTTCCTGTTAGTGATGTGTAACCCAGAAAGAGAAGAAAAGTAGATGAAAATTATTCTTATGAAAAAGTAACGATGTTTTCGTGGATGTGTGAATTGATTATTGTGTCAAAGACAGAACATAATAGTTTTGATTAATTACATTATGTGTCATAATTCATTCTTGAACCATCGATTGTCGGAGCGTTTTTTTATCAATCATTCACGAATGAAAGAATATGTACCTTGACAAATTTGACAGCAACACCATTCAACGAATAAAGGGAAGAGAAAACGTATTTTCTTTAAGAAAATCAGTAGAAACTTTTGTGACAGTAGAAAAGATTGATTATTATGAAATATGATATACCATTGACTGTATTTTTATCAAATCAATCACAAAATCTAGGTGATTAATTAATCTAGTTTGGTATTATGGTTTCCATCTCATATCAAACATAACGTATGTTTTCTTTATGCTTTTTCTATCATCACCTTTCAATTTGGATCAATCACACTTTTTGGACGACATTAAGCTTTCATGATGTGCAAATTATCCTAGTAAAGATCACAATGAACTATTCGTATAGTAGAATATCACTAACAAATGTCTCATGAATAGAAGAGAATAAATGATCTTGTCACCAGTGCAATTCACAGACCGATAACACGGTGCTGTCTAACAATTTTGTTATCCGTCACTAGATCACGTGATCCCTACGCGTACCTCTCAATTTTGCAAATTCTTTTTACTTCGTGCTTTTTTTAATCTTTTTTCATATTTTGCATCGAAGGTCGAAGGTTCTAGCCCCACGGTGGGAGTTGGTCCGAAGAATGTTTCTCGTGGGATTTGTTCCGAAATGGCCGGTTCATGTGCCGCGAGTTAAATTTAATGGTTACCGACTTATATCCGCTAGGCGCCTTGCATAGTAATAGAAGTTGGGAGGTACTTGGTATAATCTGTAAAAAGTATCTCATAAGCCAAAGCTGGCTGGCCCTTTCAATAGGGGTGACACTTTAATAAAATAACCTTTACCTTTACCTTTGTTTATTTGAGTTCATATGTGTAACGGAATGCATTAAATAGATGGTTGGTGTCTTTAAATAGGAAAACTTATATGGTCCGGCTTCGGGTCATCGGATTCGCCTTTGGCTCACCGGATAATATTCTGACGCCTTGCCGGAGAACAATTCCAATTCAAAACACCAACTATCTATTCTCTATAAGCCTTCACATCCTGTAACATTTTTCGAAATATAAATTGTGGTGTGTAACCTGTCACGTTTTGATGTGCGTAAGTAGACTTTGCTTGCAGATATTAATTTACTGCTATGTTGCCAAAAGCTTTTTTTTCTTTTAAACTGTTGTACTTTGTAGGATTTGTGTTAAATCTGAAGTATTGAATAGCGATTAAGGACGTACTTCTTAAATCCAGGGACTTACAAGTGATACAAGTTTGCTTTATTATATATTTTGTTTTCAAATATTACAATGATTGATAGAATATCCGACTTATATATAGTATATAAGACAAAGGTCTGCTAGTAATGAAATATGGGAATATTCAACTGTGTTTTGTTCTGTTAAGAACAATAGTCATCTAACCATTTAAAAAAGTTCGTTCTTCTATTTGTATTTATTTTCTATGTCACGAATATGATGTTATATTTTGCATGTACATTAAAAGCTGTTTAACGTTCCCAAAAGTGTTTGTTTAATATCTGTTTATATATGGACATTGATTTGTATCATTTCTTCTTTCTTTCATCATCGTTTATAAGACTAGTTCATCTTTTTGTATCCTATTGTTAAAATCAAATTGATTTCCCCTGAGTTTATATTCAAAAATATTTAAATTGATATGACATCGAGAGTTCTTTAAGCCAACAATCTTTTGAAGATTTGTATCTATAATTTTCAACAAAAAGTATTGTAATGAAACCAGTATGGCGTTAACAATTCGTTCAAACAGTTACATGGGTAAAGATAAAGCCTTGCTTCTAACCCTGATGCGTTTTAACCCTTTCCAAAACAATAACCACATTTGACGACTTTGTTGCAGACGACTTTAGAAAGTAACAAGCAATTTCTCCTTTTCCCACAAGGTTTTCTGCTCTTTCTGAAGAATATTGTTCAATTTCATCACATTTTGAAATGTCGTCTGCAAACTCTTTCAATATGGGACAGTCGAAATTTTCTTGTTTGGGAAAGGATTAAATTACTTCGGTATTCGAATACCCTTTACCTGTTTACTATCATTACATCACACGCTCCGAACTTGCTTAGAACTTGTGTAGAGCTGTAACTTGCCGCTATCCAGTGTTACACACATATCATGGGACCCTATGCTTCTTTCCCGCGTTTCTTTAAGTTAAATAGTCACCTTAAATCGATGTTTATTTGCTATGTCTGCTGTAGGAACCCCCTGTAACTGTTGCAGTAAGATGGAAGAAGAAAATGCCAACGCGCCTATTGTTTCTTGTTCAACTATTTCCCTATCTTTTTAGAATTGCATTTATATTGGAAATGCTTAACAAGCATATCTTTCTTTGCTCTTCTAGAATTTTCTCTAGACTGGAAACCAGTCTCTCATCTATCGAATACAGAGCAATTTCTGCTTTTTCCACAATGTTTCCCAAAGTCGTCTGAAACAAACTGGTCGAATGTCGTTAGTCTTTGGTAATGGGTTGAACATTTCACATTATTGTCGCTATCATGCTCCTCTGTGTGCAAAGGTGTGAATATATTTGCCTGTCAGAAGAGTTTACAAGGGAGGTAATTAAAGTTTTATCAGCTCGTCAACTATTTAAGAGTTATCTGTATTTGTGTTGTGCGGGAATCTTTTTTGATGAGTCCCGGCCGACTAGTTGATAAACTTCGGGAATTCTGGGCGAAAGATTTTGTCGAAGAATGTCATTGTCCAAATCCTACTTTACTAGTATACCAGTGGTTGACAAAAAAGCATACAAACGTACGTGAACCAAAAGTCGTTTTAAAAGCATACGAGCTCTCAGAAAAACCGCAAAACTGGTTTAAAAGAGTCAAAAATTATGATAGAAGCTGTTGAAACATAGCGAGAGAACACATGTTCATGACAATATAACGCTTGCACTATTTATTATCTATTTTTCATAAATTTAAGAGATTTTTTCATAAATTTGGTGCCGACCAATTTAACTTAATTGTTTACATTCGAGTTACATCTAAAATAGCAAGTAGCGCTCTGATTGATAAATGGCGAACACCTGGTTTTGTGAAAACATATTCAATTCAATTAATTTTATTCAGTAGAAAGCAAAAAGTACTTTTTACAAAAACAATAAGTAAATCAATGGAAGAACATGATAATAGTGTTGGCGAGAAGCTATGCAAGCGAATACATACATAAATACGAGTATAGACTTTAATTAACGATAGACAATCTAAATGTGCCTGCATGAAAAATGAACTTACTTAAAAATAGTATTTCTCTTTATTTTGTGTCATCATAAGCTTAGAAATCTTTTGAATAGTTGGCCAGGTATAATTATATGAGTTCAAATATTGTTTTCTCAGATCATTATACGCTGGGCAAATAAGAAGGAAATGATATTCGTTTTCGATATAATTATTTTTACAAATTTTACAGTATCTTTCTCATCTTGGAATTCTATCATATCGCCCTCGTTCGACTTCAAGTTCATGAGATGAAACTCTAAATTTACATAAAGAAATTCGTAATCGCTTATCAGTAATGCATTCAAGATATTTTTCAAGCAAGAACTCATGTTTATACATACAATAAGACACTAATTTTTCTGAGATATTTATGTTTGAGTACCAACTTTGATAATATTGGTCATAAATTCTTTGTTTGATGCATCTATAATTTACCATTTCAATATTCTGCTGCATCCATAGGTTATTGAAACCTAACGATTCTAACAATATTTTCAAATGATATGCCCAGTTATGACCATTATAATTGATATCATTATTTGCATCACTTTTCATCATGTATAAACTTTTTTGGTTAAAATATTATCTGAAGGTTGTAGAAGCTTTATCCGATATCGGACCATGTTACAATTACTATTTATATTTAATGGTACTCTACCTAATTCTCCATATAAAGCTACTAGATTTGTAGAGCGTTTGACACACAAAATTTTTCTTCAAAATTTGGTTAGGGTCGCTTCAACTTCTGTTCCTTTATGATAAGCCCATATTTCTGATGAATAATTAGCGACTGGTAGTACTAAAGAACCAAACAATTTACATTTTTGTTTAATGTTAAAATCGAATCTACTAAAAATAGAAAAAAGGTTATACAATGCCCTATTTGCACTTTCAGCAATTTTTTGCTGTGTTCTTGACCAATTTCCATTCTTAAAGAGATGAACACCCAGATATTTAAAAGAAGAGACAACTTCTATTTGTTTATCATAAAGTAAAAATGTATGTACAGTTGGGAGTCTACTCCGCTCAAAAATCATTATCTTAGTCTTATCAACATTGATCTTCAAATCTCTTTGATAACAATAAACCTCAACATCGTTCAGCATTAGCTGCAAAGTTTCTAGTGACGAGGCAAATAAAGCCTGGTCATCAGCAAATAATATCAAAAACAATCGCAATTCCTCAATAGTAAAGATATCTGTTAAATCAGAATTAATGTGTTCTAAAACATCGTTTACAAACATTACAAAAAAAAGAGATGAACTTCAGTCTCCCTGTTTCAAGCCATTCTTGATATCGACTGGATGTGAAATCTGTCCACTTAGTTTTACAGACGATTTTACTTTATCATACATTGCTTTTATAGCATTAGTCATTTTGGTGCTTTCGCCTTCAGAGATGAGTCGCTTCCATAGTAAGGATCTATTTATTTTATCATAACATTTTTTATAATCTATAAAAGCTGTATATATTTTCCCCCCGAATGTAATACTTTTGCCATAACAGAATGCAAGATGAAAATACAGTTCCCTGTACTTTTCCCCTTTTGATAACCATATTGATTTTCACATATAATGTTACATTTTTCATTCCATTAAGTAAGTCTGTTCATTAAAATTTGAGAATAAACATTAGCTAATATATTGTTGAGCGTAATCCCTCTATAGTTTTTTGGCTCATCCGGATCCCCACCTTAAAGATAGGAATAATATACATCCTGTCATTTATCCAAGATTAACAATGTGAAGATTCAAAATCATGAATTTCTCGGGTTTTATTGGTTCCCAATATTTCTCGGCTGACCTTATTTTATCGCTAATTGTAAACAAACCTTATAGTATTCACTCTTTTAAAAGCACAATGTGAACGTATTACAGTCGCAATTCCTTTGTAAAAGGGAGTTATAAATACCTTTAAGTTATTTTTGAATTACTCTAGAACTTTCACAGTTTTATTGTAAATGAGTGCAAGAATGGCTTTAATAGAAAGGATGTTAAAAATGTTTTAAAAAGCCACACTTGTCGTGACCGTCAACTTCCCGATTCTGGTGGTATGTGATAACCAATTCTTTATAACGACGTTACGTCCCAACATTCTGCAGATAAATTGTAGTCTAAGACCGACTTTTTTGGACATGCGAACCCGTCGACTGCAATTTCTCTGCCGAGTGGTTGGCGGTGCGCCATAATAAAGCATGGGTTATCATATATCACCAGAACCGGAAAGTTAATGATGAACTCATGAGGTGAACACAATGTGGCCATCGTTTGCAAAATAGGTGAAAATACAAAAAATACTTGTTCCGCGGCCATTTTGTTCGGACATAAGATCATTAACATTGGTCGCGCGATTCCCCCTTCTGATATAAAGACATACCACCTTTAAAGACTTTATCGTGGGAATGCTTTAAACTGCACGAATGCTTTAAACTGCACGAACAATGTTTCATGCAGCGTTCATTGGACAGGCAATCTTTGGTTAAAAGGGTTGTGCATTGCCGACCATTATCTAAAAAATCTAAAGAATACAACATTGACTTTGAGCATACGCATTTAATGTCTGGATGAAATTAAGTGTATTCACCTATCATTAACAGCGAAATTACTAATGAACCATCGATGTCTAGCCACGTGACGTATCGATGACAGCCAGCCTCATTAAGTATGTTTCAACGTGTGTATTTATTCGTACTAATGATATCATTATGAGCATGCGCAACGTAACGTTACTTCATCGAAGTCTCGCGGTATTTCCCCGCGGGCCTGCTGGAAATCGGATACTTCGGATGTTATTGCAATGATTCCTATGTACATGAAATACAATCGGTGCGTTATGGATATGTACACATGTATGGATACATGTACCTACCAGATTTACTGTTCTTTAATTGACTGTAAATCAAGTATATTTTTTCCTGACGATTGCCCCCGAAATATTTAATTTATCTTCACTCCAATGTAACATAGTAATTGAGCAATGAACAGAGAAAGGGACATTTAAGTTTGTTGATTTTAAGCCTATACGAAACAATGACGACATTTGACCAATTTGTTGCAGACGACTCTTGAAAACGTTGTGGAAAAAAGGAGGAATTGCTATTAATGAGCAATTTCTCCTTTTCCAACAATGTGTTCTGCCCTATCAGAAGATTATTTTCCAATTTCATCACAATTTGAAATGTCGTCTGCAAACCCTTTCAATTTGGGACAGTCGAAAAACTTTGGTATTTGGTAAAGGGTTAAGCGAACTTAGTCTATATGGTTCCATGTAAAACAGTCATGTCAAAAAGACTCATCAATTGGGATCCACTCGTGCAGGTTGGAATCCACTGACTTGCTAAATATTTCTGTAATACTACAAAGAAACACTTCATATGATAGTCAAACTTTCCAGTTTTATTATACACGTTTAAATCTGCAATAAGAAACCTATTTCTTTCTTTATTCAACGTATGAACTAATTTGAGCAAAATAAACGCGATCTTTAATACAAAATATTAAGGACCCAAACGACCCGAGAGTGCTCTGTAAAGACGCGTGGCGATACATGAAATACAATAACTCGAGTAAATAGATACATAATTGTTTACTAAATCTGATATAGTCTTGAACTTTCTGATCCAAAGTATAAGAAAGCCGCGCATTTAAAGAGGAGTTCACTCTGACATATTTCTTCATGGTATGTCAATTTAACGCTCCTCCAACAACAATCGTAAAGGCACAAGGAAAAAAAATGAATCACTACGATTGAATCGCCATTTAAGGTTGGGAAATAAATATCTGCGTTGATTTCCTTTCTCCCCAGATAGAAATTTCTCATGCATGTATGGCGAAGGGAATGGAAGGAGGCGAATGCCGAGAGAAAACATTATGCTGGTTTACGGCTGGATTTCTTTCTGAATACAAATAGGATCTAACGAAGTCCGAATTAAGCCAGAAGCAAGAAAATCCTACGGGAAATTTCCGCTTTCTTTATCCTCTCTAAATGGAAACCATTACCCTTATGCCGCTCAACGCTAAACGGACAATCATGACTTGTTATTTCGCTGCTGTACTAAATGTTCATATTTCATTCATAGAAAAGATGGATGTGTCATCTTATGGCTGTGAATACGTCACTTTATACCAAAGAGCAGGCCTTTGATACCACTCTCTTCTTTTTGAATTATGTCCGTTTAAAGTATTCTATATGGAAATCAACAATAAACGATAGATATAAAGAACAAAACATTGGTTAAATCATAACACAGTATCAGGTAAAACGCGTTGAAAGGAAGTTCTTAGTTTGTCTCAACTGTATTCAAGTATTTTATATTTAGAAACGGGCTTCAAGTTGTCTCTATGTGTAGCTGCCATTCCTTCCCCAGAATGCCTTCTTTTGTCGTACTTACACGTACTGCACAAGTAACTAGGGATGAAAGTGTTTGAGAACTGTGTTTTGAAATATATGAATGGATAAATAAGGACCGATGATGAATCTTGTTGTAGATTGCATTAAGTAGACATTGAGTAGGAGCAAAAATGCCTCTATTTCATTTATAAAAAGGAAGGGTTCATAAAATATGTGTTCTCTCCATGCGTTTTTCTGATCGGACGACCAGTATATTCTGTAATAATCCAAACGAATTGTTTCGCGATCGTATCTCACTGTCTCTTCTCTAGTCGTTGGTATATATGACAATCCAAATCCTGGTGATAATGTACAACAACTTTAGAAATAGGACCAAAAGTAATCTATAAGTCAAATAAAGGATAGTCTTCTGACCAATTAAAAATCATTAATGGTAGGCTAGACATAGACAAAATAAACAATCTTAGAGAAAATGTACATTTTGTAATTGAATTGAATCAGAGGACAAACATCATTTATGCTTAGTTGCCCCTACCAATAGAGTATTGACAGAAACGTTTTTTTTTTACCAACACACCCGGTCGAGTGGTCATCTTTAGGACATTTTTTTGACAATTCGTACCGTACTTAATAATGTAATGTACAATTATATGTTTACATTTAACGACCGTCTTGTCACCAACACAGAGCATTATCACACTTACATGCAATAACCATTAGTTGCCTGTCATGTTAGATACATAAATACGTGCATTAAGCATGTGTAATTAGACTTCGGGATAAATGCACATATATTTGTAATTGACTTAACCTATTGCTCTGGCAGTTTGGAGACTAACAGTAATTCAAGAATGATGGGTATTTATTAAATGTTGTTCGCTGTAGACAAGGTCCCATGTAAGCATGTATGGGACTTAGTACAGTGTATATATATTCTTTTAGTATAGTATTTAAGGTATATCGCCATCCTGTACTTAATAGAGATAGCTTATCAGCTCGATCCAAGGTGATACTGCCTCACATACTTATGGTGCGAAAAATGACCAAAATTCCCACCTCAATGCAATATATTTTATTTATAAAAGGCAATAATTCGACAATTATTTAGGTATTTACTAAAAATTAATATTGGCTTCAAATTATCCAATTGTGTATTTTGCGATAATTTAGTATTGATATTTAACATTTTTGTACAACCAGTCGTAGCATAGAGATATGTATGTAATATATATTAGTATAACTTGTTGACGTTTTTTACCCGTATTACTGGATAGTGTAGACCGTGACAATACGAGCTTTAGTTCCAGCCACATATGTACGCATTGAACTTTTCAAAAGATATTTTTGAGTGAATGCGATTGCATAGAGCTGTAAACAATGAATGTGTTATATCGCAAATTGAATCAATGATACACGTTCTGTCACTGTTTGCTTAACCCTTAGAATGTTAGGTAATTTTCAAAATATCGATTTTTATGTCGTCTGCTTTTCAAAACCTTCAATATCTTCTTAATTTTGATGACGAAAGATACTCAACTTAGCAAATAGGTTAGACCACAGGCCAGCTGTCAATTTACTTGGCGGCTGGTCTGGATCTAACCTGTTTGCATAAGCATGAGGTCAGTTACAGCAGTTTAAGAGTTAAGTTATTCTCTCCCTCTCTCTCGTGAAAAAACAAAACGTTAATTCGTTTAATGTTTGACGATTCATCAATCGCAGTTCGTATCAAAGGAAATGATAGAGTCTTACTTTAACGATCAAAGAAAACACATATGATAAAATAACGGAATGCTCGATGAGCATTTCGAATGCTTTATGAAAGAAAGTTGGAAAACTTGTCAAACAAGGACAGTGTGCGGTTATAAAGGACCATGATTTTCTTTTTTATTATTCCAATCTTATCAGTTCCCTTCATCATGCACGCTTTATCAACGGGTCATTCGCCGAAGAGTTAATCCATTACCAAACAATAACGAAATTTGACCAGTTTGTTGCAGATGACTCTGGAAAATATTGTGGGAAAAGGAGAAATTGCTCTTAACGAGCAATTTCCCCCTTTCTCACAATGTTTTCTTACCTATCAGAAAATTATTTTCCAATTTCCTCAGGTTTTGAAATATTGTCTGTAAACTCTTTCAATTTGGGACAGTCGATCATTTGGCGTTTGGCAAAGGGTTTAAAGTAAGAAAGAAACGGATGTATATATGTTACAATCGCATTATTTCGTTCTATATTTGAGATACATAAACAACACCAAAACAGAATAGAAAAAAGAAAAGAAAAACGCTGGCGGAAATAAGCATATAAGCTAACAACAAAGCTATGCATGATCTCAAAACGTTCATGAGTAAAGAGTAAAGAGGATTAAACGCTTCGACATGTATCGGGAATAAAAACAACACATAATCTATGGAGCTACGTCATCATCAATGGCCAATGAAAACCGAGCGCCTCTGTATGGGCTTTTCTCAATATTATAATATCATGGGGGAGTACTGACAGGGTGCTCAAGGATTTAGGTCGAGACCACTGAGTCGTTTTTCCTTCTCTCGGAATAATTCATATCAGTTATTTTTCTTTACATATATCTTTATTTTCTGATTTATCAGACCTGTTAATAGTAATAATCGATATTAGTTTGGATTCTTATTTTTCGAAAAAGGTAAGTTTGATCTTATTGACGTTTATCTGTCCTCCTTTAAAACCCCTTTATCAGCGGATATTGATATTTGTTATCTGATAAGAACACACTTCATTAAATGTCCTGTTTAGATCTTATACAGTTTGTTAATGTAAGAGAATTGGGGACCGTTATCGTGCGTTTGGTGTGAAATTGTTATGTACTTAACATAAGCCTGCAGTGGATTGTTTTCTGAATACTAATATAATTTGAAACGTTTTTTTACTAAAAAAAGTTAATTAAAAGCAATGAGCGGTTTACTCATTTGTCAGGATTGTTTTGACAGTAACCTTCTTTGGGTAATCAAACAATTTCAAGATATAAAAAAATGTGAATAACTAATTAAGTCGGCCAGGGCGTAGTCTTTTGGTAGCCATATTGAACTGTGAAAAGTACATTTTCAAAAATAACAACCTTCAAGCCTTTCAAAACGACCTAAGACTCTTCCTAGCATAGACAAGGATTTGTGGAATTAAACAAATTTAGACCAAATTTTTTCAATACAGTCGTTTCGAAAATGTAAATATCGTTTATGCGTCTCCGGTCAGGGTCAAGGTCTCCCGACATTCCAGGACTTGCATGAGTAATAAGCCTTTCATCACGTGACTAGGTGGTCCGCCATTTGCAAAAGGTAGATCTGTCAATTACGCTCAAGATCGAAATAAAATCTGCGTCGAAGAGTGATGGTAGTAGAGGCTTCAATTTGTTCTTTACCTTGTAAATAAAAAATGAAATCAAAGTCCAAAAGAGTCTTTCAAAATTCTCTGCGATGATCGGTATTGGGCTAAAGCAATTTGTTGTACGAGGTATTTACCAAACCTTTCTATCCATAGAGTTTCCCATATTACGCTGGGCTCTCAGCAAGCTCTGATAACCGACTTTAGGTGTGATTGTTTTCAATACATTTTGCTGTTACAATATTTTGTTTGATTGGTTGGTTTGGGTTTTATACCCTGTTCAACACTATGTAATTAATATAACGACAGCAATATTCTGTGTTCTGGTATATCATCATCGATGCTGCACTATTTCAAAGCCAAAGCCTTTTCCATCGACATATAGGACAAACAAACTGTTTTGTCACCGAAAGACAAACGGTCAGACGCAAATGAATCATGTTACATTGGTCGTATAAAACGTTAGGACAACAATTGGTTAAGAATGCTCTTTAAGAGCAATTTCTCATTCTCCCACAATGTTTTCCAGAGTCGTATGCAACAAACGTCAAGGTTCATCCGAGTCAGTCATCTTGAGCTAGTATAAGTAATAGGGGAATATATAATTGAATCTGTAGGGTATGCATTTCAGTAAAATTCATAAAGCATCCATCAACACCTTCATCATTATCATAACTTATTGCTACTGTTTTGTCCAGTTTTCAAAAATGGAAAAATTAATTCCTCTCATTTTCTTCAATTTTAAACTGTCTGGTTTATACCGATCCTGATTTCTATACACCTTATACTCTACGCAATATATGTGTTCGCTTATATTACGTTTTGTCAATTACGCCTTTGTATACTACCTATATTCACGTCTATTGATCGATTAACAAATATTGTGACTCGGGATAAAAGACATTTTGACAATACGCTTCAATTGGTTTCTTTTGTCGGTCTATACAAGCAATAGAAATGATTCACACGGTTATGCAGGCACATACTTGTAATTTTGATAACAGTTAAGGATTGAGATCGAGGACTTGTAAATACCGGATACTCGTCAAAATGAATGTGTCGTTTACTCTTTACTCTTCACACTCAGAAATAACTATCTCTGTCTTATCTGCTGTAGTAGAGTATAGAAACAGCTGAGAGAAAGAGGCCAAGTGTTCACAATGAGCAATTTATAATTATCCTTCAATTCTTTGGTTAAAATGGTTTTTAGCCTATTGTATAAAGAACATATTTGGTATTTCTTTCTTATTGCACACAGGGATTCGTAGTTAGGATACTTTTTTGGGGCAATGTCGCTCATTTAGAAATTTATCAATCATACCGCAAGTGACCTAAATCTTATCCCCTTATGATAAAAAGGATGATCAGAGGCAAATGAAACCATATGATATTTTAGGGGTATTCCTCAGTTAGAATGTATGCTTCTTTTGGAAAAGGACATTGTCAATCTGAAACATATCTCCTTTATTCGAAAATAAACGTTTTCAGTTGATAGCAGCAAACCATTAGAAATCCGACAATTGTTATGAAACACTTTCCCTAATACATGTGTTATTTCCTTTCTCTCTGTAATGTATGTCTAGTAGTGTGTCTGTGTGTTTGTCTACAAGTGTGCCTGTCTGTGTATCTATGCGTGTATCCTTGTGTATGTTTCTGACTGTTTGTCTATGTTTGACAGTATGTATGTTTATATGTCTGTGTGTGTGTGTGTTTGTCTGTACACCTGTCTTGTTTTATATCAGATCTTCTATGACTCCCTCACTGCCATTGCTCCATATCTATACGTTTACCCTTTCTCATTCTCACTCATTTAGAAATGTTTAGCCCGCTAAATGACCAAAGTAAGTGATTCGTATTAAATCTGCATTCGTTTATATACATGACTTGTGTTGGACGTTTGTATTTGTAAGATATTCATGTTTGTGCAACCCGATACCGTTTCCTTGGGCAACCGATTCGTAGCAAAGCGTAGTTTGATCACTTTCTCCATAATACCTCACTTTAAGTCATCTGCTGTTAAATGGTTAAGTTTGCTACTGCGTTCAATTCGAAAACGGTTTGCAAGAAAATGCATGTAAATATCTGACCATACCATGGCGTTGGGATTGTGTTTTATTGTTTAGATATAGTTCTCTCCATTGTACAATCAAACGACCGTACCTGTTTCGTTTTTTTTTTGTGTATTTTGATTCAAAAATCAGTATTCATAACAACGTTCGTTGAGTCATGTTTCCTGAGTATTTCCTATATCTATGTGATGATATCGTGGCATACGTTTAATGAAATGCGTGTCACGTGATAAATTAGAATACCGCCTCTAGGAAACCTCGAGTGCATTGGTAACAGATATGCGATTTAATTGCCATTAAAAATGATGCAACATGAGGGAAAACGCATATAACAATATACTGGCCACAGCTTACATTACCACCAATACTGTTTTAAGCGACCACTGTTAATGTGTGAAAGGCGATTTTGTTTTCTGGGACTACCTTTAACAGGACAGGAGCCGTTCTGAAAGCCCCTATTTAGGCTTTCTGAATGACTCGCGTCCTTTTTTAGCAGTAAGTTGTCTTAAACATCACACTTCTGTCTCCTTTTCATATGGTCCCGTAACCCATCACCAAATAATGACGCCATTTGACCAGTTTGTTGCAGACGACTCTGGGAAACATTGTGGAAAAGGAGAATTGCTCTAAACGAGCAATTTCTAATTTTCCCACAATGCTTTCTGCCCTATCATAAGATTATTTCTCAATTTCATCACATTTTGAAATGTCATCTGCAAACTCTTTCAATCTGGGACAGTAGAAAATTTGGCGTTTGGTAAAGGGTTAAAGCAAGATAGATACACATGTCTAGAGGGCAGTGAGTTATACGAGGAATATTGTAATGGGATACATCTTGCTGGGGTGTATGTTTCAAAATAAAGCCTTCATTAAACAGGTTAGGCATTTACTCCAAGGCAACCCACCCTGGCGTATTAAATGTTTTTAGAAACCACAGTGACTGAAGGAAGAATAATATATCCTTCTGATACAATGGGTTCTACCCAATAACATGAAATGATAGTATTTTTCTGGCCATAAATTGTCGTCTGCTGTTGCTTCCAGACACTGATTGAATCAAACATTGGAGATGGGTCAAAATAAGGGTAGGAATGCCCGAGAACGGGTTTAAATATACATTCGAACGCCCGTTAAACTATTGTAATGTTCATACCAAGCAATTCTCATCGTCTTACTTTTGGTTCATTCTGAAATGAACGTGCTAGTGATGTTAACGATTCCCAATGACTTCATTAGTGAATTGTCCGAAGTCAAAGCAGTATCAGACGTCAAAAAGGGGAATATTCCCCTCACATTTTCTTTAAGTGCTATTTAGGGATTACTATCGCAAAATTACAAATTGGACTGCAGGAAGTATTTATCATTTTGTGGCAAACATTTCTAAAGACTCGTTCTCAAGTAAACATGAATAAACCCGAAATTGTGGGGAAATTAGTCCCCTACTTTCTTTATTGGCATGCAATACTCTCCTTTAACATGTGATTTGTGAAACTGTTGCACATAGTCGAGGCAATAATTACAGATTTTCGTAAATCGAGAACTTGTTTTAATGTTTGTATTATATGCCAAGTCTAAATTATGTCTGATCCAAAGTAAAAAGATATCTACGCCTATGCAATCGCCTTTATAGGATAATCTTGTAGATAAATACTGTTGCAAACCTAAAAGAAAGTTTATCTGGTTGTAAACCATTGGAAATCGTCTCCTTCCTCCAACACAAACTTAAATCAATTACTCATACAGCTATTGTAAAGCGTCGAAAGGAATATGATAACAAAACTTCTATGTTTGCGATCGATTCAAATGAATCGTACAAGTACCCGGATCTTAAGTTTTAGGATGACGTAATAGTCGAAATTCCTTCGTTTAATTAGGTTCAATATTGTCTGTATGTACAACGTTTGTATTATAACAAGACTTTAAGCTGTAGAAAGAATGGTAGAAATGTTATTGTAACGATAAATATAGATAAACCTTGAAGTAACTTTAATCCCTATTAAACCTCATTCAAGATGAGACCCTCATAGCTGATCTAAATTTAGTTAACCCTTATAGTGCTGGAACCAACTGCATGCTTATGCATACAGTTTGGATCCAGGCCTGCCGCCAAGTAAATTGGCGGATGGCCTGTGATCCAACCTGTTTGCTACCCTAAGTATTTTTCTTCATCAAATTAAGCAGACATTAAAGGTTTTGGAAAGCAGACGACACACAAATATATTTTAAGAAATTTACCCAGGATTTTAAGGGTAAAATATCTGACACACATTTTTTATAGGTCGAATAAAAACAGACTTAGGTAAGATAATTCAGTAGCAAAACTTTTCTGTAAATGTCTGTATGGGTAAATAGTTGTTGTATCGTTGATAACTATGTAGATGCCGGAACGTGCGATTGGAAAAATAATCCTTTTGTCACAGTGTATTCTAAAGTTGATTGCTTCAAAGGAGTATTCATTCGTTTGTTTCAGAAACGATAAACTCAATCATTTAACATTTCAAACGGATATTCACAAACAAACATTCGAAACGTTTGCTTATCATGTCTGTAACGCAAGGTTCGTTCGAATGAGCGAACTTTTGGGTATTTTGAGACAGTGGTTAAGGTGGCGTTCTTGGAACTCGGAGGTTAGAGCCCCATAAATACCTCTGCCTTCGTTGGTGTGTCCTTTTGCAAGACACCTAAGAGCTTTATCCTCTTACTGGTGAATCCAGGAATGCCCTAACAAAGCTGAATACTTGTTGATAAAGCGTTCAGCACATATGATCGAAAGAAGAATCTGCCCTTGCGTATCTACATGCACAGAATCAAGTACCGTCAGACATCATTCGCGCAATCATTCCAGTAGGCCCGTTTTAGTTGGACATTTTTTTTATTTGATTCCACTGCCATATAATAAATGTATCCTATCGTGATAAAACTGGATAGTTGTTTAACAACGAAAAACTTTTTCCAATGAACATATCATTTCTAGAACAAGAAAAATCCTTTTACCAAGTTATGCTGTTTCATTACGAATTTGTAGAGCGTCTTTCCTACGGTTCTCACAAAACGATGGAGAAAATGACAGTGAAAGAAACTGTTCATGGAAGGTTCAGAAAATTATGAGTAATTCCAACAAAATTGTTCCGCTAGTATTTGATTCGTCGGAATCATCTAGGGAATAATTATTTATTCATGGCTTCAATTAGTCGAATGGTCGCGTAATTTGACGAGAGCAAGAAGTGCTCAAACAACACGTTACATAGATGCACGCTAGGGTAGATGTTAATTTTAATGTCTTAACCTTTATAATGCTGGTAAGTTACTAGAAATAGATTTATGTGTTATTTTCCATAACCTTAAATACCTGTTTAATTTTGTTGAAGAAAGATACTCGCATTAGCAAACAGGTTAAATCACAGGCCAGCCGCCAATTTACTTGGTGGTTGGCTTTGATCTAACCTGTTTGCATAAGCATGAAATCTGTTCCAGCACTATAAGGGTTAAATGTGGCTGTTTGGTTGGCCCACTAAAAGGTACTTCTACATAGAATAGAAAATTTGAAAGTCGAAAGTAAATTTCGTTTAAATGATACAGTTTTTATGTTTGTTTGATAAACATTAAAAGTAGCTATTGAAAGCACATTATTCATTCAGAAAGAGCCAAGTGATAGTATGTAATGTTTATATGCGATAGATCTCAAAAGCGATATCACACTTTTGAATTAGAATACATGTCAATTTACTGTAAACACACTTTAAAGAGTTAAAACGATCTAATTTTGCCTCCAATCACTATTTTTTCAGAGCATATCTTATAACAGTACAGCTATTGTGTAGTTTTAAAGAAATTAAATCTTAACTTCCAAATTGCCTCGATTATGTGATTAAGCAGTTTTGAGAAGAAAAGAAATAAGGAAAGGCAACAATGAACTCTTTATATAGCTGAAAGCGTAGGGAAAAGGGGAATGTGTGGCTAAAGTAGATTTAAAGATGTGAGAAACAACAAATAAGGCAACAAAAAAGCAGGCAAACAAAAGGTATGAAAGAAAGATATTCAAAGTATTTGATCGTGACTAAAGAGAAATTATGTGTACCTATTGTTTCTGAAGTCTTACAGCAGGTATCAAATCGTGGTATTATTGAGCAAAGATTGGAATTCAAGTTCTAAATGTCGGACAATTGTGAATAAACTGTTCTGAGACCATTGTGTTAAACGGGTGCGAACGTTAAACAAAACTAACAATGCATCCCCGCTATTTCGCACCGCAATTGTCCATTAGCAGAAAAACGTCAATATCGATATGTATCGTATATAAAGGTTGTACCTGTGAAACCAAGAAGTTGTGAATCTTTAATTGGGCTTACCAGAAAGAAACTACGCTTACGTCATTCTTGAGAGAACACGGCACTATCTAATCCGTTATTTAGGCATTACTGGCTGTTGGCCTAACCCCTAGAATGTGGGTTAATGTTCTGGAAATACATTTTGTGTTTCGATTATCTTAAATATCTGCTTCATTTTGTTGGGCAGATATACTCAGTGTAGCAAACAGGTTAGATCACAGGACAGCCGCAAATTTACTTGGCGGCTAGCCTGGCTCAAACCTGTTTGCATAAGCATGAACTCGGTATCAGCACTTTAAGGGTTACTTTGCAATCAATAAGTAAATATAAGTTTCTGTAAAAAATTTGAGGTTTATGTAAGGCGGTTAATACTACTGTCTTTGATTCAGAACATGATTGGTACACGTTTAATGATAGGGTTTGAAGTGTTTAGGCCTTATCAAAAATATTGTCTGATGCTTGCATCTTTTTTTTTCTCGAAGGTTTTCCACTTCTATTCGTGTACAATGTTCATGTGTAAATGATTTATTGTTATATATTTGAACAGTCACTGTTTCCCTCCCTATAATGAGTCGTAACAGACGACACCGTTGTCAACACAGAAATGTATACATGAATGATAAGCGTTCAAACAATTACATGTGTATTGCAAATCTTCACTTGCTCATCATGAGAAAATCTTACTTTTGCCTCAGCAATTATGAATGTCATGCTGCAATTTACATTGTTAAGGTTTAAATTGTTTTGCTATCCAAGCCTACTTTATTGAGAAAGTTTAAAAAGTCGTGAGGTCCCTCGCCTGAATTTGAACAACGACTTCCTAAAGACCTGTTATAGCCATTCAATGATATACGGAAAACAACGACATGTATGTTAACATACAATACGGATTGAGCGCTTGAGTGTATCAATACATGTTAGGGAAAGGTCAAAACATCGTAAATGATAAATATGTCCACCCTTGCTCTCACGCTCAACAACCGGAGTGGCACTACGGGAGAAACGCAATAAGGCTGTGTCGGACTAAAAGCCGACTGTTCCATTGAGAATTAATTGCCTTGTCATTTTGCCAGCAGTATTTTGCTAGCTTAGTTACCGATAGTGTTTTAGTAACTTCAATAACCTTTAAGTAATGGGGATAACAAAAAAGAAACTGAATGGATATGTAGCTAATGTTGAACATAAATTTCGTAGGAAAGGAATATTGTATTTTCAATTATGAATCAAATATAAAAGAACCATCCGCGCAACAAACAATCTTCCATTTTCTAGTAGTGTTTCTAATGATTTCTGTTACACGTATCCCTTTCTAACGAGTTAACCTTCAAATAAAGTGGAAGATCGCGTGTTGTGCTAAGCACGTTTGCCTTGCTCTCGTCTCTGTATTTATGATCCGAGTTGATTGTTTCCTGTGTTAATTCCCGGATAATGGCCGCCCGGGGTTCGCCCACCGGGTCCCAGCATCTCATTTACGCGGGAATTAGTTGACCGGCGCCCCGTAAATAACCCGGCATTACGGGAACAATAAGTGAGTTTTATAGCATGTCTGTTCAGCATCGATGTATCATTTGTATTGACCCTCGCTCGTACAGTGCTGACTCGCGCATGAATAGACAAACGTATTGTCGGTGAAAGGAGGTCAGCGTTGGGGATAAGAAACAGGTCGTCACATGTTCGAACTTGTATAGCAGCTTACTGCTTAAATGTGGTGTGTCCTTTAGCAAGACATTACTTTATAGCCTAGCTTTGATAAGAGATACACACGGGAAGCATAGGGACGAGACCTACCGCCGCTATATGACCGAACAATTGTTGAAAACAGCATAAATTTCTTCTCTCGACGTTCCCAAACATCCGGTATTTGAATACATCCTTTTTATACTCAATGTCGTAATTATCTTCTTAAATACATGCACTTTTTGTCGTCTGCTGTTGCTAAGTAACAGTAAGTAACATAAAGTAGCTATCTGTAGAAGGAAGTTAATATCCATCTATATCGAATACACCGGAAATCCCTATCGAAACGCCGGAATATTGCATACTTGACGTGATGGCCGAACTTTCATAATTAACCAAACTACACATCCCTTTTATTTTCTAAAAATGGACAGAGTTTCCTGACGAGAGTACCCCTTAAAGTGCTTGAACAGACTCCATGCTTATGCAAAAAGGTAGTATCCAGGCAAGTCGCAAAGTAAATTGGCAGCTGGCCTGTGATCAAACCTGTTTGCTACTCTGTTTAAGTTTCTTTCCTCATCAAAATTAAGGAGACATTTAAAGTTTCGGAGAGTAGACGACATTTCTTTGGAAAATCACCCAGCATTCTAAGGGTTTAAATGGGCAACACTTATGAGATGTACATGTATATCTATTCTATTCATCAGGCAAGTAAAGAAACTTTGTCAGAAAAGGAGAAACTTCTCATTAGATCAGTTTCTCCAATTACATTAAACTTTGTCTCATTTTCCAACTAGTCTATCATTATACGGTAAAGAGAAGTGGCAGTTTGCTTTTCAATCGTTTATAACTTACTCACTTACTGACAGTGGTTTTGAAGCCATGATGTAAGATACAACTTTGGCCATATGTTTATCGCATAAAACATGCTTTATTTGATTTACTTACTTTAGTTTATTTAGCTTCCTCCACAAAAGACGTAATTTCTGCTTGTAACAAGCTAAGTTTGTGTCCTTTTCGAAGGAAACGAAGGATTGTCACAACTTTAGACCTATATACTGTATTGTATAATACATGTGGTGTGATGGACCAGAGGCCTTTGTGTACAATAAACGACTTGTAACTTGTAACAAGCTAGTCGAGATGACATGAATCTACAATCCGTTAATTTACAGTTAACAATTTAGCAAATGTATGCGTTTTCCACAATATCAACAATATACAGTAATATCTCGTTAATCCGAACACGGCCGGTCCCTACAAAATTTTCGGATTAACGAATAATCCGGACCAATGAAGCAGGGCATGTTCTTAAACATATTTAGAATTAAACGGTCTATATGCACGTGTATACTTATAACCCTTTAGCAAAGGCCAAATTGTCGAACGTCCCAAATTGAAAGAATTTGCAGACGACATTTCAAAACGTGATGAAATTCAAAAATAATCTTCTGATATGGCAGAAAACATTGTGGGAAAAGGAGAAATTGCTCGTCACGAGCAATTTCTCCTTTACCCACAATGTTTTCAAAAGTCGTCTGCAACAAACTGGTCAAATAATTCCGTGCCCTCACAATTTCGTTCGGATGCGAGACATCCGGATAAACGAGGCTTCACTGTACACAATACGCGTTACCAAAACCAGTGAGACTGCAATATGTATTATAATACTGACTTCTTTTAGCGTCCGAAAGAATATAAACCATATCTGGGTCTCGAATTCAGGATACCTTTTTAGTGTATAAATATTAGCGACTGAGCCTTGTGAAGTATTTTTTCCCTATAGGTAAAGTGAGATTAACTTTTAGAACGCACTATATGTTATTTTTACCCTAATAGGGCTGGAATCGACTTCATGCTTATGCAAACAACTTAGATCCAGGTCAGCCGTCAAGTGTATTGGCGGTTGGTATGTGATCTAACATGTTTGCTACTCTAAGTATGTTTCCACGTCAATATTGACCAGATATTTAAGGTTTTCGGAAAGCAGACGACACAAAAACCTTTTTTAAGAAAATCACCAAGCATTCTACGGCTTGGTGTAAATGTAAATGATGTCACATAAACCCTTAAAACTCGAAAGCAAAATCTGTTCCAAGTAGGATAATTTTGAAAATCTTTTCAGCCCGATCTGACGTTTGTCTAGTTCTACACTTATAAGATTTTCCAATTGTTCGAGTGCATTTTATCACTGCGTCGTTAATTGGATTCTTTGGTCGATTTAGCTGATTTTAGTAGATTTTAAGTCTTTTGTTAAATTTTGCATTAGTATGACAAACGCCTAGATTTGTTTCTGCTTTATTCTTCCCGACATAACGAAAACCATGACACGTCCAAATTGAAATAAAAACACAAAAGACATTTGAATTGAATTGAAAATAGCTCATGCTTCGGGCATTTTGTGGAAATAATCATCGAAGTTAATCCTGTTTATCTGGCTATTTCTTCTTTTGTCACAACTGTTTTATGGGTCATCTGGTGAAAATTTGTAAATTTCAATGTATAAATGAGGGAATGGGAACAATGTGTAATATTTTATTTTCTAGTATTTATTCCACAATTTATTCTCCATAAAAGTGCCATCACTTAAAAGAGTAGCCCAAAGCAACGTATACACAAATTGGTCCTGATCGGTACTTTCTCTAAGAACATTTCCTACCACAATGTTAGTAAACGACATCTAAAGCCTAAGCTTTTCGCCCCTATATGGAAATCTGTGCCTGGTCCAAGATTTAAAGAACATCAGATGAAAAACTAAAAACATACATCAAAGACATCTTATTTGTGATATAATTATCGATTATGAGATTAATCGATTAATCGATCCCATCCCTAGTGATATTGGATACCGAATAGACACCACTCTGACAAAAGGATATGTTACTAATTGTACGCAATATGTCGTTTTTGCTTCAGAACTGCTCTGCAGTAGTTGTGACAAAATGATAAACAGAATAATGAAGTAAGTGGTGATATAGCATAGCAATAAAACGAACAATTGCGTTAATTTGCGGACTTTTCGTCGGATGATGTCAATTCCCCGGGGCGAATTTTGGGATATTGTTTCATTAGCAGCATCGGTTTAACCTTTTCCAGTCATTCCTTACTAAGGCAAGGTCTCCTGTATAATAATTTATAATGAATTGCTGCTCTTCCAAGCAATCTTTCCTTTTCCAAATATACTTTGTTTTAATACATTATGTAGAAAAAGAAAGAGTTTTTTCAGACTGCTAGCTTTTTTTCTCGATATGGATAAGGTGAACGTAAGTCGATGGACAAAAGGTTTAACAAGTTTCTTTACTGCGTCACTGTATTACATGAGGTAGGTCAGTTCCCCGATTACCAAGATCAAATAAGTTGTGTACCTTTTAAAGTTCATTATCTGACTGGAGAGAAAAATTTTAAGCTTACAGACTTAAATAGCTCAAGATTGTATCATTAGCATTCATTTTCTTTGTTTCTTTTTGGAAACCAATCTACCGCTGACAAACGAAATGCCAGTGGTTCTACCCTGATTGGCCTCGAGCCAGGCTTCGCAAAATAAGTAAAAAAAAAAGATGTTGCGACATGAAAGCGAACATTACAATTTAAGATTTTAAAAGCACTAGATGATTTATAATCCATACACCAAATGATAAAGCCAGGCAAGTTATCTAACGAAATATCACATTTCCTTTTTGAAAATATAGGCCTACAATCAATACTGATTGTGCGAAACCTTGTCATTATTCATTCTTTATAAGACGGCATAACACGTTAAGCCGAAAGCAGACATACCCCTGTTAAAAATAAGCATATAAATATATTCATTAGGGGAACGGTATCATATTACCCCTACGTGTGAATTTATGTTATACGTTTGAAAACGGCCACTCATTCTGAAGAAGTGTTTCGTTGATACACTGCAATAAGGTAATCTATCATTGACAAAAGATCTGTCGATGAATTTTTATCCGGAAACCAAAGATAACCGCGTTCTTTCACGAATTGGAGAATGTATAACCGTCCATTTAGAGTTATCATGAGGGGGAAGGGCGTTTCCTTCCTAAGACAAAAGCTATTCGAACAAATCTGCTAACTTTGTGTGGTGAACTTGTAAGTTGGGAACCAGGTTTAAGCGTCATCATGATCGTTTGTTTGGTAGGAGTGTACACTGAAACATTACTCCAGACAGCTTTCTTAGCACTTATGAAAGTTCCATGGACGTCGTAGTATAACTATCAAATTGTTCAATCGACACAATAAATGATATCATAGGAGCCATTGCTTCTGACCAGAAATGGTCTTTTCATGATAATATAGGGAGGCCTATATCGAATGAGCCAAAGTACATGTTTACGTATATGGGATGTGATCTTTACCGTTATGTGGGGACAAGCTAAATAACCAATGAATTATTCATAGCGTGATATTGGTGATAAGGGATAAACACAATTCGACTATTAGCCGAGAAAAATAACCCATACTTTGCAATGGGACGTGAACAATTACCTCAGGCAATGCAATTTCGCAAGTTTTATTTACCCACGAAATGCAAGTCCGAAGGACAATCTGGAAGAATCTATTTCTGCTTTCCATTTTAGGATTGAATGTCCTTAGCCAATGCATTTGTACTAATATATTACACAGGACGCATGTGTAAATACTTGTCGCTTTAATCCAACTGTAGATAAGTTTAAAACGACATTAACCCTTAAAGTGATGGAACCAACTTCATGGTTATGCAAACAGGCTAGATCCAGGCCAGCCGCCACGTAAATTGGCGGCTGGCACGTGGTATAACCTGTTTGCTTCTCTGGATATATTTCTTCATCAAATTAAGCAGATTTTTAAGTTTTTGGAAAGCAAACGACACAAAAACAATTTTTAAGAAAATTATTCAGCATTCTATGGTTTTGCTCCGAATAAAAGAACATATAAATAAATGGCTATCGGGAAATGAGTATATCGCTACGACTTGAAAGGCAGGGGTATTCTAGAACAAAGGGTTTTAACCAATTGTGCAGGTCAATCTGTGTATGTGAACCTTTTCAGTGGAATTAATACTGAAAGCGTCGTTAGATCCCATGCAAGAATGCCAATGGCGTATTGTTAGTCAATCCTTAGATCAGAATATAGAATATAGAAGGTAATAACACAAAACACATATTAACATTTCTAGACGTGTTCCAATCCATATATCCAGTCTTTTGAATTATAGATGCATGTACATCGTTACTCGTTTTCTGAAATGCCGTATATCCTTTGATAAGATGAAGGAGGTTCGTCTTTTTGGTAAAACCGATGAACATATGCGTTATGATGAATGTCTGGACAAGAGAAACTATTAGTTCTTTATGAGCCATATGGTTTCTAATGGCAGGGGAACCCTGTATGTTAAACCGATACACGTGTTTAACATCAGGAGCCGGCTTAATACCTGTAGGAATTACCGCAGATCGTTTACGGCGCCGCATCATAAACCCCGTTAATTGTCTGTTACGACCCTTTTCTTCACCTAGAATTTGTAACAAGTCGCTTCCAAAGGCATTGCAATGGACCATCATTTTGAACTTGTATCTAGTTGATTCGAAAGGTTTCACAATGCACATATAATGAGTCAATGTGACTTAATCTTTATTTAAACATAAAAAAGGACACGTATTGCAAATGGTGAAGTAATTGCTTCGAGAAGCAATTTCCCTTTTTATTTCACATCGATTCCAGTAAATTTGGCACGAGCCAAGAAATGTATACGAGTGTATTAGGCAGTCACTATATCGACAATGTTTTTCAGGCAAAAGGAAGGCGCCTAATGTTATTTATATCAAAAAAGCTCATATAGAAATACCCAGGACGAAAACCGACGAGATACACTGTCTGTACATATTGTAATTGCAGAAATTAGTGCTCTAAAGCTGAGGACAGTCCTCCATCCGCGAAATATAAACGAAATACTGGTTATGCCATGTAAAACACTAAAACACAAGCAAACAAACACGACTACACGTATACACTTGTTGGCGTGGTTTGAGATTTAAAAGCTGTCCGTCAAACATGACATTTGGAATTCCACGAAACAAGTTGAAGTCCACACTCTCCTTGTTTCGTTTTTATATTTACCATACCGCTGTACTCATAACAGACATCTCTTCTCCCTTTACGACGTTTAACTTCGCTTCCGAAATGACCATCGATTTGCATGTATTAATTGAATAAAACAAAACGGAACGTAGTCAAACAAGTATCTTATCGTGTAAAGAACTGTCGGAAATAATATGACAAAAGGAGAAGTTGCTCGAGATAAGCAACTTCTTCTTTGGTCACATTGTTTCCGGTACCCCTCATGTTCTGCTGGTAATGTAGCAAGAACATAAGCATATATTAGGAACGGCGTTTATGAAGAGTAAAACGTGTGTAAGGTATACCCATTATCTATTATTAACGACAAAACGGTTTTCAGATGTTTGATCCCGCTACTAGCATTATACCAGAGGCGATGTCGTTAATCTTTACGATGCATGATTCATGAGTCGGGTTCCTAGGCCAGATGCCTTATTATAGACTGTACATCGTTTTCAAAAGTAGTTTAATCATTTTGATGCGGTTAGTTGACATACTCATATCCCTGTATTTTTTTTCCCCAGTACCGCACAATATTCGTTTCAAGCCATTGAATGCTTCTGTACTTCAATGTTATTCGTCAGTGTTGTGAGACGAATGAATCATTTAGCATTTGACTTCACTAAACACCAGGCAAAATATTGGCCGGGTCTGGTGTCAAACGGATGACTCCTGTACCCCAAAATTTACACGATATCGACTATGCGTGCTTGCTATATATTTTACCAAATGAATATATCTATATATACCTATCTATAAGAGACTCGATTCCAAGGCCAAGGACTTGTTTAAACAATTGCTAGGAATTCGCCTCAAACAGTTGACTAAATCATTACAATTAAACCATGAAACATGGAACCACACGATCCCTATCTGCATGGGTTTGAATCCTTTTATTGGACTTTTTGAAATTTAATAACAGGTAGACTTTCTGTTCTTAAATGTTATGTTGATGATTCGTCTTTATCTTGACCCAACACTTTTGGTCACTTAAGCTTGGGAAGGGTAACAAAATATAACTGGAATATTGTTGATACGATGCGAAATCTATACGAGAAAACACATGCTATATTATTCCTACTTTCCCGTCAAAAGGAAAACTTCACCAAACACCAACCAATCCAACAGCCCTAACAAACAACCACCCGATAACGAAAATATCTGAAATAATTTGTAATAAGGGTTTAAGGTTATTCGACTCCGTTATGATAAACACGGTATTAATGAGTTCACTTTACAGACGTTATGAATACATTTTAGGAATGCTATAGTTGTGTCGACGGGCTGAACCCATTACCAAACACTAACCCACATTTAACCAGTTTGGTGAGAACGACGCTGGAAATCAGTGTGGGAAAAGAAGAAATTGCTCTTAAAGAGCGATTTCTACTTTCCCCACAATGTTTTCTGCCCTATCAGAAGATTGGTTTTCAATTTCATCTCATCTTAAAATGTCGTCTGCAAACCCTTTTAATTTGTGACAGTCGAAAATTTGGCGTTACGTAAAGGATTAAGCAGAAGAAGCGACACTATCTCTTATTGGACTGTTTCGTTCAAACCCATCCTTGTCTCAATTCCTTACGGAACTAAAAACAAGCAAGTTTCAACTCTTTAACCTCATTTCAGTATGGGAACTTTGGGATTTATTCATATTCAAAGCAACAAATGTCTGAAACCTGTGGTTGAGCTTGGATTTTACGTCGGGACGCCCTTATATCTGCTTTTAAGCTATCTGTTAACAGATATGAGAAAGCTTTGGTATCACAATTACATTCCTGTAAAACTATAAAATAGCTGTACTGTTTTATGAGACATACATTGTTCTGGATAATAACCATAGTAAATAAAATTGATTGGTATTTAAATATTTAGAGCCTTATACAATTAATGAGTGCGTATTAGGTTAAAAACGTTGCAACAATTTTGAAATCCATTACATGCGAAATGCACATATTTCGTACTTAGATATCATGACACATTCATTTTTTAGTGAAAATATATTCACTTCATCGAGAAGAATAACAAATATATGAGTGTTGTGCATTTTTTATACGCGAATGTTATTTTTTCCCGACTTTAGTCACATGAACGCTGTCGAAAGTTCTCCAATAGAGCGTGTAATACAAATAAAGTTACAATTGTTTAATGTACAAATACCGAAAGCAAATACGCGATCCTCTTTTGGGTGTGATACGATTTCCAAAAGATTATACAACTGTTTTGGTGTATATCTAATACTATCTATGCATGAACCTATAAATTTGTTAAACATGAATAAATAAATCAATTTATGAAAATTGAATGAAACATCTTTATGTAGGCTTCATACATATAAATCTATATATATAAAAAAAATAATTACAGAAATTTACAAAATTCATATACAGTCTATACCATTTATACTTCAGTCCAATACAGTGTACACAAAAGTGCTGTTGTGGGGATACCTTTCTTTTTCCTAATGCATGCAATAAATATTAATATGGTATTAACCTTGACTTTTCTCTATCTATTCTACAACCAATCATATGATGTGGGTAAGAACCGTTTTATGGGTTTGTCAATCGGAGAACATGTGTTAAGATGTAAACAGATCTGAAATTCACATTGAACACATCGTTAAGCGTTTTGCATGCACAAAATTGTTGAAATATTGTTGAGTCAAGGCTAAACATGCATCTAAACTCAAAAATATCACGTATTTATTCACGTGGATAACATAAGGATATTTGATTACACCCTTATAATGCTGGGTAATTTTTCAAAAGTAGATTTTGAGTCGTCTGCTTTCCAAAACCTTAAATATTTGCTTAAGGTGAATGAAGAAAGATACTCTAAGTACCATACAGATTAGATCACAGGCCAGCCGCCAATTCACTTGGCGGCTGGCCTGGATCCAACCTGTTTGCACAAGCATGAAGCCAGTTCCAGCACAATAAGGGTTATCAAACATGGCCTAGGCAAACCGTCTTGAATCTTTCAGTGTAAATAGTATCTGTCAGAAGCATACGCTCGCGCACCCTCTGAAATAAACAGTTCGTTCAGAACTTTGCAATTAACAACTTGTCAATCAAAGGACCGACAGATGGTAGCGATCGATTTAGGAGTTTCTGACCTGTATTTATTTAGATATGACCCGCAACCTACAAGAATGTGCTGTATGCAGGATCTGGAAAGTGTAGATCAGGATAAGCCTATGTAGACGGCACAGCTGATCTGAAACGTAAACTTCCGTGTGCTTCATTTGTTTAACCCTTTACCAAACGCTTATTTTTCGACTGTCCCAAACTGAAAGAGTTTGCAGACATTTCAAAATGTGACGAATTTGAAAGATAATCTTCTGATAGGGCATAAAACATTATGGGAAAGGAAGGAATTGCTCGTTAAGAGCAATATCTCCTTTTCCCACAATGTTTTCCAGAGTAGTCCCCAGCAAACTGGTCAAATGTAGCTTTTGTTTGGTAATGGGTAAAACTTATTTATATTACATCGATTGTGAAAAAAGTTAGACAAATCACTCTCGATTTACCATTAATACAGGAAGAAAAACTCATGTAATACATCATCACCGAATGAATTCGATAAGTTATTCCATTTCATACCCTTAAAATGTATCGGTTTTTTTCCTGAAAACGTGATCAACAATGCTAATTCCGTTTGTATTCTTGATGCACATATTACTTCGTTGAGATAGTTTTAGTTGGGCGTATATTTGTACATGCCAAGTCACACAAGAGGTCCAATAACGTGTAAACATCACATTGAGCGCCTGGTTTTGAGGGAGAAATACGTTTATTTGTGTTCGTGGTGGAAATGCTTTTTGAATGGCTTAATGCTTAACCCTAATAGTGCTGAAACCGACTTTATACTTATGCAAACAGGCTAGACCCAGTCCAGCCACCAAGTAAATTTGCGGCTGACCTTTGGTTTTTCGTCATCAAAACTGAGCAGAATTTTGAAGTTTTGGAAAGAAGATGACACAAAAATCTATTTTTAGAAAATTACCCAGCGTTCTAAGGGTTAGTGCCAATAAGAGCACTTCCTGATACTGCAGCGACACAAATAACATTGTATTGTACTTTAATGGTCAATACCTTCTATCATTTTCAAAAATTGTTAAGTTTAATCAAGGCATCCAGAACACATACTGAATTTGATTCTGAAACGTTTTCCCGCGTTGATTGATGCATTTCGATCTTGAAATGGTCTTTGATGGTCAGTTTAACGTATAGCAACTAGAGCAATGTGTCATTACTTCCATAAAGGATCTTAAGTCGACAAGACTTAAACATCTCTTTCTGTCTCTCTGTATGTGTGTACTTGTCTTTTGTTTCTGTCTCTGTCTGACTGTATGTTTTTGTCTCTCTTTCTGTCTCTGTATCCCTTTCTGCCTCTGCCTGTATTTCTGTCTCTGTATCTTTTTGTTTCTGTCTCTGTCTCTCTTCCTGTTTCTGTCTGTCTTTCTGTCTGTCTGGGTCTATCTTTCCGTCTGTCTCTATTTCTGTCTCTCTCTGTTTTTTCTCTCTCTCTATTCTGTCTCTCTCTATCTTATATCTCTCTCTATTTCTGTTTCTCTCTGTTTTCTCTCTCTCTCTATTTCTGTCTCTCTCTATTTCTGTCTCTCTCTATTTCTGCCTCTCTTTATTTCTGTCTCTCTCTATTTCTGCATCTTTCTATTTCTGTTTCTCTCTTTCTGTCTCTCTCTTTCTGTCTCTCTCCATTTCTGTCTATCTCCATTTCTGTCTCTCTCTATTTCTGTCTTTCTCTATTTCTGTCTCGCTATTTCTGTCTTTCTCTATTTCTGTCTCTTTCTAATTCTGTCTCTCTCTATTTCTGTCTCTCTATTTTCTGTCTTTATCTATTTTTTTCTCTCTCTATTTCTGTCTCTCTCTATTTCTGTCTTTCTCTATTTCTGTCTCTCTCTATTTTTCTCTCTCTGTATTTCTGTCTCTCTGTATTTCTCTCTTTATCTCCATTTCTATCTCTCTCTTTTTCTGTCTATCTCTCTATTTCTGTCTTTCTCTATTTCTGTCTCTCTCTATTTCTGTCTCTTTCTATTTCTGTCTCCTTCCATTTCTGTCTCCATCTTTTTCTGTTTCTCTCAATTTCTTTTTCTCTCTATTTCTGTCTCTCTATTTTCTGTCTCTCTCTATTTCTGTCTCTCTCTGTTGCTGTCTCTTTCTATTTCTGTCTCATTTTATTTCTTTCTCTCTGTATTTCTGTCTCCCGCTAATTCTCTTTTTTTTTTTTATTTCTGTCTCTTTCTATTTCACCCTCCTTCTCTTTCTGTCTCTCTTCCGTATAACAAATATCACTCACTCACTCATTGACACGTTTTGTGTTTATCTTCGAGGTCCAGAATATGGGATATCCTTCATTAAGAACTCCATTAATCATTGTATTTTTCTTTCTTTGTTTTCCAGGCGGACAATGAGCGCTAAAGAGAGAATATACGAGGTTAACCTCCAGGAGGTGATAGAGAAGTATGTGTGGAAACGCTATAAGGAGGACATGGGTTTCCTCAATCGCCTCCTCTTCCGGAAGAGCAAGCATCAGATCGACATCCGGTGGGGGTACGTCGACTTCCGGCATGAAACCACGTCTAAAGACCGCCCACTCCCACCGCTGTCGAGCGAGAAACACCTCGACCTATACAAGTCGGAGTACGAGAACGAAACCTCCTCCCCACAGAAGTACACGTTTAGCGCCAGCCGGGAGACGACTGCTTCGACGAGTATAGAGATCCAGGACAGTTACACACTCGGTGCCGAGACCAACCTCGAAGTGGATCTCGGCGGGATCGTGAAGCTAGGGGGCGGGGTCAGCGGTGAGAAGTCGCACTCGAGCACCACCGGTAAGGAAAACACCGAGACGCAGTCCTGGAACATCGACACGGAGATTCTCGTACCGAAACAGAGTCGCGCCATCGCCACGTTAGAGGTCAAAGAGGTATCAAAGGTCACGGATTTCACGGTCGTGACTACAGTGTCGCTTCCGAAAGGCAATCTACCCGTATCGATTCGAAAGGTAGATGATAATACGATAGTAAAGACTTACTGGATCGAGAACCTTTCGAAGATATTTCCGCCAGGCTATATCGAGAAGAGCCAGGGAATAGTCACGGTCGAAAAGAACAAGGTGGAGGGGAAATTTAATTTGGAGATTACTCTCAAGCTGACGAGTCACGGTGTGTGTAAAAGTGTGTCCGGTAAGGAACAGAGTGTGATGGTCGAGTACAAGGAACTGTCGTCAAAAACAGCAGGTCGAGTGGAACCAGCTGATACCACGGTGCTTACCGCGAGTGAACTCGAAAACGAGACTGGTGATAGTATGGAAAGCGGGAACGGATCTGGTAAAGAAACGGACGTGATGATACTTAAAGGGTAATGCGGTGTGATCTGGGCCAGTGGCCTCGAAATTTCTTGGTTAACGAGTATAAGTATTTAACCCTTTACCAAACATCAAATTTTCGACTGTCCCAAATTGAAAGAGTGTGCAGACAACATTTCAAAATGTGATGAAAAAGAAAAATAATCTTTTAATAGGACAGAAAACATTGTTGGAAAAGAAATAAAAAGCTCGGTAACAGCAATTTCTCCTTTCCTCACAATGTTTTTCCGAGTTGTCTGCGTCAAACTAGTCAAATACCGTTATCGTTTGGTAATGGGTCAAGCATTGAGAGTTAGTTGGGAACTTGAAATAAACAAATACTCAACTTTCATGAGAAAACGTATGTTACAATCTCAATCTCACTATATAATGCTGAAATAACGACGTCGAAAAAGAGACTCGCACATCTTACCAAACGTGAGTACGAATACAGTACTCAAGGAAGAATACCCATAATCTACCATTTTAAAACTCGTTCTTCCGGCGGATCACTTCGTTCATTCTCGGTATACATCGGTCGGGGCCGGAACTATTCGCTGTAAAGCGTTTAATTCCGGCACGACCGATGTATACCGAGAACGACCAGAGTAATCAGGATGAAGGAAAGAAGAAAACGACGGATCATAGGTATTCTACATTAAGAAAAAGAAGTAAATGTTTAAGTTTAATTACTTAATCCTTAAGCCTCGATAACGCAGGCCCTGGTAAAGAAGCCGACGTTATGATCGTTATTTCGTAATGGGATGTTGGTACCAAGGAGATAAATTTCAGCTCTCTCAATCGTGCCATTATACCTCACTCTTCTGCACTTGATATAAGACCACGGTGACATGCGGATACATTGTTCTCGTGGGGTTGTTAACAATTTTGTTACAATGGCTTCTAACAGTTTTTACAAACGTTTTATCATTTCATGTAACTTTTTGTTGCTTGCTGTTGACAAACAATTCATCATTTCATAAAACTTAACGTTGCTTGCTGTTGCCCCAGTCTGGACCTGTCACGCCTTTTCCTCAAATGAATAGATAAAATAAAACAATAGGGAGAGTCGTTTTAAGATCTGGGTTCTCTCAAGAACAGAAAGAGAACAGTCGAATATAAATCGTAGGAGAGAGTTCCTTTATGTGATATTTTGTGATCGGTTGTGGTTGTCTTTAAGAAGGGATCTACTGTTTACTATCTTGTACGCACCACTTAAGGGTTGCTTACGATGGAAAGATAACTCATGAAGTTCATAGAAAAACAAAGGAGAAGCAAGAAAAGAAGCACAGAAATAGAAAAGAGATAAAAAATAATCGAAATTTAAGGTAAAGTAGGAACTTTAAAAATTGAAATTGAAGTTACACTAAGATAAAAAGAGGTAGTATACGATATATCTTGTCGTAAAATAACATAGTAAAACCCTATAATGACACGTTATTGTAAAAACAAAAAGATGGATGTATACTTTCTCTTACATCAAACTTATTTCCCATACTTTTATATCGGCCAAAACAAAAATCGAAACATGAAATCGGAAAATTCAAAATGAATCAAATATACATTTTGGGTGCAAAGGCCATGTTTTTAGACGTTTTTTTTTCTCCTTTTCCCAAAATTATTTTGCATTCTTTACATTTATCGACATTTGCGTGTCCACATATTCGTATATGATAGCGGGTATTGCTTTGCCTCGATAAATCAAAGTGTTCCTCTGTGATTGTCACTTTGTGATAAAGCATTTAAACTGTTTATTGTATTTAATTATATCAACATATGCTAATAGATTTAGTAGGATTAAATATATAACAGCTTTTTAATTAACACTCGTTTTTGTTGTTATTTTTTGTTTTCATACAAACGATAAATTTACTGAATCTTTAAAGCTTATATTTATCGACGCATGTCAATAAGCTATAGAATTCTAACCCTTATAGTGCTGGGTACCGTTTTACTAAACGGTTTACGCTTAAGATTTGCGTAAGTCTAAAACAACAATTCCTCTTTAATCTATATTGGGCTAAGCAATATTGCAAAGTAACACATCATTGGAATCGTCTCTCCGAGACGCTTCCAATGACGTGTCACATTACAATATTGCACTTTCGTAGAAGATACTATCCATGTTTATCAATTATGACTTACGCAAATATTTTCCGTTAACTTGTTTAGTAAAACGGACCCCTGGAACCGATTTGAAGCTTACGCAAACAGGTAAGATCCAGGCAAGCCGCTAAGTGAATTGGCGGATGACCCTCAATCTAACCTGTTTACTTCCCTGGGTATCTTTCCTCACCAAAATTAAGCAGATATTTAAGGTTTTGGAAAGCAGACGTCCCAAAAATCTATTTTTAGACTTTTACCCAGCATTCTTAGGGTTAAAACCGTGCGCTCCGATGAACACGAGTGCACAGTGTACTAAAGGCCCAGTGATAGAGCGCCGGTCTCGTAACACGAGGGTCATTTGTCCGAATCTCGTGAGTGTTGGGATCCTTCCTGCGACATTTCATTAATCCCCATTCGGCGAGAGTACTGCTTATGTATCCAGGCAACAGAATCGAGAGTGATTGATTTAAGTTGTAAGAACTTGTTTCACAATCGATGGAAAATAAATAAGTTTAAACTTACCTAACAGAAAGTATACGACTATTTTCTTGTTAATGGAATGGAGTGATATACGATGTTTACAACAGTATTTCAGCCATAAAACGGCGATCAGCGCACTAACCTATTTACCTGGAACTTCTTCTCCACTACTGCATACTATTCTTCTAAAGCCGTCGACTGCTTTTCAAATTGAACATAGTTGTTCAGCAGAGATGGGTGGTGTAATCCTATCGGATTTGCTATATATCACGACAGAATGATTATTGGCTGAGCCGCGTCTTGAACTCTGAACCTAAAAATATCGGGTCGGACATTCCACTGATTGATGGTGGTGAAAGTGGTGCATCAGTTTAACGTCGGCCTTTGTACTGACCGTCCCGGGTTCGAATCACCGTTCGGCGAGAATTGTCGGGACTAACCTACGAATCGGCGCGATTACTGATTTAGTATTCAGGAAGCAGTCATCGAGAGTGAATTTAATAAGCTTTAAGCTTCCGTCACAATCGATGCAAATAATATGAGTTCAAACTTACTGATTGATTGTTGAGGTTCAATGAAGCAGACATAAATGGGCCACGTCACGGGAAAAGGGGCACTCGGACATAGCAAACAGTGTAGCCCCAGACCAGCCGCCACGTCACTGACGTGGCGGCTGGTCTGGGGTTACACTGTTTGCCATCTTAGAGGACATCAAGTTCTACCTTTGAATTAATACAAATGATAACTGTCGTGACTAGATGCTGGAATAATAGCGCTAAGAAAAAGCTGAGTCAGTGGTTTTTATTTATGTCCGAGTGCCCCTTTTCGCGTGACGCGGCCCAAATGGTCTGATTACATGGTGGAATTGAAAAAAAAGTTTTACATAGCTTGCCACTGAAATAAATGAACAAAGACGAGACTAAACATGAGTTACTAAAAGATTGAGAGGGTATGTTGAGTGAATCTCCATTTCAATTTCAAAAGGCTTATGCTCGTTGTTTTAAAGCACACTCAAAAAATGCTTCAAACGCTATTGCCCCCATATTAAGAGAATATCTCTCGGTTCAAATACTGTGAGTAATCGAATATGATTAATTGAATATAAACTGAGCAACAGAATTTGATAAACTATTTTGAAAAGATCAGTAGATTTGATTCTTACCATAACATTGTTTAAGGATACATGTACATGGTTTTGATCTGCAGTGATGTAAAGGTTGTTAACATTTGCATAATTATACGCGAATCGACGTCCTTACACCTCATACACCATCAGATATCGACATGTTCAAACTCAATGACAATACATGAACATATACTTTCTTCCTTCATTCTAATGAAGAATATACTAAAAATTATCTCAACAACACGGGCATATAGTATATGATAAATGAATATAGTAGTGCTAATTGTCTTAGGCAGGGTTCAATTTTCTTTTAAACCTAATGACTTTAAAATATTGCATGAAAAAGGTAATTTAAGTCGGTTGTAATTAATATGTACATTGTATGACAACAATGATCATGTTTGTGCTAAGGGAAGTAAATCTTGCACACATAGAAGTATATGTTATTTGGGTTATATTTCTTGTCACCGTTATATGGCGATATGCAATGGTGACAAAAAGCAATATTTTAATACTTTTAACGTTTGAAGCGTTAAACCAATTGAATGATTTTGATCTGAGAAAGATCATGTAATTCCTTTACATAAACGCTACAAGACAGCTGTAACTGTGCAAAAATTAATTGTTTTGTAGGATTTAGGACGTGATGACAATAATATCGGAAAACATGGGCAACCGAGCGACCGCTTTAACGCTCGGAACGTTGAAGACCGTATCCGTGCTCTCATTGCTCTGCATAGTTAAATATGATTTTGCACAACGTTAATTAATATCAGAAATAAAAAAAAATGCTTTGTGGTTCATCCTGGTGTTTTGAATTAACCCTTAGAATGCTGCGTAATTTTCTAAAACTAGATATTTATGTCGTCTGCTTTTCAAAATATCTGTTTAATTAAGATAAGAATTGATACTCAGAGTGTCAAACAGGTTCGATCACAGGCCAGCCGCCAATTTAGCGGCTGGTCTGGATCTAACCTGTTTTCATAGGCATGAGGTCAGTTCCAGCAATATAAAGGTTAAGAAGATAGCAAACCATTCCTCATTTTCCGCGGAACTACCTTAATAATATCAAGAGTATATCCCACAATCCTATCAAGCATTCATTGATTGTGAAACAACTTTGTTCCACGTATTTTGATCAAACTCTCTACTTTCTGGATATATACCCCCAGTACAAGCGCTGAATTCCAATCGATTAAGTTAAAAAGTTGGATCCAGCTACCCATTGGATTCGACTCAACGACCTAAGCTCTACCACCGGATCACTCAACGACCTAGGCTCTACCACCGGATCACCACTATCCTTTAAGATTAACAACAACACATACGCTTATAGCTGTTCTCTAACACATTGTCGGATACTTGCAATCTTTTTATCACTTCTGTACAGATTAACTGTAAAGAGAAAAATGCCCTGTAATAGTCTAACACCAGCATATCGTGACCTTTATTACAAGTAATATTTTTTTGGGAGGTATTTTCATAATTAAGAGTCGCAACTATAGAATATACACCATTTTCATGAGTGTCTTGTTCATACTAGACTCATAAGTACACCAATCTATGGTATGATAGTACCCGGCAGTTTCTAACCTTCAATTTAAACCACCGAATGCTTTTCCAAAAATGATAATCAACGAGATTTCGATTGTTATCCCGACTCGTCTTGAAGAGCCCCAATCAGAACTACTCGGGTATTTCCGTGAGCTGTGAAATACACCTAGGATATAAGTGTAGGCTTACAATTTTTCGGGTAAATCGGCCTCCGGCGTCTAACACATTTTCTAAGCGTACACGTTAAGTAGTCCAATGTGTATGGAAGTGTTGGACATCGTTTTAAATCATTTTTTTTTTCCATTTTTTATCAGTAACTCGTACCAAATGGCGAGATTGTTGTTGTGACATGTATTGTTGTTGCCTCAATCAAATATAATGACTTTTTTTTATTTCACATTTAAGATCTATTTTAAAAAACCAAAGTAAAGTGACGTCATTCTTGCGGGAAACAATATGGCGTCATCCCTATTATTTCAGAGGTGCTTTCATTGGATAAACCCGATGTGTTCAGATTGGAACAGCCCTTGTGGGCAGTTAAGCAAGGGGTCTTTTCCCACAAGGATGAGTAAGGCATTGCAACATAACTAAATGTTATAGGTAGGGACGTAAAAATGCCAATGCTATAAACTAACAAATCAGAGCAATATGAAAAGCTGACAATAATTCAAGCGGATATTCTCCCTTGGACGTAGTCCGAATGATCCAGACGTAGATATTTCATTCTACGTCACACAGTTACAGATTGGATCATCCGAGTTACCATGGACGATGTGTAGAGCGTTATGTTATTTGTACAGTATAGATTATCCTACCATTTGTAAACAAGGCGTATTGCATTAATGCGTACAGTATAATGTATAGGAAGTTGTTTTCTATCAGATACGATATGAAATACCACAATGTGAATTTGTAACTCTGTTTTATACACTGGTAAAGTATCTGTTGAAGGTGTGTCAATTCAATGTGTTAATATCTGGTATTTAAAACGTGGATACGTACTAAAACATGGGAGGATCGGCTTCTTTCCCGATCACCCACTTGACTCGGGAACGGATTATAGTAGTTACGGGGGCTAGTTCGGGTAAGTGGTGTTGTCTGTTTGTGTTCTAGTTAGTGAACCCGGTTAACCAATTACCAAACAATTATGACATTTAACCACTTTGTAGCAGACGACTCTGGAAATCAATGTGGGAAAAGGAGCAATTTCTCGTAACTCGTAGTAAAGATATATAATATTAAATAGAAGTCTTCAAGTGGTTTTAATACGTCATCTACGAATTGGTAATAATTATGATAAGCCTTCTCAGTTTGGGCACCAGAAGTATTTCTTTCGGTTTCTCTGAACCGTTTGAAGTTTGAAATGTATATGCTACAATCCACCAATCAACTATTCATGGATAGCATGCATTTCCAATTCGGAGATAAACTCTTTCCCAAATAATAACGACATTTGACCACTTTTTTGCAGACGACTTTAGAAAACATTGTGGGAAAGGAGAAACTGCTATTAACGAGCAATCTTTCGCTTTCCCACAATGTTTTCTGCCCTATCAAAAGATTTTTTCCCATTTTCCTCACATTTTGAGATGTCGTCTGCAAACTCTTTCAATTTGGGACAGTCGAAAATTTGGTGTTCGGTAAAGGGTTAAGGGAATTTTCAGCACATGTTTACATTCAGTTATACCCCATCAATCCGTAGAGTAAACCCTTTTAAAGTTCAACTTACTTCCAGTTGTAATGAAATACCGAATACTATAATTGATGAAAGACCCTACTTGCTGCGGTATTTGTTTTTTTGTCTGACCCGACATGGTTTCGAAACTACGACTTTTCACTTACAGACATTTTATCACCATGTCACCGAGGTATATTGCAAAGGTTTAAACGTCTGTGCCTGTTTGTAAATATAAATATTGGAAGATAAGGTTTAATTGACTATACATACACCAATACACAATACATTTATTAAATCCTTTAAGTGCTGGAACCGACTTCACGCTTTGCAAAAAGGTTAGAGCCTGTGATCTAACCTGTTTGCTGCTCTGGGTATTACTCTCTTCATAAGATTAAAGCAGATATTTAAAGTATTGAAAAGCAGACGACACAAACATCTTTTTGATAAAAAATTTCCCCGAATTCTAAGGGTTAACATTTATGTCACATATTGATTCAGGTGTTTGCACCTGTCACGGAATATTTGAGAAGTAACTTCGAAACAATGAGATTTAGTTCATTATTAAAATGCTTGCTTTTACAATCTACAATCAACACTTGGAATATATTGCTAGTATCGGCGGGATTTGCTTTCAAATTTGACAAATTTAAAGACCTCCAACATTTATGATTAATTGGTTAACCCTTTACAAAAACGCCGAATCTTCGACTGTCCCTAATTGTAAGAGTTTGCAGACGACATTTCAAAATGTGATGAAATTGGAAAATAACCTTCTGATAGGGCAGAAAACATTGTGTGAAAAGGAGAAATTGCTCGTTTAGAGCAATTTCTCAATTTTCCACAATATTGTCTATAGTCGTCTGCAACAAACTGGTCAAATGCCGTTATCGTTTGGTAATGGATTAAAACGAAGGTCTCGATTTGTTATTTGGAGTTGCTTGTAATTGACTTAACGTATACCTCCTCTGGTTATTCCGTATCTTATGGATATTGAAATAATTCATGATTAAGAATTGATTTAAACAATCGATCTGACGTAAGGTGGGGATATGGGACTCTCGTGCAATCTAAACCTGGGCATGGTGAAAACTGTAGCCACGAAAGGTGGTGCTTGCTAATTGTGTCTCGCTTCATAAACTGTAAGTTTCATAAATGTCTTCGAAAATGAAAGGCGTATACCAAGCGGGGTGATCATGTTACCAAAATTTACGATATAAAACAGATTGCAAATGGTGGCGCCTGTGAATGATCGTGTATTTATGCATTTCTTTCATCATAATACTTTTGTTTTCCACTATTTTATAGTTTTCCGACGATCAATATTCCGCAACCGTTGGGGAATGATTTTTGAAAATTGATAGTCGGAACATGGCGTTTATAAAATAGTGGAAAACATGACCCTATAAGTCACATGTCTGATACGAATAAGGAAACATTAAACGTTCTCGTAAGTATAAGTACCATTTCCTGTTTATACCAATAAGTAATGTACTGTAATTGTTGGCTTGATGTCGTGTTTATGATTTTCAGGTCTCGGGTACGAGATCGCTAAATGGTGTGCTATGATGGGTGCCACGGTCATCATGGCCTGCAGGTCCGAACAGAAAACAAAACAGGTGCGCTGTAACAGTTTTACTCATGTTGTATTTGTTTTGTTGGGGGGGTGGGGGTGGGGGTGGGGGGGGGGGGGTAAATGCCCTTTTCAACATTTGTACAGCTAGTTGTTGCTACATATGTTGCCTACAAGTACAATAGTGGGAGCTAGTGTCTTATTGACCATGGTCTCCTCCCAAGGAAAACATAAACCGATGTAGGGAATCGAGAATCGAACCTTGGTCGCTTGGTCACAAACAACGGACATCAATCACTACGCTACCTAAGATCATGTCTTACTTATCAACAAAGCCACACGATGGAACGTATGCAATTACATCATATCATATTACAATGGTAAAGGAGAAGGACGTCAAGGGTATTTTGTACCATTTTTCTGAATACTTCGTGACGCATCCACACTCCTGAGAGCCTTATGGCCAAGACGATTCAAACAACTACCAACAATATAGGGTCTATAATTCGCTAAGCTAGGGGAATATTTTTTCGTATGATCCAAGCCGTATCATTGTTACACCTATAATGAAATATCTTCGTCTGGATCATTCAGACTAGGGGAATATGTATAGTTTCTTAGATTCTATATAAAAGTGTATAGACTCATGTGTCTTTATTTTTTTTATTGTGTTGTATTCTAAAACCGTTATCGTATATTGACATGAAGAGGAGGTCAGGCGCAATGCACAACGGTTGTAAGGATTATCAAAATAGTAATAATACTTACAGTATTCCATACTGCTTTGTTTCTACTCATCTTCATATTCTTTATAATCCAGTCTACTCATACATCTATAATATAATGCAACATGCTATATGTAACAGTAAAAAGAAGTCTTGATTTTCTGTAGTCATGATTGAACGTGATATATGAAAACGATGTCAGACGCAAACTTATCGTTTCATGGACACATTTCAGGCCATCGAACAAATGAACCAGGAATTCCAAGCGGAGAAAGCCAAAGGTACCACGGGTCTGACACAAAGCGACACCCTGGCTTTAGAGTACATGCATGTTGAACTGTCGTCGTTTAAGTCAGTCGTCAGCTTTACGGAAGAGTACAAGATGTCAGGCAGGAAACTCCATGTGCTATTTTTAAATGCGGGTTTAGGACTTGCCCCATACAGTAAGTTTATAATCATACAATCATACTAATAGATTAGTATGAGATAAACCTGTTGAAATGCTATCTTTGTGAGCGCTTGTAGTGTTTTTGGCGAATGTCCGTTTATGAAGCTTAAAACCGTGTCCGAGTTATAGCGGTAATTGTATTCTTCGATATGAACCCTTTCAGTGATAGAACCGACTTCATGCTTTGAAAACAGGTTAGATCCAGGCCAGCCGCCAAGTAAATTGGCGGCTGGCCTGTGATTTAACCTGTTTGAAAGTCTGAAGGTCTTTCCTCATAAAGATCAAGCAGATATACAATGTCTTTTAATGCAGACGACACAAAAAATCTATCTATAGATTATTTCAAAGCATTCAAAGAGTTAAACGACATGAGATGCTAGCAAACTGAAGGCGAGCTGTAGCCTATTGAATAAGTTAACAATTCCTTTTGCGATGATTGACCTGTAGAAACCCACACCAAGCTATAAACAATAATAAATATGACCTGCTGATTATGATGTACTTCTTATTGATGGTATTTTAATTATATATTTTCTTAAAAGCGAGAAACAATAATTTCTTTTTTCCCCCAACATTTTCAGACACAACAGAAGATGGGTTTGAGACGGCTTTGCAGGTCAACTATATAAGTCAGTTCTTGATGACGTCCAAACTGTTACCCATAATGCATCAGTCTGGTGACGACTGTAGGATACTGTTCATGTCTAGTGCAGCACACATGCTCGGCGAGTTTAACCCATCCACCTTGATGTACACGGGACAACCCGGCGATTTTCCCAAAATGAAGTATTATGGTAACTCGAAGTTATACCAGGTAACGTTGAGTCAATGGTATTTCATTCCTACCCCGTTCCTCTCCAAATATATCATACGGAACATCTTCATTATTTCCCAGATAAAAAGCCAACTCGAAGTTATACCAGGTAACGTTGAGTCAATGGTATTTCATTCCTACCCCGTTCCTCTCCAAATATATCATACGGAACATCTTCATTATTTTCCAGATAAAAAAGCCAATTTGAAACGGAAAATAAACAATAAAACACTTTCTTTGTAAACCATCGTGACTAAAGGATAAAACACTTGTAACAGTAACAAACAGCGAATTCTCGGCTGAAGATGCCATGCAAATGAGAAATGATGAAGAAAGAGATAGAACGTGTTTTATGTGTTACGATGTTTCACGTAATTATGATTGCATTCTCGGCAGTAAATCCCTCGTTACATTGGACTTAATTCATACCAGAGCTATCGACACAATTATCTATGGTCCTGGTTGAAATTGAAATTACCACACTTTCAGTCGTAATTCAACTAAGTAACACAGGAGAGTTCACCCTGACGGTTTGATCGCCATTCAAGATTTTGATTTGATATAAGTTGCAATCATTTTTTTATTCAGCTAAACTGTGTTATAAAAGGTTTATAAGATTTTAAGCAAAAGCAGACGCGGTATCAGTTTAATAGCCAGCTGTGATAGTGCCGTTATTTCTACAAGTGAAACTCTCCTGGTCGACTTACGAGATTTGGATTGATTATGGCAGACGTTTGGATAAGCCTTACATGAAACATCAACCATAACTCACTTCGACCACTGTAACAAAGCATACATCGCTACTTAAAATAAAGGCATTTCTTTTTTACTATCATTATATCGGATACCAAAAAGGGCATTTTTCTTTATTTAACTTCTAGTGTACATTTATGCTGCCGCTCTCAATTAAGACTAGTTTCAAACCCCATATTGGGGAATTAGCTAACGGATTGGGTACACGGGTTCTTCAATTGTTTATATATGACTAGGCATCGTTAGATAGCTTAAAAAACTGTAAGCATGAACAAATCAATTCAATCAATTCAACGATCATCAACATTATGATTCCGTTGAAATATAATTGCGACGAAAAAGGAAAAATCTGATTGCCCTGTTCAGCAGTCATTGGTTGTAGTAATCGAAATACAACTATAACAATGTACTCAATAGATATTCAAAAAATATGCAACTTTGCAACTCGTTTTCAGATCATGCAGATGTATTCCATGGTAAGGCGACTCCAATCTACGCAGATAACCGTGAATTCCATCCACCCTGGCCTAGTAGACAGTAACTTTGGTTCGAACTGGACCGGCTGCTGGGCCTGCATGTCCCCGTGCATGCTGTGTTGTAAGTAGGACTGCGTTATTGATAAGAGCATTTACATAGTTTCCAGCAGGCTTTTTATAAGTGATACGCATTCTGTTATGTCCTATCAATTCAAACATGACCACTATCAGTGATCAGCTTAAATAAGAAACTTATCCATGCTATTTTGGAAAGTAAACCCCAAAGTAACAATTACGTTTTACTTTCGATGATAAGAGGTATATGTTAACTGTTCGATTGATTCGAAGGCAGGCGGTATCACTGAAAATTAGCGGTATCACTGAAAACGATTGTTACGAGAAAATTTGTCCTAGCTTCACACATATGTGGATTTCAACTTCTGTTTTAGCTAATAGGTAGAACTCTAAGTTCTGAATGCTTTATTTTCATTCGGAAGTACACCTTTTGTCAAACTTAACATACCTAGATAAATGTTTATGAAATCCTGACTGAAATTACCCATTATCACAGGCCTACAGAAAGGCCTATCATTGGTTTTCACTAAAATCTTTATTAAAAAAAGATTTTTTGTGCCACTTTGTCAAATGATCGCAGTGAATATTATTGCAACAGACCAAATATGTTAAAATTTATTGATTTTTTGACATCGATGAATAAAAACACATGGACCAGAGTTTCTAAATACGTGAAGAAAGCTTTGTTAATTGTAACTTCAAGTGTTAAGTTTCATAAATGCATCCTCATGATGTGTCTTTTTTCATAAACTATTGAATCCTTTTTTTTGCATGCTATGCACATTTTATTTATGATGATGTACTATGTATTAAAATTATGTTGTGTTGTGTTATCTACCACAAGGTTATTTAACCCATAACCGAACGAAAACGACATTTAACCCCTTTGTTGCAGACGACTCTGGAAAAAATTGTGGGAAAAGGAGAAATTGCTCGTAAAGAGCAATTTATCATTCGCCCACAAGGTTACTGTCCTATCAGAAGATTTCTTTCCCAATTTCATCACATTTTGCAATGTCGGCTACAGTCGAAAATTTAGCGTTTGGTAAAGAATTAACAGATCTATCCATGTTTTACCCGTGATAGGTGCTGGTAAGAGCAGTTCCAGAGGCGCCCTCTGCTCCATAGACCTAGCCACGAACCCCAAGCTGGCCGGAGTGACGGGTGTATACTTTGACGACTTTAAAAGGAAACAGCCATCATCGACAGCAAGGTTTTCTTTTTATTTATTCATTTACTCATTTATTTATTTATTTATTCATTTATTGAATTAACTACAACTCTTCTTCTTCGTCTACTCAACTCCTTCTTAGTGCTATTTTAGACTTGAGAACAAACTCGATTATGTCAAATGGTAGTTTTTAGAAAACACTATACTGTATATATATATTTATATGTGATTTAATTTGAATAAATGGGTTGTTGTATGACAATTCAAAAAAAAAAGAAGAAATAACTACAAATCTTCACTATGTGATGATGTCTGTTCTAGATGCAGACATTCTACCTCATGGATACCCCGTTTTTCATATGATTTTGATCGGGGATCTAACCTGTGTTGGTCTACCCCACATTAACCAAGAACACTACATCACAACCGAGGATTCGAATATAATCAATTAAGACATATTTCGAGCTTTTGTATGCTTAAAATCTTAATACTAAAATGCGCTGATGGTCTTAATTAGATGACGACAGAAGACACGGATATCAGTTGTATATTAGACTTGATTAATTTGCATACAATGATTGTAATAAGATGGGAACTTATTAGTCTTATATTTCATAACACAATCACTTAAGACAGCATCTGCTCCTGTAACGTTCGTGGAACGATTATTCAAATTTGAGAACCGTTCGAATTGATATAGAATAGGCAGGTTATGTAAATAGACCGTACAGTCGATCAATGGACGACTGTATTTTACTCTGATCGAATGTACTTTTTTTTAAAGGTTACTTGACTCGGTTCGGTACACTTCAAGTGCGCGAACAGTTGTTTGGTCATTGTTTTAGAACTATTGAGCACATTTTTGTGTTGTGTTACTATTCATGTAAGTATGAATATCTCTTGCAGGAACGAGAAATACCAAGAACAGCTGTGGGATCAAACCTGGGACTTTATAAAGGATTTTGTGACAGAGGAGGACAGATCCGTTATGGAGGGGAGATAATACTGTCGGGACCAGCTTGGTTTCTAATATTGATATGCTCCCTTGAATTATCACATTCTGGTTTTTCCAAAGCACAGTAAAGGCCCATTGCCTCATAGTGTGATGTTTATGTTTCAATCGAACGATACCACACCTTACATAAAGGATGTTTGATATATTCGGTGTTATCTGTCTACATTATTAATCATTGGGTGTGCGGCTGACCCCTTAATTGCATTTAGCCTAAATCACCTGTTGACATTTTCTTTAACTCGGCCTCATACTGCGTTGGACTTAACCTTACTTTTTACAAACATTGTTACATTTAAGTACTTACGTGAAATTTTAAAGAAATCCTTGACAAAAATAAGTTCAATTCACAAATGGCTTATGACTGAGTGTTAAATTTCATCCATTGTGTCCTCTCGCTCGGGGCTCACACATATTCTTAAAAAGTATTCAGTGCAGCGTAAAGGACGAGAAAGGAAAAGGAAACAAATAATTTTAAACGAAATATTCTTTTTTTCCACAATGGGTTAAACAAACCTGTATTTCGTAATTTCTTACTAAGTAACTCTAGGCCCATTTTCTTTTATGTATATGTCAAATCCGCTAAATCGGTTAAATAGTGAATTTCAGCGTGCATGTTCAATGATTCACGGTTAACAAAACAGTCATTCCAACATATTCCTTATCTGCCCGAAGCACACATTTTATGAGCGACGAAAGTAGTATTTGATCCCTTGTCTCCCAGGTCAAAGTTAATTGGCCGGTCTAATTGGAGCAGGTTTTATGTGGAAGGTAATGTACTCGCTGTTCTTAAAGTCTATAAGAGACCACATTTTGAGCTCGTTTTGATAAAAAATAATGATATAATAAGTATCATAATCACCATTCATTCTGGTACAACAAATTATTTCATACGCACGTACTGCCTCACTATTCTCAACATATCCTTTTCTGCATTTTAATGAAACTTTAATGACAGTTTCACATCTTGCATCCACCATTCTACATCTTCAATATGTTACCGGCTGCGTGTATGGATATATATTGAACCACATGGACAAACCCACTCTTTATATGATTCGAACAAATGTGTCTCATGTCCTTTGACCAATATGCCTAAAAAAAATGTCTAGTTGCACAAACTTTTCAAACCATCATGCCACGCTGTCTAAAGACGATGCATTACCTAAATACCGCGCTCCCTTCAATGTCTGTAAATAGTAACTCAATACCCTTTTCCGGTCATATAATTGTTTGGTCCCTTGTTGCTCTATCTTTTGTTACTCCACATATAAAAAAAACGAATGAATCTATATTTTGTACATGTATTTTGTTCATGTTTACAAGTAATTGTTACGCTTAATTATAGGGTATCTTGAATTAAATTGAAGCGAACGTCCTTGATGTCTTCGTATCTTTTCAATGCATTTCATCATGAGCGAAAGAAGCTAAGGTTCTCCAAACATGACATTGAATCGCTGTGCCCAAATGCACCACTAGTGTATGGTTCGTCAGACAAATGGTCACATGAAGAAACGTGCGGCCATAGCTACGGTCAAGAGATAATGATAACACCACCGCCCTATCAAGGGTTTCCGACCGTGACCTAATACAACCGAACACAATTAACCCTTTCCTCAACAATGCCTCATTTTGACACACCCGATGAGGAACATTCTAGAAACGATTGTGCCGAAAGGATAAATTGCTTGTAACAAGCAATTTATCCTTTTGACACAATGTTCTCTTCCCAAGAGTATGGAGAAAACTGTTATTGTTCTTGCTAGTTTTGTCGCCATTTCTTGTTTTCAATTTGAATACATCGCCATTATTCGTATGGGGATATAAGTAAATCCCATTTTAGATGACGGATTCTCGATTAAGGCAGTCCATCACGCGTCACGGTAAAATTTCATAAGTTTTCAACCTTCCTCATGACCAAAGTTTGCGCCGACCCATCACTTGGAAGATGTCGGTCACGAGAATATATCCACTGGTACCATCGACAAGCAAATCTCAAATATTGGATGACTGAACCAATAGTATGCAAGGATCTAGCCCACAGTTGGACGACAAACACTGAGTAAAGTGTCGATCGGGAATGGATTACTGTACTGGATAGCGCTGCTGTCCCATGACACTAGTTTTATTAAGTTCGAATCCCACGTGATCATTTGTCTGACGAACCAAACGCTAGTGGCGTTTTTGAGAACAAACAAAACCGGATCGGTCCTGAGGCACTTTGAACCCTCAAAATCTATTGGGATGAAATGGTTACAGTACGGTATTGGAGCACTCTTTCTGTGTGACTGCTCAAGAGGAGGATTCTAAGCATGGTGGAGATAAGCATGTGTTCCTGGCCCATGCATACCCGCATTAGGGCCAGGTTTCAGAGAATAAATTGCCGATTCTGATCGATTCACGAATTTCCGCTCACCAGTCACCAATTGGTCGATTGTACCAAAAGTAGCATTTGGCTCAAATCTAGCCTTGGGTCCTGGTCCATGCTTTACTAATGTGGCGTATACGCATGGGCCAGAACCCCAGACTAGGTGGAGATGGGAGGAAATTTGACCAGGCCGACTCCATGTGTCTATGCGCATGCGCGTAAAGGTAACCGAAGACCAATGTGACGATGGTACCACCTCTTACTTTAAGGTTATATAGTCGTTCATAAAATAAACCCGCTTGAACGGTCTGCAATATCTGCGATTTTAATGTTCTTTATATTTTCTGTTCAGTTATGAGCATGGTAGGGAAGCTGTCAATAATCTAGTGCTATGTTCCTTTAGATATACTTGTTGTTATTTTTACGGCAGAAGACAATTCACTTTAAAAAGTTAAAATCTCAATCTTCGGAAGAGTCTCTTTAAAGCGAGGTAGTATGATTGCTGGAGTGAGCACGTGTCAAATACCATAAATGGACGAATCACTAAATTTCTCTTACATGTCATTCACATTTGTAAAACTACTTGTTATTGTATTGCAATGAACCATGCCGCCATTTTCACACTTCATGAATATCCGGATGTTTGCCAGGTTTCTGCGTTTGCTTGAGGCAGTTTACGACCCGGGCTAACACACCATGGCGTCTCAAAATAACAATATCAAAATAACAGAAACAAAGCGACAGCCTCATAACATCTTGTATAACACCGAGCAGTCCAAACGAACCTATTTCGTTCATATTTATTATAGGTATTACTATGCTAGATTGGAGTTCACAAAAAATAGACAATGTCGAGGGTTCAATGCAAGACTATAGTAAGTGCTTCATGTTTGTGAAGCACTTACTATAGTCTTGCACTGAATCCTCGATGTGCTCTCAAATGGTGGGATCTGCATTGAAAAGATAAAATGTGCATGCGGTGCTGTATCTTCCGAAATGTTTTCGTTTATAAAGAGAAGAGATAAGTAATTCAACATAGATAGTTTTTGCTTGCCACCAATCGTCATATCTATTTGGCATTTATGATTATTGAGTGATGTATGCTTATTCACAGGTCCCAGTAACAAAAGAAAACGTATATTGTACATATATTTACAAGGTGTATTTGCTTCGACGATTCCCAAAACATTACTGAGGTGACAGAGACAGAGATTGTATCATTATTCCACTGATTTTCCGCTATGACATAAAAATTTACCCAAATATCCCACATTGAAAAAAGTGTAAATGTAACCTTTTTGTCCTTTGATTGGAGAAGTATTTGGTGCATCAGCCACGTAAAAATGATTAGTTTAGACAGCTAAACTACAGCGCCATGGTACTATTGAAGCGATTCGAGGAAGATGAAACAATACAGCCAATGAAACGATTGTCAATAAGTCATGTGATTTTGCCGTTTCCTTTTGTCACCCCTACGATATGTCCGTTAGGCGTAATTACATGTTTTACTCGTTCTCGTTAACTAAAGATCAGATTTCAAAAAACACTTTGCCAATTTCTACATTTAAAGGTACGTTTGATGACTGTATTCATTTCATTACGATATATGGAGATAAACGCTTCCTTGTGAAGGTATACAAAAGGGTCTGTAAATTGGGAAAGATACCAGAATAAATGTAGTACAATACGCACATTTTCACTTGTACTTATGTGCACGTTGGGTTAAATGTTATGATGATTGTCCAATTCAAATTGTAATAACCGATCAAATATGCAAGGTTGCTTATCTGAATTGTGTTAATCTATAATTATACATCCTGACATACTTACAGTACATGCAAAACAAATATTTACTACAGGGAACAAGTTGACGGAGAGATTTTGCGTTTTTATACAATCTGATGTGTTTTATGTCCTAAATTCCCCATCAAAACATATAAAATCTCGATCTAGTTGATATAAACCAAACGGTAAGAAAACAATGTTCACAATCAATGTTTTATAAGGTTCACAGCAGATAAAGTGGTAATAGTTTAGGATATTTACACCATTCCGCCCCAAATATAGACTATAATGATAAAATAAATAGTCTATTGTCCTCCTTGACAGACAAGCTACACATACATTTACAACCTTCTTATTGCTTGAAAATGATTTCATCGTGACAAAAAGTTTAACCAATTAAGAGTAAGCAAATGCTGCCCATTGATACGTGCAATGTAAATCTTTACATGTTCTTGAGTTCTAATACAAGATGACATGTATGTTCCCCTCCAGATTCCGATGTGGTTGTACAGTTCCCGATAGTTATATTACTGTAACGTTTAATATCTACTTCTAAACCAGCTAAATTTGCGCCGCTGATGGCGTTGAAAATATCGCATGAACAGGGGACATTGCTTGTAAGAGAAATTCCTCACTTTTCCAAGCACTCTTTCAGGAGTCTTTTGAATCGAACGCCCAGCTCATTGTAAATCTTTTTAAATGTAACGTTTTATATCTACATCGAAAAAAGTTAGATATGCTCCGCCGATGGCGTAAGAAATATCGTTGGAAAAGCCCCTTTTCAAACAATATCTTGATAGTGTTTCGCATCAGTTGCACAGCACAGAGTAAATCCTTTTAGCTGTAGGGGCAACTACTGAATTGTTTACTCAGACGTAACGGTGGTGTATATAAGGGGTTGAGTTCAAACGAAATATCTTTTTTTTTGTTCTTGTGTTGCTCTTGGAATGTAAGTGTTGGACAATATAAAAATGTGGACACTATTTTCTAAATCGGCTTCTTTCCCGATTACCTCCCTTTCCATGGACCGGGTGATCATAGTTACTGGTGCCAGCTCAGGTAGGGAAGAAAACAAAAACCATATTTATTTAAGAAATAAAAATTATGGAATATTTTCTTTTGAAAGAACAACAAAAAATTGGTGTAATTCTTAATTCGTCCTTTAATTCTCATTAAAACAGTATGTACGTTATCATCCTTTTTCTCCTATGGAATCTTTTGAAAATACATCTGTTCACACTTGTATGTACATTTGTATTTGGTGCATGCAATCTGCTGTTATCTATTAATAATCATCTTCGGATTTAAAACAGAGCTACGAAAACATAAGTCTCAATATGAGATTTAGTCACAGCTTCAAATTGTATGTTAGAGTGTCCAATAATAATAATAAAATATAAACAGCTTGAAAGAAACCACAAAATGTGATTCTCCTGTTATCGCGCTGTTTCCTTAACCCTTAGAATACTGGGTTACTTTCTAAAAATATATTTTTGTGTCGTCTGCTTTCCTAAACCTTAAATATCTGCTCAGTATTATTGAGAATGGATACTCAGAGTAGCAAACAGATTCGATCACAGGCTAGTCGCCAATTTATTTGGCGGCTGGTATGGATCTAACCTGCTTGCATAAGCAAGAAGTTGGTCCAAGATCTATGGTTAATTCTTCTTATAAAGCTTAGCTCTTTCAGAACTGAAACATTTTAACTTTTTTTTTGTGTAGTAGCAATATTCAGACATTTACCGACAAATTTAAGATGTTGTCTTCGTCGGGATGAGATCATCGGCACATCCACTAAGAATCCAGACAAGGTGACATACCCAGAATGCTACATGTATAGCTCGAAATGAGAGATATTGTATGTGTCGCACATCCCATAAAATTGAGGATGTTTACCATTTTTGTTTGTTTTTGTAAAAACCTTCCAAATAATCAGACAGCAATATATTAAAGTATTTCTATCTAGACATTTGCCTTTAAAATGCTCTCATGTCAACAAATGAGTAAGCTTTGTTAATCAATTTTGCAAAATACATACAGACATTATTGGGGCCTCTTCAAACCTTTTTAACTGTTCATAATAAAACACATCATTCTCGTTATTTTATCAATTTCTTCAATCTTTAATATCAAAAAGCAATTCATGTATATATTATAACATTCTATGGAAACCATATGTTATAATACTTTCTACAAACTATCCTTAATGTGATCATGTACTATGCATTTGTTCAATGAACTATATTCTTTTCTGTTCTGTTCCCAAAGGTTTTGTTAAATGACCTTCACCTTACATGTACATTCATGAACCTCCTTTCCTCAGGTCTCGGGTACGAGATCGCCAAATGGTGTGCTATGATGGGAGCCACAGTCATCATGGCATGCAGGTCCGAACAGAAAACTAAACAGGTGAATTCTATAAACGTCATTCTACATGGAGCAAAATAAATTCCAATTCTTGAAGAAGCAAACAACATATAGAAAACGAAGAACGTGTACTTGTTTTCCAGTTTTTTAAAGCATTCTTGTCAATAATCTTTTTTTTTTCAGATCGCCTGTTTTAGTTGAAGATAACAAAGGTTTATGGTAGAGAACTCATAATCCGCCGTTTTGAAACTCGCTCTTTCGTCGGAATCCTTCGGTCGCTCTCGGTAAACATGGGTCGGGGACGGAATATTTTGGTGTAAAGCAAATAGTTCCGGCCCCGACCGATGTATACCGAGAACGAACACAGTATTCCGACGAAAGAGTGTATTTCAAAATGTAAGATTATGGGTATTCAATAATAAAATGAAAGGGTTGTTCAGTATTTGGTCATCCGTATCCAAAAGAACACACAATATGTATGTAATATAGATGTTATCATATTGATTTCCGACGCATCAAGTTTTGACACGACGGGAAATAAAAAAAAGAAATGTTCGCCACCATGGTGTCTTTAGCAATAAACTTTAGACCCATAATTTGTACTTGTGAATTCTACGAAAGTTGAACTTTAAATGCTGACATGGTGATTAACGCCTTTATAGGAAACATACTTCATGGCTCACTCCAATGTTAAAGGCATCGACTCTTAAATAATGCCGTATAGATAGATTCATTAAGTGTTTTGAATAAGAAGTTATAAAAGAGGCGGTATGTGTTATAAAACAGGAGAGAAGCACTGGTCAGAAATCGTTTACTCTTACACACTATTGTATTGTGTATTTTCTGATTAGAAGTGCATAAATATGCGCGAGTGCTAACTAGCAATGTGGATCTCTGAATTTGAGATAAAATGCAAGAAAAGAGTATATGGATATACATTTGTACGATCCTTTATCCCTGATGTAAAATAGCAATGTCTCTCTTACCGAAACAATACACTGGGTAAACATATTTAGCTTTCCATGCATGTTTCAGGCCATCGAACAAATGAACCAGGAATTTCAAGCGGAGAAAGCCAAAGGTACCACGGGTCTGACACAAAGCGACACACTGGCTTTACAGTACATGCATGTTGAACTGTCGTCGTTTAAGTCAGTTGTCAGCTTTACGGAAGAGTACAAGAAGTCAGGCAGGAAACTCCATGTGCTATTTTTGAACGCGGGGATCTATTCAAAGTATTGTGAGTAAAACTTGTTGTGTTACTCTCGTGATAATACTAATTCGAGCAAAATTTGTTGAGTGCGATCCTAAAAAAATCCTACATATTTTTTATATTGATTCATTAATATATACTTTAGAAACATTTCATGGTGTAAAATGGCATAATCCGAAATCATATACAGTTTAAGTCATTAAAGAATGAGTAATCTTGTAACTTGAATACTTGAGTACAAAGCATCAATTTTAATGTTCAGATTCAAAGCGAAAAAACTGCCTTAAACTTGTCACATGAAAGCTGAATATTTGAGATGACATGCATTTCGATTTAAAAAAAGTTATAAAAGCTAAGATGTGGACTTTTAAAGAGTTTTGAATAAACATACGGTTTGAGCAATGTCTTTGTTAATTGGACAGTGGAGACGAAACAGTTTATGTATCGTCTAATTTCTTGTAAAAAGGCAAGATATGAAACAGGGATGGGGAAGACCAGGAATTCGCATACAAGAGCACTTCATCTAACTTTCTGAACCATTTGAATTGTAAGCACCCGTCCGCTTCGATGTCTCAACGTACCAAACAGACTACCATGGACCTGTTTGTCGATTAGCCAAATAAAACCAAGGTGGACAACGAAGCTATTACAATAGTTGTTATTGCTTTGTCATCGTATCCATGTGTAAATAAGGTTAAAGATGTCGATGATTCAAAAAGGTTTACGTAGATAAAGGATAAGTGTACCATTAATCGGACATCAAAACTTGTAAAATCAAATTTTCGAATATATTGTACATAGTAACCGAGATTCAGAATAGTGATTTTTTCTTTTTGTCCCCATTCACACAATTCTTACAATTTAATATGGTTCGAAATGCCCTAAACAATTCTATAACTTTAGAACACATGTGTGTAATTGGTTGTAGTTAAAACAGAAGACGGATTGGAGCCGCATCTACAAATCAACTACCTCAGCCATTTCCTAATGGCGGCCAAGCTGTTACCCATCATGCATCAATCCGGGGAAGATTGTAGAATTCTGTTGATGTCCAGTCTCATTCACAAATTCGCCAGATTTGACCCCGAGGCGATGAATTATACAGGGCCACCGGACAAACACTTCGATCTGTTGTATTATGGGAAGTCAAAACTGTATCAGGTACATATATTATTTTTTTAAACCGACACCATTATTATCGTTATTATTATGATCATAATATTTATCCTTGATCATATTTATTCTTTTCATAAGAAGCAACAGTTTTCAGTGGTATAGAGAAAAGATGGTTGGTGTTGTGAATAGTAATGTTATCAAGCTTGGGAATATTATCCGGTGAGCCGAAGGCGAAACGGATAATAGTCCGAAGCCGAGCCCGATAACTTTTCCCATTCAAAGACACCAACTTTCTATTCTATTTATCCTGTTACCGTTATGTAATCTTTTTATTTAATAGATAATTTTAAATAGTTTTATTAACTGACCGACAAGCGTTTTGTGCACACAGATAAAAGTAGACTCACAGACGGAATCGAACATATGATACATTTGGAACATTTTTCATGGTAAAGAATACATTGTTTTAAAGAGGGGGAAACTACTCATTCGAGTTATTTTCCTAGTTCCCACAATGATTCTTTCTGTCATATGATCCCAAAATGTATTCCCATGAAAGGATGACTTTATTTGAAGGTGATGCAGATGTTTTCCATGGCTAGACGACTGAGCACTACGCAGGTGATGGTGAACAGTATAGATCCTGGCGTCGTGAACACGAATATAGACACTGAGACCACAGGCGTCCAGCGGGTCCTCTCGAAACTCACCCACTGGTGTAAGATTACTCACTTGTTACAAAAATGCATGCTCGCGTAAACAGGCATATACAAACACACACATTCTAATGTAAACATACAGACACAAAATCATACACGCTAACCCAAACAGACAGATACATACACGCATGCTAGCCCGAACAGACAGATACATACACGAATGCTAGCCCGAACAGACCGATACATTCACGAATGCTAGCCCGAACAGACCGATACATACACGCATGCTAGCCCGAACAGACAGATACATACACGCATGCTAGCCCGTATAGACTGATACATACACGCATGCTAGCCCGAATAGACTGGTACAAATGCAGTCAATCTTGTGTTTAAAGGCCAGCCTATGGAACTGAGAAAATTGACTGTTTAAGACAGGTTGGCTGCTTAGCACAAATTGATGTACACTATAAGTCCAACAATGGGACTTTCTGAAGTGGTTGTTTAAGGCAGGTTTTCTGCTTAAAAGGATGGTTGCTTAACACAAGTTGGATTGTACGCATGCTAAGCCAAACATACAGACACTAACACGTATGCTTAAGTAGATAGAAGACGCAAGCATGTTCGCTAACGTTAACAAACGGACACACACATGCTCACGTGAACCGGCACAAAAAGCCATGATTACGTAAACAGGCAGACACAAATACGCATGCTCACGTAAACAGACAGACACAAATACGCATGCCCACGTAAACAGACATACACAAATACGCATGCCCACGTAAACAGACAGACACAAATACGCATGCCCATGTAAAAAGACAGACACAAATACGCATATACAATGCGGTGACACATTAACAGTGCATCTGTGAGTACAAATGTTTGTACGCATGAATACACAAGCGTGATTATGCTCATACTGTAATCCTATAATTGAGCTTTTCCTCTAACTGTATTAATGTGTTATACACTCGCACAATATGCCGATATCTTTGCGTTTTAAAATATATTTCACAGCGTACATTTGTCGAATAAGCACTGTCGATTCACTAAGATGAGATCGTATACTAAAGCATGCACACATATGATGATTCTGGTGAAAGAATACGTTTCCTCACATACTCTAAAACCATTAGCTTATAGAATAAAGTATATAGTTCTTTAAACATTTTAAGAAATATATTGATTTGACAATAGTATATTGGTGTAGGTATACTCCACAAGAACGTACGGCCATTACCCACTTGTGTATCAGGGTGGATATCTAGAATCGTATCAATTTCGCTGACAGTTTTGAAAATGGTTATATGCCTGCATCCATCAACAAGTTAAACCATTATAGTGCCGAAACCGATTTCATGCGTTTGCAAACAGGTTTGATCCAGGCCAGCTGGCCTGTGATCTAACGTTTTGCTACTCTGGGTATCTTTCCTCATCAAAATTAAGCATATGTTGCATGTTTTGGAAAGCAGACGACACAAATATTTTTTTTTTAAAGTAAATTACCCAGCATTCTAAGGGTTGAATTCTTACATGGGTCTTCAGTTTCAGGAAAATCAAGTACAAAGGCCGCACGCTGCTCTATAAACTGTGCGACCAACGCTGCTTTTGCCGGAATGACAGGGAAACATATGGTAAATTTCCGAAAAAGAAACCCATCGGCAATAGCTAGGTATGTGGGATCTGACCTTTTCGCCATTACGAAGTCGGAGTATTTCACGTCGGGGATGGTTTCTTATCTGTCTGTCTGTCTGTCTGTCTGTCTGTCTGTCTGTCTGTCTGTCTGTCTGTCTGTCTGTCTGTCTGTCTGTCTGTCTGTCTGTCTGTCTGTCTGTCTGTCTGTCTGTCTGTCTGTCTGTCTGTCTGTCTGTCTGTCTGTCTGTCTGTCTGTCTGTCTGTCTGTCTGTCTGTCTGTCTGTCTGTCTGTCTGTCTGTCTGTCTGTCTGTCTGTCTGTCTGTCTGTCTGTCTGTCTGTCTGTCTGTCTGTCTGTCTGTCTGTCTGTCTGTCTGTCTGTCTGTCTGTCTGTCTGTCTGTCTGTCTGTCTGTCTGTCTGTCTGTCTCTGTATCTGTCTCTGTCTCTCTCTGTCTCTGTCTCTCTGTCTCTCTCTGTCTCTGTCTCTGTCTCTCTCTCTCTGTCTCTCTCTCTCTCTCTCTCTCTCTTTCGCCCTCTCTCTCACTCTCTCTTTCGCTGTCTCTCAAGAATCAACCCCATGTTTGTCGAAGGTTACTTCACAATACGAGGGGTCAATTCCAAGACTATTGCTAAAGGCCGAACAATAGTATTGCATTGAACCTTCATACCAGATGAACTACCAAAAGCAGTGTCTTCGAACAGATAGTTGTTGCTTTTTTGTGTTTGTTTCTGATTGTGTTCCTTTCACGATTTTGCTGGTTGTTTCGTTATGATATTTAATATGAGGCGGTTTGGAGACGTGAGCCGTGTTCAATCCTAATCATCGTACGTCGCAGTGGTGTCCTTCACAAATTGAATGTCACATTCCAATATGATAATTACTCCTCCAAATAGAATTTTCTCGCCGATTAAAATCGATAGCATGCACAACTAGAGTCATATCACTCACGAAGGATGTATCCTTGAATACATTTCAGGGATAAAACTAACCAAGATCAACTGTGGGAAAAGACGTGGGAATACATTCACGAGTACGTGACGGAGGAGGATCGTGCCATGATGGAGGGGAGGGGCGTGTCGGATATAGGAGAATAGAAGACATTAACTCTTTATCACCTCCAGAAGACATTTTTTTTACTTGAAGCAGTTGACTTTAGAAAATCTTTAAAAACATGTGAAAAATCTTTTTCCAGATCTGCTGTTTTGATATGTTGATAGATTGAAAAAGCATTGTAACAAGCAATTTCTCCTTTTGCCACAATGCTTTTTATAAAGTCGACTGCTGCAGGACGCAGAAAATAACGTTGTGTTATGTGTTAGATGACCGCTTGTTTTAATTGGAATTAGATATTTCACAAGGAATGGCAAATCGGGCGGTTCGACCATTGTAAACATGTAACCATGTGTACTACAGTTTCGTTCAAAGTACTCAACACTCCAAATTGGTTTCTGGGGCACAATCCAAACCGGTTTCATGAAAAGAAGCCGATTGGTATGATAGTGTACGTACTACGCTATCCAAACATGTGCCACGGAACGAGTTCCTTTATGTTTTCATCGCAAGCTACGTCACATAGCTTTAGGTCCATCGCGATATCGTGCGATGATCATGTTTCAATCGATCGATATCACACCTGAGATAAGGGTTCTGATCAGAGTTACCTACTGTTGCATTTAGCCTCTATCACCTGTTTACACTTTATGAACTCGGCCACATAATACGTTGGACCCATTCCATATCTGAGAAAATGGGCGATTGGAATATCTGGTCAGGGTTACCTACCGTTGCATATAGCATTTATCACATGTTTAAATTTTCTGAACTCGGCCATATACTACGTTGGGCCTATACCACACTCGTTGGAAACATATATCACAAATCAAAACAGGCATTTTCCTACACGTGTACTGGAACACGATAAATTAAACTTTCAGCCCACGATGACGCTATTTCAAGCCATATGAAGGGGCAATTGTAGATAAAGAGGACACTTTCAAGAGCCAGATGTCCGGATCGTATTGGAGTAAAGAATCATGATAATGGGATGGAGATAGTTTGGAAAGCATGGCCAGGCAACTTTAGTGTCAACATGGCAATTTTTCATTAATCTCTATCAGCGATTTTAACAGGATCATTACGAGTTGTTAATCAGTTAAATATCATTATCAACTTTCTTTCATTTAAAACATTGAAAGCCGCTTTGATGGTATGCAAGGAACAAAAACAACCAACCAATACGTATTCCATTTTACATCAATTTTATTATTTTTTTATGATGACAAGTCAATTTTTGCATTCTAATGATTTACTTATATACATGATATCCAAGAATCGCACACAATCCATCCGCCTGCAACAATTTCATAAAAAAGGTAAATCGAATTTTCGCCAAACCAACCTGCTCCAGATGTCTCTTGGAATCATTGAGGTAAAAGTTCAGTTATCCGTAAGAGCAGTACCAACTTCCAACTACAAAGGTTTGTCTACCAGAGACATATTCGAATTCACAGAAAATGTGATAAAATTTCATATGAAGAGATACGAGTTAAAGTAAAAAATAATAAAAAATATCAAAACCTGAAGATGAAAATTAATCAATTACCGACACCTACATCTTTTTAAATGATCATCGCTTATTTTTCGCCAGTTCTTGACTTTACCAATTAGTATGAATTCGTTGAACCATGAGCAATAATCATTGCGTTTACAAGACCTTATTAAAACACTCTTAACCCTCAGAATGCTGGGTAATTTTCGAAAAATTTTGGTGTCGTCTGCTTTCCAAAACCTTATATATCTACTTAATTTTGTTGAGGAAATAATCTTGGAGAAGCAAACAGGTTTAAAGCAACACAGTCAAGAGAAAATAACTTGACAAAAACACTTTTTCTTAACGATAATGGATGGACTTTTGTAAAGAAAAAGAATAAAGTAAAACTATAAATGACAAGCATTTTATATTTTGGTCACAGTGGATTCTTAATACTTTTAAAACATGCGAGCCAATGTGAGGTAAAAATAGATTTAGCATGTTACACATACCGATAATACAAAAAGGAACAATGATACGTTAAAGAAAATCATTTTTCAGGCGGATAGAGGAATCAAGCAGCACGGATACATGATGTGTTTTCAAGATACGTTTTTATGAAATTATCGCAAACTCAACTCCGATTCTATCATACCTTTGTGACCAAATGACGTAATTTGTCTGTTAAAATAATATAAGAAGGTGTTTGTTTTTTTAAAGAAAAAGCATTAAGATATAAGAGAGATAGATAACCCATGGAGACAAAGTGCATTATTTTATCAATCAATACACAAAGCGGTCCAATTATGTTGTCTTGCATTCTTTTATATTAATTTTCTGACTACCACTTTAAAAACTTCAATGATCACTTTAAAACTCAACTTACAGTGACAGCTTTTAAACTAAATTTTTGATTGATAAAATTAAAACTTAATTTATCATTTAAAAAACCGAATTTCTATAATTTCTTAAAAACCCACTTTTCAATGATCACTTTAAAACCCAATTCTACCAAGGATGGTCAATTTTAGCATTACTGATAGAACATGCAATTCTTCGCAACAAAAAAGGCAATCAATCCAAGTCATACATAATTAATCTTGCCCACGCGGTAAATCGTATAAAGCGACATTTAGCGATGTGATGTCTAACATGATGTGTTTAAGTAAGCGTTCAATCTGGGATACTTACAAGGTGTAAGTGTTATTATGCGTTTCATAAAGTATATGTTCAACTTTAATGTGTTATTCCATTAAAAATTACATATATCTACTAGAAAATTGTTCAACTTTGTTAATTATTCAAAATTAGTTTAGAACTCAGAATTCAACATTAATTGAATATATGTTTACATATCTGTTAGCGAAACTTAATTGCATTGCGATTGTAACAATAGTTAATAAATAAAATATGGACACGTATAAAAACGATCCAATATTCACTGTAAATGGAATGTCCAAACATTTCTGACACACATGTATAGGTATCAAAATGAGATTACTGCGATAGACAGTGGTTTCCTATTAAGTTTCAATGTATATACAAAACGTCTAGGATAGAAAATGTCAGTTTTGCACTAATTTACTACAACTAAAGGAACTCATGGTCTTGAGAAATAACCACTTAATTTAACGTTTTTTTGGCATTTACAATTCTTCATTTTTTATGGTGTTACACGCCGTATCAACAATTTGTCGGTTATGTAACGGCTTTCCTGGATCAACCAATACTAAGCTAGGGCTCTGAAATAACTTGCCAAAGGGCACTCCCATAAAACCAGGTCTTAGTGGGGCTCAAACTTGGGACCCATGAGCTCTAGGTCCACCACCTTAATCACTGGGCCACGGGGACCCCACAATAATTCTACGGTAGTTTGATCAATATTTTATTTTAAGATTGTTTATTGGCTTTTATCAAAATATTGATCGTTCCTTTAGAATACCTGCTCCCTCTAGACCCTCGGGAAATGATAAGTCTTGGAATTTAATCGCATTTAAGCGTACACCAATTGGCGCTTCTTAAAACAGCGCTTGTATACATGCCGATGATTCTAAGGTCGAATGTCTTCCAAGCGTTTCCTTCATTCCTTTTCTAAGTCAATATTATGCACGGAGTCTTGCCGTATGTTAATGATTAGTTAGGAAGTCAACACATCAACATACATAATGATGCTATACAAACTTTGTACTACACGACAGTAAGACATGTTTCCCCTTATTGACCCTCCTGATGGTCATTCGTAATATAGGCTTTATTTACATATTACAGTAATGGTAGAAATATAGCACACACTAGTTAATTGAAATGGTTTTTCCGTCACCTATACAAAATCTCAGATACACAATGAATCAGCATGCATGTAAAACTATATTAAAACGAGATTTTCTACATGACTTAGTTTTAAAAAAAACAATAAAAATGTCTGAAACAATAATTTGTTTTGCAAATATCTTGCCTTCCAAATAGTATAAAACACATTTTACCACTGGATTATCATAGGGGCATATGGTTCATATATACTGACCGACTCGATCAGAGCAAGGGACGGTCGAACTAAGTACCCCGTGCGCTAAAGGTAGAGTCAGGTGTGAAAAATTCATATTAGACAATGAAGTCGTTTTGCAGTTTAACGCCGTTTTAACTTTATATCAGTAATAATTTGGCGACAGTTCACTCAAACATGATTCCTGGGCGACTGACCAGTACTGGGGCTGGGGAAGATGTGCCTTGCCAAAGGGCACTTCATCATGTTCGAGCGCCGAGAGCCGGAGTCGAACAAGCGACTGCCCGGTCTCACAGTTTAACGACGCTGGAGCATGGTGATTCCCCTTGATTGTTCACATTACTACACTGGTATACAGATGGTACAAGCAGCATGATCTGTGTGTGTGTGTGTTTGTTAGGAAGTCTGTTCCCTATCTAAAGATGACATCCAAAGGTGACATCTCCCGGATACGAACGACGAATTCTCATGGAAATCACCATACAGTGGCGGAGTCAGAATGAACTGACACGTCTGTTACAACTGGAAAAAGGACCAAAAAGCTTTAAGTTAATCTGCCTACAAGGTTCACACATGTCCAATAAACATCATTATACAGACCAAAACATATCTTTCAAACAACGGGATTTTTTTCTTTTTATCGTACAAACGCAGCGATTTTCGTAAGAAGAGATACAAAGGGTCTTTAAATTTACTAAGTTTCTTTTACATGATTTGGAGTTATTCGGAAGGAAATATAGGAAACAAATCATACAGTTGTAGACATAATATACAGGGACCTGTGTGCAAAAGCTTACATGTGACGTTTTAACCATTGCGCCACAAACTTGTTCATTTACATTTATGTTGCATCAAACAGTTTTAACATTTCAGAATGGAATAAGACAGTTGCCTACTGAAATCTGCCATGCCAGGTGTAAAATATAAAGAAGAGAATCATGATGAAGTTGCACATGAACAAGACATTTGGTAAAATTTGATAGATCATAAACACATCGAAATCGTTGTTAAAGACCCAATTAACCACATTGTTATGATGAAACACTAACCAACAATTCTGACAGAAAACTAGATTTGTGATCCCATTGCTTTTGGACCAAATGTAACGTACAAAAGCACAACAAAAGTTGATGCATTGTTTCTAAAACAATCTCAATCGTAACAATGTTCCCATGCACAAATATCCATTAAATATATGGAATTTGTCATTTTTAACTATTTAGTAGAAGGACAAACTTATTTCTTTACAACCAAATAAGCTCTAAATGGTTCAAAGATTCTAAATCAAACCGATGAGTAACAATTGGTTCACTTTCACTCATCATGTATATTATGAATGAGCAATTTGAGAATTTACTTTGCGTCTTGACTTAGGAGGTGAATCATGACCAACACATTTTGATTTAAAAGTAGGTCGATCAAGGATCTTTTTTTACAAACGTCATGAAAATAACCATGCCAATAATGTAGTATGTTCAATTCAAAGGAAATTCATTTAAAACCTAAAAGTTTTTATACCAGGGTTCATTGCTTGTATAAACAGTTTTCATAACGAAGTTCTTATCATGAGTGTCAAGACTAATCTTTCAATTTTTGTGAATGACTCACAAGCAAACTATACACCATAAAAATTCGTCGAACATAAGAATTTGAAAACCCGTCCTTAAAATACAAAAAGTACAGTAAAATCACACAGGACAATGTATTACTAAAACATACTTTTCTGCTGTAAAAACCAGTAAAAAACGAAAAATTCCTTAAATATACTGCATTACAAGACTATTTGCACCTATTCATTGACAATAAGAATCATGAAGTGATAAGTTAAAAAGATCATTTCCCATTCATATACACATGTACAAAAAAACGACGTGAGATATGCGCCGTCGAGATTCTTCGATAAAGTTCAAAAGCGGATTTTAAAGATTTGATAAATCCGTAGCAGGTTTATCGTAGCCGCCCGAGTCTTTTTCGCCCTGAAGATATAAAAAATAACAATTTTAGTTACAACAAGATGGTGACAAGTACAACTACAACTTGAAATTGTAAAGTCAAGTCGTAAAACATTAGAAACACATACAAGTATTGTTTGTTAACAACATCGAGGGTTCAAAGCGAGACTTTAGTAAGACCTTCATATATGTGAAACACCTACTACAGTATTGCACTGAAACCTCAATAAACACGAAAGAAATCTAATCGTCTTGTCAATAACTTGGTTCGTTGGTGACTAAACCTTTTTCACCATTTTATTCTAGATGTAATGAGGGTTCAGTGCAAAATTTTAGCAAGTGATTCATGTATGTTACGGACTGAAGGACTAGCTAGAGTATTACATAGAACCCTCAAACATGGTGATTATTCATTTTTCTTGTGAACAATTTTGGTTCGTTTCTTTCTGGCTGCATCCTTTTTTAACACATGTTTCAGATGTTGCAAGGGATCAATGCAAGATTATTGTAAGTGATTCACATTTGTGAACGACTTCCTTTACTCTTGCACTGAAACATCGATTTGCAACCTGGATCCAATAATCCACACCAGTACCACCTTTTCTTGACACGAAAATGGCTTTCAAGTCTTTGTTTTTCTCATTTCCAAGAGGCCATATTAGTATTTATGTATTTGGTACATGTATGAAGCCATGGTGAAATATCCTGCCGAAAACAAACTGCAGATAAATCAAAACTCACAATTTACCAAAGCTCACACCAGAGTAAAGCATGATTGCAACTTTACAACAGATAGTTATGATTTTGATTCAATAATGAAATTAAAATGTCAACTATGAACAAAAGTTACACACAACATATGGTTTTGGAATATAACTATTTACAAGTTCTTTTGTAAAATAACAAGCTTTAACTCATCAAATATTGGCAATCACTTATCACTGGCATGGAATAACCGCTGGTTTCCTTTATGACAGTTAATGCGATTCTAATAAAACTGCATATGCCGATACTAATTCGTAATTGCATAAAAAATGAACGATGACTTCTATAAGAAAATAAGGTATCATCACTTTTAAAAGTATCTTTTTCAATAAATACAAAACAATTCTTTCTAAGCCACTGGTATGGATGACCATATTTCATAATAAATTTATGCTTTTGTATTCGTAATGTGCCTGTAAAAGAGTTGTGGTAAACATTAAATATCACGAAAGTGATGAAAACTTCACAGACAAATACAACAGCAACTGATTTCTTGGAAGTAAATCACAGTCAAGTTATAAGACCGTTTGTCAACAAGAGGGACATAATGGCCCTAGAACCGCTCACCTGAGATTACCACCTATTTGAAGAATAGTTAGAAACATTGCTTTTAACTTTTACACAGAGTTTCTTGTGCCTCTATGCATTGACCTATTTTTCATTCCAATTTTACAAGTTAGACACTGTATGCATGATGTGGGACATTGAAATGGTACATAATTCTTACAATGTGGAAAATGAATATTTTAGTTTTACAGATTGTATATGTACAAAGATCAGCCCGTACTTTTGTCCAGTATGATCTATTGTTGCCATTTTGTTGTTATCATTTTGGCATATTTGGACTTCCAAATTGATATTGATGTTTTTTGTTAAAATTTTTACCATACATGTATATAGTAAAAACAACAACACATTCAAATTTCAACGCACCCTGGCGGCCATGTTTACAAATATCTATTTTCTTTTAACAATCTTTATAATAGGGCCCCTTAAGAACATTCCTGTGAAATTATTTTGAAATATGACCAGAGGTTTTTGACAAAAAGATTTTTTCATGGTTTTTACCAAATATGGGCATGGCAACCATCTGATTTTTTTTTTTGACAAATCTTTATTCCCTCTAACTAGGAATGCTTCATATGATATCTCATTGAAATTGGCCCAAAGGTTTGGAAAGAAAGTTATAGATTTTAGCATACATGTAAAAAGTGAAAACAAAAACGCGTTCAAAGTTCAACAATCCCTGGCGGCCATGTTTTTCAAGATATCTATATTTCTTTAACAATCTTTATAGAAGGGGCCCATAGAACATTCCTGTGAAATTATTTTGAAATCTGACCAGTGGTTTGTGACAAGAAGATTTCTTTAAGGTTTTTACCAAATATGGCCATGGCATCCATTTTGGTCACATGACTGATTTGTTTTTAAATCTTTATTCCCTCTAACTAGGGATGCTTCACGTGAATTCTCATTAGAATTGGCCCACAGATTTGGAAAAAAAAGATGTTTGTAAAGTTATAAATTTTATCATTCATGTATATAGTGAAAACAAAAACGCGTTCAAAGTTCAATGGTGGCCATGATTTTCGAGATATCAAAATTCTTTGAACAAGAGCCACATAAAGAACATTCCTGTGAAATTATTTAAAAATTTGACCAGTGGTTTCAGAGGAGAAGATTTTTTAAAAAAATTGCAGAAATTCCCCTTTTTTGATGCCACGGCTACCAAAGTTCTGTATGGAATCAATTTTTTTTGAACAACTGTTGAAGAGCATTACCCGACGGACATTCCTGTGAAGTTTGGTTAAAGTTGGCCCAATGGTTTAGGAGGAGATGTTAAAAGAAATTGTTGACGACGCACGACGGACGACCGACATTGGGTGATCACAAAAGCTCACCTTGAGCACTTTGTGCTCAGGTGAGCTAAAAAAGGGAAAAAATCAATCAATTTGACAACGAAGATATCCTGTGCTATTTGTTATGATTGCTTGACTGGGGCATCAAAACTTCCAATTAACTTAAGAATAACCAAACAGGAGAATACTATACCATTTTACCTTATCATATATAATATGTACATCCAGTAACAGCAAAACTATTTTTATAACTCATCATAATTATACAATATGAAGTACCAAACAAAAACACGTAACGGTCCTGGAACTCGCAGCCACCAAACCTACCATAAAGTCGAGCTACCGACAACTCATGCGGTGCTCGACAACAAACTGTGTCCAGAGAAAACCACCTGTGTGCATTAGCGCAATGTCTTGTCCTTTGTTAGCATGAGCATTCCACAAAGACTAACCTGGGACGCCACATTCCGCATCCTGATAATTTCTAGTTTCAGGAAAGACAAAGAGCTCCTTATATAAGCTCTCAAACTCTCGCCGAAAGCCTTGCTGTGAACCAGCTGATCCAAGACAAGTCTTTAAGGAACAAGTTATACTGTAGCTCCCATCAAGACACAGTCCATGTTAACTTACGACATTTTTCCGTTTGTAGACGGTATACACGACACTGGGTGAGATGGGGTCCATCAAATTGGCAAGAGATTTTTCGCCATGATCTTGTGGGCGCAACTGATGGTCTTTGAATCCCAGGGGTTTGAAACACAACTTGAATGTCTGCAATGAAGGGATCAATCAGAGTTAACAGATCAGCCATACAGAAAGTTTTTTTATTATGTACAAGATTTCTCTGCCTAGAACTCGAATTTAGTCTTTTATACATTAAGTAAAGTTGGCCGATGAAATAAATCTATAGTAAAAGATTAATTATGTTGATTATATTTGTTATGTGTTTCCTATATCAAAATACTCTTGTTGTGGGTGCTAAGGATAAGAACAAACATCTAGAAAATATACCAAAAGATAAGTTTTGGGTATGCCAAAACTCTAGTGTGAGCAATTTCCCTGTCTTTATAGGTCAGACAAAACTCAATTGTAAGCAATTTCTTTGTCTGTAAATGTCAGACAAAACTCTAGTGGTAGCAATTTCTTTATCTTTTTAAGTCAGAGAAAACTAGTGTAAACAATTTCCTTTTCTTGACAGGTCAGGCAAAACTCAATTGTAAGCAATTTCTTTGTCTATAAGGTCAGGCAAAAAAATGTGTAAGCAATTTCTGTCTTTATAATTATGTCAGACAAAACTCTAGTTTTAGCAATTCTTTTGTCTTTATAGGTCAGGCAAAACTCTAGTGTTGGCAATTTCTTTATTTTTAAGGGTCATAAAGCTCCAGGGAGAACAATAAGAAATGAAAGACCAAACAATTAACATAAAATATCAACAAACAAACCTGGACAGCCTGTTTCTCAAAATGATAAAAGGGCACGAATGGAAATACGCACAATCAAATGAAAATTGACAAAAATTAAATCCATAAGAATTCTTTCAACCATGGAAATAAAATGATATAATATTGCATTAAGATTTAATCTTAAACTTAAACATTGAGACAATATCCTGACATGTAAACACATGACATCACATACCTAATAATGGCACTAGCTAGTAGTTTATCTTTTAGATTTAAACAAGATATGAATCCAATATCACTTGGGAAGCCAATGTGGATGCAACAAACTTATGCATAAACTGTAACTTTCACCAGATGCCATTAATGCAGTAGATGACGAAAAGAAACCTCTATAAAATAAGTTTACAATAGGTTATATGTAGTTATAAATACAACAACCATGTTTGTTTATGCATTTCTACATGAATCATCCAACCATTTAGAAGCTTTCAAGTCCTTTAACCCAGTGAGGCCCTAAACCAAATTTACTAACAGATGTTGATTTGATCATTTTGTCGTATTCTTTTTATAAGCCCCAGCCAATAAAGGCTACCTACCCTCCAGCTCTGTCCATATCTCACAATGTGATATATCCAGCAGATAGGGATCCATATAGCTGACAGACTAGCCATCATCCATCCTAGACCAACACCCCAAGCTGGGTATTTGTAGGTTCCCTGTGGCCGTTTGTAATCTAGTTCCGAATATGTGATGGCACTCAAGATGAATATCGTCTGAAAGGAGTAAAGCGTTTTCATTGGCTTTCATATTTACTATGAATGCTCTATATGTATCATTTTTACGGTTTTTACATTGAGAGTTACTAAACTTTGATAATTTGGGAATACTAAGTAGCAAGGTCTACTTTAATAGAACTTGTTCGGTGATGTAATGTGTAACATCGTATTAACATCGAAGTATATCTCTCTTTGATATACAATGTAACAAGGTATTTTACATTCATAGAAACTTTTCTTTGATATACAATGTAACAAGGTATTTTACATTCATAGAAACTTTTCTTTGATATACAATGTAACAAGGTATTTTACATTCATAGAAACTTTTCTTTGATATACAATGTAATAGGGTATTTTACATTCATAGAAACTTTTCTTTGATATACAATGTAACAAGGTATTTTACATTCATAGAAACTGTTCTTTGATATACAATGTAATAGGGTCTTTCCTATAATTGAAATTGTTCTTGATACACAATGTAGCAAGCCCTTTACATTCGTAAGAAATGTTCTTACAAAATGTAATAATGCCTTTACAGTACAAGAAATTGTATTTGACATATTTTGTAGCAAGGTCTCTACATAAAAAGAATTTGTTTTGATAGACTTTGTAACATGGCTTAAGATTAATAAAAAAAAGTTAGTTGAAATATTATGCAACAAGGTGTTTACATTGGTGGAAACTCCTTTGATATACTTATACTTGGCACTCATTAAATAACCATTAATGTAGTACAAAAATGCTTCACAAATGAAAATTCGACTCTTATCAAGTGATAGTCAATCCTCTTTTGCAAAAACGATATGCTGCTCTAATACTAATGTATCTTCTACGGAATGAGGTATTTCAATGCCACAATGTAAACACAATGGTGCCAAACACTTTGCTATGATGTAACTTCCACCAAACAGCTCTGTGAAGCTGTCAACAGACAATATTCTAAGCTCTTACAATGCAAAAGATTGGTGAAGCGAATGTCCATCCTATCTTCATGTATCTATTAATCTTAAAGCCCAACATCATCTCCAAGTTGTCATAGAATCGGTTGGCACCTGGAATAAGGAAATAGAAAATTAAGCTCTAAGACAAGGAGGCATATAGGACCTTTTAAGCAGTATAACCTAGCTCTTGTATCTGCCAAGAGCTTTTGATGTTCATTAAGTTCCACATGAGCATCAAAATCGCTTAGTATCGACTCAGCCTAAAAAAAAACAGAAGACGTTCAAGATAATATGATAAGTACTGTAACTACTAAGACATGGTTCTCCTTAATGTAAAATAACAAAAACAAAATATTTCTTAAGCAATATCCTTTCCTTTCCAAAATATGTATCTATATGTAAAACCCTTCATCATACACAATATATTGTGCATATATGTGCAATTCCAACACATAGGGAGGTAACATGTCTTTAAATTTGATTGGAAATTGTTATGCACATTCGTTTACATAGTCTTTATCTAATAATGGAGCATATCAAATAATATTTTGCTGAGCTTTTTTAATGAATTCTTACCATAACACCAGCCAACTGCAACACACATAAAGAATGCCACAAAGAGAATGATCCTGCTTCCAGAATAGTAATCAAACAGCTGAAAGACGTACATCCCTCCCTGAAAACGAAGAAAAAATTGCTTTCATTACATACCTAGCGAAAATAGAAAGATACATTCACTCACTTCCCATTATTTGTTTGAAAATGAATTGAATTCCAAGTGACAGGAAAATCCCCACTCTCCCTTTATGAGATTCATGCACGGAAATATAATTGTCGAGTATATAGTGCCAATGTTATAGCAAATGAAATACCAGTTACAGATAAAGTTAAGTGTGAGATAATCAAACCATACACTTACCGGTGTAACCATGGGAATACCGACAAGGAATGACAAAAAGCAGACGAATGCTATGAAGATTTCCCGCCTGTATCCGCGTCGTAGGGTCCCCGGGAACTGATCCACAATAGCTGTCACCACTCCCTCCACACCAACAAACTAGAAATGCAAACATTTTCTTTTATTACGTAAAACACTTGTGAGTTAATTTCAGATGAAGTACGTATGTCCTTATTCGATACTACTTGACAAAAACGAATTCTAACGTTTTTTATTGCATTATTCGTGTTAGAGAAGTTTAGTGATTACGATTGAACAATGCATACAATATGCAACAATCACTTCATTAATAATGCCCTGGAGATGCCATTAAATAACCCAACATTTTTTAAGTAGACTGACAGATCAACGCCTTTTGAAAGATCAAAAGAATACAACTTGTAAGAATTGTCAACTACATACCTGACTGTCCAATCCGAGCAGAATAATCATCAGAAAGAACATAATAGACCAGAAGGGGGCACCAGGTAAGAGAGTCAACGCCTTGGGGTATGCAATAAAAGCCAATCCAGGTCCTGAAATAAGACAGATTTTGTTAAATATATATTAGCTTTGAATTTGATTGACAAGGACAAATATTCCATCATTCAGAATTGTATTTATACTTGACTTAGGTGGGTTTGAGTAAGCATAAAGCATGTTATCATGACTACCCAAAATGCGTGCAATGCATTCAACATTTCATCAATTTGTCAACAATGATACGTTTATAAAAATTGAAATTTAAAATAAAGTTACAAACAATTGCAGATCATAAGATTTTTATATCTCATAAAGTTGCAAACAATTGCAAGTTGGAAGGTTTCAACATCTCATAAAGTTGCATACGAAACCTTGGCTCTCTGTTAAGCTAACAGAAACAAAAATCAGCAATCATTTTCAGTGGAAATGAAAAGTTAGTAGAATTTTTTCAAATTGATTCAAATGCCTTATTCATAAACATAGATATGCAATCGTGAATGAACGTACCAGCCTCAGCTACGTCGGCAATTTCAACCCCCTGTGTGTGCGCCATGTGTCCGAGGATAGAGAAGATGATGAATCCAGCAAAGAAACTTGTACCACTGTTTACTAACGCAAAAATTATACAGTCTCTGAAAAATAGTGGGCAAACATACATGTTTAATATCACAGTAGTGTCCAAAATAATTTTTATTTCATAAAAAAGATGTTAAAAGCTTAAAGATAATGACTCTTATTTCAATTAGTTCAGTTACACAATAATCTTCAGTAGATTTCTTTTCAGTTAGATTTGTTATAATGCTTAGCCAGTACTTAGTCTGGAAAAGGTCTTGGTACTTTAAACTACAATGAACCACGGCTTATCATGTACTTGCTTTAGCATCAAAATCATTAATGTTTGCACAATTTACCCTTGGAAATGTCATGCTACTTTAAGTGGACTTATTTCACGATTGGAATATTTGCTCAAGTGATGCCAGTACGTTATGAAGAACTTATATTGATACAACAATGTTGTGAGCATTGCTTATAGCATAGAGCGCAAATTACAAAGTGTATCTTACCTGATTTTAGTCATGAATCGAACCATCCAATTCGATTCATGAATGTGTACGACGTGCATATTTAACAGTGTTGTCCTGGTTGGTTGTGGGAAGGAGGCACATACTAACCAAGGACAGCACTATTATAGTTGGATGTGCTTTCTAAGTTCAAGAAGTACTTTTGCAAATACTGCAGTTCACACTCTCATTTGTAAAGCCAGGTAGGTATTCCTGACATGAACATTTCAGGAACAATGCCTAGTCACTTATTTTCTTTTGATGCCAAAAGAATTATCCCAGATAAGCATATGCAAGCTGTATACATAGGCTTGGCAGAAACAACTCTTGATGTGAAAGTACCAAACAGTTTCAAAACTTTTAAAAACATGTTTTGTTGGGGTTTGGGGCATTTTGTAAAGGGAACGTCAAGTTCCATTTCTGTGAAAGTTTACTTATTCAATGTCCCTGATCAGTCAATCAATACTAGAGATTGTCTTGCTAAAGGACAACTTGTTAAGACCAAACAGGACATTATTGAAATCAGGGCGCCTGATTTCAAACGGACAATCCTACTTAAAGACCCCGCAATAGACACAATGTAGCTTCACAATGTTTTCAAAAGGAGACACCTGAAATATAAGTCAATCAAATAAGACATATTGGCTTCTGAACACAAGATGTTAGTCATGTAGAAAGGACATACATGTCTAGCCTCCTGTCTCTGAGTTTGAAAGCAGCAGGCATGTTGCAGTGTTGTTAGGAGCCATCACTCTTTTTGTAGCCATTACTGGATCAACATACAATACAAGAAAAGGCGATGCTGATACATTGTATCTCGTTATAACGGGTACTCGGGTACCCTGGATTTTTGGCCCACTCAGAAACGAAACAACCGGATTCATGTACGCGCACAGTGTTAAAATCGCGAAAACATGTGTCTGCACAAGGTCAGTCATTTCTAACAAATGTTAAGGAACCAGTCTTGTGTCATCTAAAAATGGTCGACAAGGCGCGAAAGTTATTTCATGTCTCGACCGCAAATTTAACAAATGGCCTCCTACTCCGATTCGGACCCTCTATCCACTAAACCAACGGGATTATATCCAAGTCTTGGGTTGCCTTTCACTGTCATTATCAGTATACTTGTCACCCTATGTCATTCCAAAACGGTCATGTCAAATGTAACCATTAGAGACAGGACAAGGTTGAGTATCAGTTGGTATTCAGACAATATTGTGTTTTCAAAGGCCATCAATGGCAGAAGAGGGTCTACAGAAATATATCTTATAAATATGTGTGTTATGTTAATGAGGTTTGGTCATGTTTACTGACAACATTATAGCAAGAAATCATTAATTACTGCAAGAATTAATTCCGATAACTTGTAGGAAACAATTACATGAAGGGTTCTTAAAACTTAAGAACAACCTGACACTAATGAAAAGCATGATGAACAAGCATTTTGCGAGACAACTAAGACGTTGCAAAGTCCAGTTAAAATCGTTAAGATATAAATAGAAAGACAATGCCATGTGACCCTTCAGATGAACATTATAAAACTACTGTATAAACAACCAAATCATTCGTATACCTTTCAAGAAACCTCAAGAAAAGAAGATAAAACTAAACTCTTGATAAAGTGGATTCTGATCACTTGAATGTAGATAACATTGTTACTAGAAGTAATTTTGTTACCAAAGGGATTGGATAGCATCAAGGCCCCCAGAATGAAAAAGTCAGTTAAGCCAAATACCATCTAGTAACTTTAAGGATAAAGGACAAGATCAAGGGTTGGAAGGGTAAGATGTCATGGTTAAATAAACAGCACTTATCAATACCATTACAGGTAATACCATGTATGATTGCCAGTAATGTTTGTTATCAAGAAAAGGTAAAACAAGGGGTAAACTGAACAGTCAGTGTCAATAAAGTCATAGGCAGTCATAATCATAAAGTCAGTAACAGTCGGGATTATTAAAGTAATTGCCAAACTAGGTGTAGCAGCTTGGAATATACCAGGTCAGCAGGTTTACGGATATCACCTATAGCGCAAGTCCTGGTCCAGCCGTCTGTCCAGGTCGTGTTTTAGTCATAGTCAAGTTACCTGTAACAGTTATGGTCAAACTTGTTGTAGCTCCCGAGGGCAGTGAGTGCGCCGACCGCGATAGAGTAGGAAAAGAAGATCTGTGTACCGGCGTCCACCCACACCTGTAAAGAGACAGTGATAATCCTGTATGTACTTATTCCGCTATACTGAAGGAAAAGAAGTAGTTCCGTGCTCCAGCGTCCACCATGACCTGCAAATAGACAATGATAATATAGTATGTACTTATACCGCTAAACTGTGCACAAAAGAATGTCTTGGTAGCGTCATCCACCCCCACAATTCTGCAAATAGACAGTAATAAAACAAAACAGATGATTATTTCGAATAAGTGTAAGTTATTTCAACATAAAACAAACATCTTAAAACGGTCACATTGAAACCGCAAATAAAGACAAACATATCAGAAGAGCTGATATTGAGAAAACTGATTTATTTTCTCTTACAAATATTTGAACAAAAAAAATAATTACCAAACAAGCTCGTGGCACCTTATACTAACCGATGGGCTGGATTGGTTTGAAAAGTAAGATAGTACGTGTAAGAAGAATCGATAAATGGTTATTTGTGATAAAGTGCAAACTGTGAATATCAAGAGACATTGTTAATTCAAACATATGCAAGTGGGAAGTTGAAAAGCCTGAATAATGGGTTTCATCCCTTATTTCATAAACATTTGTCCTAAATAGTAGCGTAAACAGGCATATCATATTGCAAAGAACTGTTTACTGCATTTAAAATTAAACAATAACGATTTAAAAGATATAAATGTTTTAATGGAATAATTTTTAACGTGAAAGATAAATATAAAGACGATAATAGATTGACAACATATTGACGGTGGTTGTTTGAAAAGATATATGAACTGTGGTATATGAACTTTGGTATATATCCCAATAGTATTATATTTTCTTATAACTACCTTGACAATGTCCTACCGGTTACCCGAGTGGTGATAAGCCTTACCTGAGCATGACCAAGCTTCTCTAAGTCGGGTTTCAGATAGAAGAGCACACCTTCCTTGGCACCATCAAGCAGACAGTTGCGAATCAACAGCACCAACATGAAGAGGTATGGCGACGTAGCGGTAACATACATCACCTGTTTAAACAGAAGTAAGTAACCATGTGAGAAAATGGAAAACCTTGGGAATCGCTAACTCTTTAATATTTTTACATGTACATGTTGTATTCAATACTAAACGAAAAACTATATACCATGCATGTTTTTTAAAATTTACGTACAAATATAATGATTTGGGGTATGCAAGAACAGTATATATCTAAAAGATAAAGAGAACATGCAACCATTTATGGCAATATGACAGGTGTCCATAATCACGTTTTTTCTGAAACTTTAACCAGCCAACAAATATAGGAATTTGTTGAGGCCCTATATCTACAGATGGGAAGTGAGGACAAAAGTTTAAATAAAAAACATGATTATATTATATATCCAGGTTGAAGCAAAAACTAATGTTGTGTGTTGCTAATACAAACAATGGTTCTCAAACATACAGCTAAAGAACATTAGAACGAACATAAATAGAAAATGTGACAGATGTAGATCACGTCTGCAAGAAAGAATATAACAAACGATTTATTAGAATAACACATATTAATAAACAATAGTATGCTTTCGAAGTGACTGTTCATTCCTGCGATGTGGCTGTTAAGAACTGAATAATTATTAAACATCAATATGGTCTATACAATCAAATTTGATTATGAGTTCAGATCATAAGCCAGACAGGAAGTTCAACAGTTTCAATATTTGTATGTGGCAGATCCTCATTTCCACAAGAAAAAGACAACAGTCTGATGTCTTTACGATCTGCAGAGGAAAAAAAAAGGATTATTTCCTTATCTGCTTCTTCGTTTTGTCTATCAACAAGATAGTGTTCGTAATCATCAAGAATCACCTCGCTGGAAGTCTTTAAATAAGTATATACCAAACATATCTTTCTATATTGGTTTAAATCGAAACGTGTTAACACCTCGAACAGACTTGCCTTAACTGGATCGCTAGTGTTTGCCATGGGAGCCCATTACGTTCAATACCAACAAGTTCAGGTAAATGCATGAAAGAAATCAGTCAATCGGATGTCAATTCCTAGTTTGTACTCCGACAAGCAAAAAGCATATTGTGCGATATCATAAAATTATCGTCTATCAAATCCCCATGAATAGTTCAGATTATTCTACGTTTTGAAGTACAACAATGGAACAAGTATGAAAGAGATTTTTTAACTAAAAGGAAAACTAATTAAGATTTCAGTTAAATAGCTTATATCATAAATTATAGACTATCTCTTTTGGAATCCATTTTTCAAAATTTTAAAACAATCATCAAAACGTTTAAGTCAACTGGAAACCAAAGGCAAGTTAAGTTGAAACTGAATAGATTGGCGAATCTGTATCTGGTCTAAAACCTATCAAAACCTATTTTTTTAGTTTTCTTCGTTTAAATCAATGAATAAATGTGACTAATGAGGCTTTATACTCTTGGTCAGTTTATATAAAAGGGAGAAAATCAGCAAACATTAAAAATAAACAAATATTCAAAACGAAAAGGCTCTGTTCTACCCTTTACTCACTGAACTGGAGGTTACGGTTCGCAGACATCACCCTCAAGGTAACTAGAACATTTAAAAAGAAATACAAACCAAGTGTTCAGTAGATCGCATGCTTCGCGATCTTGGCAAGGTGCATTTGTAATAGACATAATGATAGAGCAAAAAGAAAAAAAAAAATGAAAGTACCTCATTGTACATGTCAATGTTAGATATGAAAAGCAGACATGAGAATAAATTAATATCGCCGTTTAACCAAGCCGATGTTATCCTTTTTTTTTTTTTAAATGGAAGCACTTTTCTAGATGAAGAATTACCTGAAGTTCAAGCCAGATACAAAATCTGAGGAAGGATTTCATGACACATGTTCAAACATCGTGTTATTGTAGATAAGATATCATGATAAATGTTCAAAATTCAAGTTATTGTTCTTATAAGTTCTTTTTAATGTACAAACGATTTTTGTGAAAGGCAGAAGCACGATTTAGTTAACATGCTCCCCTCTAGTATGACATATGGTTGGAGAGATAACCAACCGGGGACTATGATGTTTTCTGTAATAATAATCTCTGAAAACAGCTTTTAAACCAAGTCTGGGTCGAACCAAATTTACATTAATTCAATTGCAAAAAAACTTGTATATGTGGGCGTAAAAGTTTATGAAAATATAAACAAAACGAATCCAAAAATGAAAGAATGGTGCAACAAAAGAAGTAAAAGATGACAATTGAATCTAAAATAGAACTACATTATAAAAAATCTTTTACTTTACCGAGTGTAGATACAAATACAGAAACAAACATGTCAATATCTCCAGGAATCGTCGCTTACATGTACCAATAGTCTTTACTTATTTCTTACAAATATTTATTTTTTTCAATTATTTCAGGGACAACATTGGTCTGGGGTTAGAATTCTAGAATTTGATTGATTTACTTAGTTGACACATGAATGTTTTAAAACATCGATGTCACCTGTAATTATGTCTGACCAAAGGACCGTACAATAAGAAGCGATCTAGTACTAGCTGATATAAGCTAAAGTCCAAAATCGTTTTGTGTCTGATGTCCAATTATTCCATGGCTACATCATGTCATGATGTTAACAAAGGATTCAACATGAACATGGGTCCAGAATACTTTCATGCCATTAAACTTTTGTACTCATTAAACGATCTTATACGAATTTTATTCATTTTAATGTTTAATAAATCACATGGCACATAATGTAAAGGGATTCTGTTCAACAGTAAGACACAACAAGCGCCATTTCCTTATGCAATAAATCGCATTGATCAATGGATATAGAGAACAATGCGCGGCATCTTTAAAGGATCTAATAAAATTCTGAATGTAGGTATATAACATTGCTTTTGGGGTTTGATTTGTAATACAATTAATAAATATAAGAACTCACACAGATGCCTTAATAACAAGTCATCACTACATAATTTTGATTCGCAAATTACAAGTAGGTTCCAAAATTTTGTTCAGCAGATCCAAAGCATAATGTCCAATACTGTCTTGAGCGTCGAAAAAAAAATCTAATGTATTCAACAAAATCAAATTTCATTCATTGGCACATATAATCTATAGACAGTTCTAACAAAAATAGTATGCTTCACGTGCATGGTTTAAAAAGGACTATGGTTTAAAAAGGACGCATAAATCTTTGGTTTTTGTTTATTTTCAGCTGAAATAATTTCGTTTTATCAAAAACAAGAGGGTGTGTTTCCAAATGTATCAATTGCATAACTGTAATAACTGAATTACTGTAGGAGTATATATTAAAGTTATAAAATATACATATACTACAGGGTGTGAAATATCTTACCCAAAACGTCTTATTCTACAGACATGATGCAACTAGCCTCGGACTCTTTATAACTGTGATGTGATGCGATATCATATCAAAAAAGGTGTTATGTAAATATCATGGAGCGAGTATAAATATACTGTAATGTGCAAGGTTTTCCTTACCCACAGGGTTTATTCCCGGTGAACATGGGGGCCGTAAGTACATGTACCAGCTGCCACTATAAATCGTCATGTATCATGAGTCATGTGCATATATTTACTGCTTGATGAATGATGGTATGTGCTCTTATAGCATTAAAGGCATGGCTTTGAATATTAATTAACTAAACTCGTTTCATCTTTGACAAATGTTTTATCACACATACGGCAATATGTAATATTTTTCTCCCCCATATAGTTTTCGGCCTGTAGAGTCTGTAAGTCTGCAGAATCTTTTAATTTGGCAAAGTTTCTAAATCACAACAAACGAATGGTTTAATGCCATGAAAGGAGTATAGCAGTAGTGTACAGTAACTAATCACCCAGTTTTGCCTCACAGAATATCAATTTTTAAAAGGCCATGCAGACACATCTTGCAGTTTAATAATCTACACTCACCATCAGCTACAGACAAGGATCACATTAGTTAAGTAAAGTCATTCAGTGTTTGCTTTTAAGTATGGAATTCCCCAATTTATTACAAAAGCTTCATCATGATGGAATAAGACTAAACCAAGGTATTTTACTTTGGTAAGTTGCATAAACAGAAGGGTGTGTAAAAACTAGAGCTTGACATTTATTTCATCCTGTTGAGGCAAGAAGCACATTATAAAAACGACCTTGGCATACACAATTTATTTTAGGACGTCATTTTTGCAATACTCAGGTCACACGCTGTCATACCCCGCTCTCTATGGGCACTTTAAAACTTGCATAACTCTCTCAATGGTAAACTATCTCACTTCTTATATAGATTACTTTCCCATAAATTACCCCTTCACCCCAAGTACTTCCAAAGCAGGGCTAATCTATTTTTGTCCTTCTTTCCCAAACATATACAACCAAAGGTGACAAAAGTTCAACACTAATACGCATCATGCAATAACTATAGAGAATGATATATGTCAGTTTTATAAGCACAACAGCAAAGTTCCGTTGATGAGGACTTGAACAATTGGACAGTTCACTTTGAATAAAGTAAATTGTCCAATTGTTCAAGTTCTCATCAACGTAGTTTAACCCAGGATCCAGAGTATAGGTTAACCAATCACAGTCAGATCCCTTACCTTGCCTGAGGACCGAATACCCTTACAGATACACAGGTACACGACGATCCAGCCCAGCAACAGGCAGAGTAGCAAGTCCCACTTTGGCAGGCCAATATCATGCATTCCTTCGGAGATGTCCAGAACTTTACGCCTGAAATAAAGAATATGTTAGAAAGAGTCGTGTGTATTGTCTTAATGTCTATTAAGAACAGTTAAGTACATCAATTTAGAATGTCACGAAGATTTCGTGTCCGTTGTTCTTTATGAAGAAATTAACAACCTTCTTAAAAGTGGGTAGCATGTCTATCACTCGGTAGGCCTACACTATATCGGAAAGGTTAGAACATGTTTGCGGGACTTTTGCCTTAATATCTTTTTTTTATTCAAAAAGGATTCATTTTGTTTATATGGGGTATACCCCGTGTGAACATATTTCAACAATGTTCCGGTTTCCTGGGGTCACCAGTACTTTGGTTATGGTTCTGAAGTGTGCTTCCAAAGGACACTCCCACGTAACTAGAGGTATCATGCTAAAAAGAGCGCCGGCAATTAATCACAGAAGTATAGACTTTTCTATATACAAAGTAGTTTTGAATATATTTTAACATTCATTTTTAAACATTTGGCGAATAATGTTGACGGATCTAACTCAGGCTTGGACCCCGAAAAGGAAGCATTACACGCATTGTGAGGGAAAATGTCATTTTCTGGCACACTTAGAAAAGGATGTTACACAATATGGAAGCCACAGTGACGTACTACCACACCTTGTGGTAATCAACGTCTCGTTTGACGGCATATGTGAGAACATTCAGGACATGTAATCAATTTGCCTTTCCCAATACTAGTAATCAGACTGGGGGACTTACTAAAATAGTGAGTAACCATGTATGTAAAATCAGGGTAATGTTGGTTAATACCACAGATTAATTAAACCTACAGAAGCATAATAAAGAGAAATATATGTGTTGTCTTGATTCAAAAATCTACTGATAAATCCTGTTCAAAACGAGACATATACATGTGTGTATGCAATAAAAATAACCCTTCTTCAAGAAACCACACTAAACCAAAACATGTGGCGTTCAAACACCTTGTATTGTGCAAATCATGTAGAACGCTCGAGGAAGACTGGTATCCTATATAGGACTACCAGTATGTTTTAATGTTTAAAGCACTCAAAGGTTATCTCCAAAGAGGCTACCCAAAGTCAAGATGGCCTATATAACATCTGAACTGGTTCCTATTTCAACACTTACTCCCAATATTCTGTGACGGGATCCAGGTAGTACGCAAGTTGTGCTGACGCATTGAATATTGTGATGTTGAGCGAGTAGGCCTGTGATTGGCTGATACAGGTCCCGTTCACAAGGGCACCAGTTTCGTTCCTGCAATAGAAATAGTGTTTTATGATTAACAGTTAAAATGGAACATTAAACTTAAAAATATTAAAACAATAATTACAACAGTATGATATTTAGACTTCACATATTAAAGCAATACCATACATTATCCTTTAAGAATTTAAGGGGAGGAATTAAAGAATCTGGAACACGGACATTGGAGAGAGCTTCATATTCAAAAGGTGTCTTCTTAAATATAAAAAAGCATACCAAACGAGTATTTGGAAGATGTCTATTCAAAAATAAATTGAAAGGCCTAAGCACGACTTCGAAAATAGATCATATAACTGAAAACGTGAACATGTATGAAGTAAAACCCTGCCTACCCGCTGGAAGAAACATATGTTATCGATACGTTTCACCCGGGAGTTACGCCTATCATCGATATAAATAAACTCTTTTTATCTAGCGTCCCATGTTCTATGAAATTAAAACCCTGCCTACCCGGTGATTGTATTGAAGAGACATCTGTTATCGATATGTTTCACATGGGAGTTACGCTACCATCGATATAAATAAACACTTTTATTTACGATTTCCATGTAAAATGAAGTAAAATCCTGCCTACCCGGTGGTCGTATTGAAGAGACATCTGTTATCGATACGTTTCACGTTAAAGTCCGTACAGTGCTCCGTGGCCCAATCCTCGTAATCACATTCCGCCCAGGGAAGTTGTGACGTAAACGACGCAAAGAAGTAGCGGAATGCCCAGGCCAGGATCACGTTGTAGTAACAGTTGAGTAGAAACACGATGATCAGGGTCGCAAACCCGATACCTGCAAGGAAACATATAACCTTATATATAACCTCGTTCGGCGTTTTCAGCTAACCCTTGTAGAAAGTTCGTTTGACATTATTATTATGCGTACACTTAAATCACAAGACATATATGAATTCGAATTAACATGGTCGTGTAAAGTAATCTTATGTAAACATATAATTAAATGCTTAAGTTTTATTCAGCCTACGCATAAATGTATGAACAATTTACAAAGCCAATTCCAATATGTTGAACAATTCCAAAGAGTCTACCTACCTCTGAAAAATGGGCAAATATTCCAGGCATTGATACCTGCAACACCCATGAATTGTCCCACGGAGACTTCGAGGAAAAACAGGGGTATACCACCGACAATCACACATATGAAGTACGGTATCAGGAAAGCACCTATAAAACAATACAAATAAAGTAAAGGTTTAATCCAATATTCCATAACATCTCATTTTGACATATCTGCTTCAAAAGACTTTAGAAAACACTGTAAAATGGAAAATATCTCGATATGGGTAACGCTTATTTGGTATATCCAATATTTTTGATGTTGCTTTGAATTTGGACAGTCACACATTCCAATCTGGGAAAGTGAGATGTAGTGTATGTACAGTACAGAAATCGTCTTGTTCCTATTTAAAGGAGTTTGCAGACTTATATAATGAACGTTATACAGTAGCAGACGCTGGGGTAACGGACGAACGATTTACTGAGGAAAAGGTGAATTTCCTCAAAATATTTCTATCTCTACCCTAACTCAAGTTCAATGCACGTTAGCAGTAGACAGAATTCATATAATAACTTGATACAAGACAAAATCGGTCATGTACCCTTGACGGATTGAAACAACGTATCTATATGCTTTGCTAGAAATACCGTCCGTCCAATATTTCCATGTGTTTTGCAATTGCATATGCATTATTTTAGATATTTTGCGATAGACTGTTCATAATGATGAAGACAGACCCAAACCGGCATTCAGTCAGTAAACTGGGAAACTACATTGTGTGTAAACCCAGCCAAAAGGGGCCTTGTGATTTGCGATTTCATATTCTGAACTATGGACAATTATGAAATCGTTTGAAGCTGACATATTTTAGTATATTCTAGATCATGAAAATAAGATTAATGGAGAATAAATACTATCCGTTTATTGAAAGTTCGTATCAAGTAAAGGTTATACAGCTGCGCCAGATAACATAACATGCAACCAAAGCAAGTCAAGAAGTAAACCAAAAAAGTAGTTTCCTGCTTTCTCAAGCTTTTTTTAAAAAGGTACTTCATTACATTTTTTTATGATGCAGGTAATGAAGCCTCTTCAAATTCAAAGAGAGGAAATCGAGATTATTTGGGTGGTCTAACTCTCGAATGTCGAAATCAGTTCAAACTCATTTGGCTATCGTTTTCAATAGTTGGACGTGTACAAAGTGAAATTGCTCTGTAAATATTGACATGTACAGATAAGAGTTTATTTAGATCTGATATGCATTAAAAATCGATGTGTCTTGTTTATTCAAGCATTTTATAACAAACGCGCACTGTCTCGTAAACTGGTGATAAGATATTCAGGACATTAAATCGGCCCTTCGTGCCTTGAACGGTATAGCAAAGACCAATAAAAAAAAAACAGGTTAAAAGTATAAAACGTCGACCATAACTCACGAACCCACATGGATCCTAATTAGTTGAACACGCGTTTTTAAAACGAATTCATGCACACTGTCTTTTAATCTAATATCAGATGAATAATATAGTCTAAATTTGGCCCTTTCCTGTTTTGCACAAAACAATAAAGAGCGATTACATGTCACCCTTATAGTGCTGAAACCGATTTCATGCTTCATGCAAAGTAAATTGGCGACTGGTCTGTGATCTAACCTGTTTGCTACTCTGGGTATCTTTCCTCAACAATAACAACCATATATTTTGGAAAGCAGACATCGCAAAATCTATCTTTAGAAAATTACCCGCATTCTAAGGGCTTTACATCAAGTATGTGGGAACTATTATGCCTATCATCCACTTTAGCCATCGACACATGCGATAGACAAGGTTCATCGGCGCAAAGTAATGGCAAACGTGAATGCATGATTACTCCATTGCACCAACCTATCTTAATGCTTCTCATAAAGACGAAAAGAGGTCTAAAGGAACAAGACTTACGTCATTCGAGTGAAGTGTAAATGCAAAAAAAGCCCAACAAATCTACGCTTTTTTCGTTGTGTAATCAATCATACTCGAAACATTATTACTGCACCTTCACGATAAATGAATGCATTTTGGCTACATGCCAGGAGTCACATGTTCAGTAAAACTTGAATGCGCTTTTAAAACAATGATTTTCCGGCGACGAACTGGCGAAGTCAATTAACATTATGTTAAGCTTAAGTTTTATATCAAGTTGATGTTCATTGCTTTTGGCTAATTGAACTACTTTACATTCATTCTAAACAATATGAAACTTATTTTACGATCCCCCTTGTGCAAAGTTGATTGGTCCAGCAGCATTAACTAGTCTTGCTTTGAATCTTCGACGTCTTTTTGACTACTGTATTTAAGGTAGAATACACATAATCCGCCATAGTGAAACTCAATTTTTTTGTCAGATTCCTTCGGTCGTTCTCGGTTTACATCGAACGGGGTCGGAACTATGCGAACAGTTCATAATAATTCAATCATCTGGCAACCTAAATCTGAGACCCTTTTTAATCTCGTAAAATTTATATTATATATTTTATTCCAAATCAAATGAAAAGCCGGAAGTGACAATGAGCCATTTAAATCGAAACAAAACGGCATGCATTTCTAGGGATAACGAATCTTGTTCCACAGTCAAGACCGAAGAACAACGAAAACGTATATGCATCGACTATTGTATCCCAACTCACAACGTTCCAATATTGTTACTGGGATAACAGCAACCGTATATTTGCGCCAGCTTTATCTAAAGGGAAGGTATCCCGTCTGACAATTACTAGCACGATTGTGCGCCGAGTAACCAGCATTCGACAGCTATCATGCCCTGTTTGCCTAAATGTAGGATGCATGTGTAATAGATCGCGAAAGAACAAAAATCGGACAGGAAGAAGATACAATTAAAATCCTTATAATCATCATAAGCAATTATATGTCACATTCAACACCAGTTTCAGTTAACCCATTACCAACAACAACGACATTTGAACAGTTTGTTCCAGACGAAAATGGAATCAGAAGTTTTTTTTTTCAATTTCATCACATTTTGAAATGTCGTCTGCAAACTCTATCAATTTGAGACAGTTGAAAATGTTTCGTTTGGTAAAGGGTTAAACCCAGCTCAATAAAGGTTTACAACTCACCTCCCCCGTTCTTATAACACAGGAACGGGAACCGCCACACGTTTCCGAGTCCAACGGAGAATCCCACACAGGCCAGGAGAAAGTCAAATTTCCCGGACCAGGTCTCCCGTTCATGGTATTCCGGCCCAGTGGTCGCGATCTCACCGCTCTCGGTAATATCCGTCGATTTATCTTCTTCGCCCATGTTGTACAAGAACCTGTGTTCAATAGAGAACCGCAATTGATTTGTTTTACTTAATTAGTGTTAATGTGTTGTGATACATCTGTACCCCCGTCCTACGTGGAGTTTTCGTCTTCTCTCGTGTTGTACAAGAATATGTGTTCAATAGAGAGAAAGCCAAATGAGTTTTCCTTAATTAGTGTTAATGTGTTGTTGTGATACCTCCCCTACTTGATCATTCGTTTTCTCTCGTGTACTGCAGGAACCTGTTTCTGGCGAAATAATACATGGACGATTAATCTGTAAGACTTTAAACGATGTTCAAAGGCCTACATGGCCAATAAATACAATACATACACGTTAAAACGGGAACATGATAAACCTCAGACACGCCGTGATATTTTATTCCTTAATAAATGATGTATTAAAGCTAGATAATGGAGCGGTTACATTTTCGAATGCCTTAATAACCTGTTTCTGACGAAAAGAAAAAATTAAGGTAAACGACAAGATCTATGGCTACTATATGTCTCAGTAAGATCTATAATTTGAGCGTCAATTGTAAAGTTTCACTTTGTTTTTAAAATGTATTGTTTGGCCCCGGAAAATATGTCTTGTGTCCCTTTTGGCGCCTTTTTCGTTTATTTTGTCTTGCATTTTATGTAATTTCTAATTATAAAGCAAAGGCCAAACAAGATAGAACACATAAGTCAGATTTAAGTGTTCTTTTGATCCCACATGAAAGGAACAGTAATGTTTTCTTCTCCAAAAACATATGCCAAGAGCTTTCGAAGGTAGCATATATATTTCATATTGCGTCTCAGAATTATTCTAGTCATTCCGTAGTACATTATCAATAGAAACCCGTCTCTGCCAAACAAATAACCCATGCGTCCCACATTTGATTGAAGGCTGTATGACCTTTAAGTTTGACAGAGTGTCCGACTGATGATAATCTAAAAAGCAAAATACGTATAACTCTCTGTATAATTCAATTTTTTAGGAAAGCCAATCCTTGCATCATTCCTGTGTACAGACGTAATACGAATTATTTTCACATGGATTATCCCGTGCGTCAGAGAATTGATATAGACGTAACTAGCATGCTCATCAAATCCATAAACACTCTATGAAAAAAACACGTCGTATTTATACGTTTTCTGCTATTTCGTTAATGCCAGGGCCCGTGTGGAATGTTCCCTGAACATAACTTTTACATTCAACCGAACATTGATAGACGAATCAACCTTTAATAAAATATCAATTGATTGGTAAAGTGCCATCGAAGGCATATACATGTACATTGTGTATGGTATTTTTCGCGTAAATAAAACAGCAGTCGTGTTTACTTTATCATTCGTTAATCTAAGTAAAATGGTTCAACAGTACACTTCCGTCTACATGGCGAGTAAAAAGTTTGTCCTGAACAACTGCATGTATAAACATACTTTAGTATAGGTATACTCTTACAAATATAAAAGAGAGAAAGACATCTTTGAAACCTTCATAATTTCTAAATAGACAATAAGGTCCAGCAAAATAATAGTGAAACGTAACTCATGTTTAGCAATTCAGTATTTTCTCTTCACGCTTTCAAATACGGTCTGATCAAAATAAGCAACCCGCCTATGACACCCGCTTATTTACAAGAACAACAAAAGCATTTGAGAGGCCGCTTATAGATGCAAACAGACCGTGGCTTTGGGCTGGGATACAATTATTACCAATAAACCTACATATAACTGTTACGACAGACTGTTGCCTAATGAAATGTTAATGAAGTCTAACTATTAATCATCTTTATATTGCATGCATGTGGAATTCGTTTACCTGCTAGATAAAACTGCTTATTATCAGCATATATTAAACCCTAAGAATGCTGGGGAATTTTCTAAAAATATATTTTTGTGTCGTCTGCTTTCTAAAACCTTAAATATTTGTTTAATTTTAACGAAAAAATATACTCAGAGTAGCAAACAGGTTAGATCATAGGCAAGCCGCCAATTTACTTGACAGCTGGCCTGGTTTTTACCTGTTAGCATATAAGTCAGTTCCAGCACTATAGTGGTTAAGGAACATTTCGTATTAATGACAAAACCGCCGTATGTGACTTGGAGAGTCGCTATGAAAGTAAATTATGGTTGTTTTGATGGGAAACTACAGAGCTTTTCTTGTTGTTCTTTTTTCTGTCAGAAGGCATTTCGTATCCAAGTTAAATCAACAAAAGCCATTTCAAGGGAGCTTTCTGGGAAATCCGTTTAAAGCGTTCACACATTATTTCGTGGAAGGGATAGTAAATCTTAATATAGAGTAAGACAATGCCTTGAAATATAATAAAAAATGAGCTGTGACGTCAAAGAATGAATGAATGGTGTTTTAAGGCGCATCGACAGCTTGTGACGTCAAAGGACGTTTACTGCAAACACATAAATTCCTACGATGGTCTGATGAATGATAAACAGTACATCGCACCTGCAGGAACATGTAAAAGAACCCACCGTGATAAAAATAAAAAATCTCGTTACGAGTAATTTCTCCTTTTATCTGAGTGGTTTCGATCCAATACTACACAAACACACAAACAAAATCATTGTTTGAACTCAAAATGGCCGTTTTTTTTTTTGCTTATGCATCAGTTGTACTTTGGTTAATTTCACTTATGGACTATGTACTTTATGTCAATCGGTAGAGTTATTTGATATATGAACCGATAACTGTTTAAGTTCGCTCTTAACATTCCGACTGGGTTATGCGTTTATTATGATGGGAAATGGGACGTTAAATGATAAACAAATTGGGAAAGCATGTTTTTCTAACACCGAGCAACTACCACACGAAAGAGTGTTACTTTTAAAATCGTTGCCAAAATTGAACCTTTACTAACCTAAGTCGTCGTCCAACACCTCTAAACAATCCTTTACCAAACGCCAAATTTTCGACCTTCCCAAATTGAAAGAGTTAGCAGACGACATTTCAAAATGTGATGAAATTGAAAAAATAATCTTCTGATAAGGCAGAAAATGTTGAGGGAAAAGGATGAATTACTCGTTATAGTCGTCTGCAGCAAACTGGTCAAATGTCGCTATTGTTTGGTAATGGGCTAGATACGTCCTGCCGGTCTGTGTTTCTAATTCTTATCAAATCCCCGGATCATTTGAAACTCCGGATCGACATGAACCAAATTAAGTAACAGATCCGAGACGAATTTCAGAATCTCCAGAAGTACACTCGGTGCGTTGTTCCCACTCGATCGTCTATGCAGACTTGCCAAAGCATTATCAACAGTTGAGTGCACGTGCGGCAGAATGGGAATAGAAAACAAATCAGCGAGGGCCCCCCGACTTATCTACAGGCTTTATTCACATGCGGCGCCCATAGAGATAAATGTATGTTTTAAAATCCAGGTTTACGTGCATATCAAGTTCACTAAGAGCACATTTGTATCATTCTAAATCGGAAGCCTTATTTCATTCTGTTAAATTCGCTTTGTGTACAGATAAAGCGTTAAGAGTTACAAAGAATTATCGCTGTATTTTTGAAATGAAGTACAGTGAAGCCTCGTTTATCCGGACCCCGATTATCCGGATGTCTCGCAATCCGAACGAAATTGTAAGGGCACGGAATTATTCGACCAGTTTGTTGCAGACGACTTTTGAAAACATTGTGGGTAAAGGAGAAATTGCTCGTCACGAGCAATTTCTCCTTTTCCCACAGTGTTTTCTTTTCTGCCATATCAGAAGATTATATTTGAATTTCATCACGTTTTGAAACGTCGTCTGCAAACTCTTTCAATTTGGCGTGTGCTACAGGGTTATAAGTATACACGTGCTTACACACTATTTATGTCTTAATGTGTATATGAGGACATGGTCTGCTTCATTTGTCCGGATGATTCGGTCATCCGGAAATTATGTTGGGAACGGACGTGTTCGGATTAACGAGACATCACTGTATAGGCTACAAGGTTCTTATACACGTACTATCTTAAAGACTATTCAACACACCCAATTGTGTGTAAACTCAATACAATCATATCGTCGAGTCGAATCTAACGAGTACCTACAATATATGGTTTAGCGAAGCAAAACAGAAGAAAGGTATTGGAATATAGCTCATATCTTGGTACGATACGCTGTTTTAGGTATGTCTGGATAAGGAGCATATCGTAGAACCATGTCTCGGAGCTTGACGGTATTATGTCCCGGATCAGTTAAAACTTGCAGAAAAGATCGACAGGAACAACCGAAATATCAAAGGCCAGAATGGCCTGAACTGCGTCGCAGTATGGCCTGAGAGGTTTGTGCGTACGAATGGATTTGAAAGAAATCTAAGGGATTTTTGAAGACAAACCAACACATTTCTGTTGAATAGCAGAAATCAAAATAGAAGTCAAAAAAGACATGTCCCAGTACTCCAGTGGTACTCAAACCCAATGCTCTAATCAAATGAAAAAGTATTATTCCAGTTATCAACAAAATAGATATTGTAGACGAAAACAAGCATTTTTAGTTAAGATACCAATCTACAAGGGGCCACAGTCACAAGTTATTTAAGAAACACTTCAGCACAAATACAGCTTCAGTCAGAGATCATTGAAAAGTTTTAAAAGTGCATTAAATATATATTGGGTTAAATGCCATATCAAAGGCATGCCCGAGTGTTACGAACAGGAACCGGAACACAAGAAAAGAGTAGATCAAAGGGATCGGAGAGATGTAAGTTTAAAAAATGATCTCAACAACAAAGTAAACAATCATACATTCTAATCTGGGTGATTTTTTTATCTACTCAACAATACCTACATTTAGTGTTTCTTCCAGGATTTGAAACAATAGAGGTATTTCCCCAATACATTGGGGAAAAGGGGATAATAGATCTTCTTTTTCATTTTGCCATTGTAAAATGCACACGCTCACTTCATGGTCAGTAATGGTAACGAAAAACACGGTGTATTTCCCGGCTATACATCAGGCAATATTTCTTTTTCTTTCTTATAATGAAAAAATGAAAGATTTTTTGTTTAGTATGAACCGTCCTGTTCAATTACAAAATCAGCTTTCAAATAAAAGTAACGGCTTAAATGTGTTAATCAATGTCGTTTTTTATTTCACAACAATATTACTGCAAAGAATCGGGAGCCGTATTTTCACTTCACTAAGCGAACTGGTTCCCAACCCTCTGGTAACCAAATAAACGAATCGGAAACCTATTACTGAAATTGGGTCATGCGTTTATGAAACAAAATAAAATCGCTGATAACTGTCAGTTTTTCTTCATGAATGTTTCTAAGCCGTTTCTGGCACAAGGCCTGTCGTTAAAAGAAGTTTGCAAATCATAAAGGATAGGGACTTTGTTCTGCACTGAGTAAAAAATACTGGGGATTCCTTTACAGATGGGGGAAATCCCACGGCCTAGATACGGGTACTGTGGGAACGTGTCAAGACGGCCCCATGTCAAAACGTCCCGGAGATCGATGAGAACGGCCATGGAATGGTTAAAACGGCCCAATTGTTGATTTTTCAATCAGTCAAAACGGCCCAAATAAAGATTTACACTGTTTTAACACTTTAAACCGAAAATTTTGCCGTTTTGACTTATTTCGGGCCGTTTTGAACGTAGGACATTTTGACATCGGGCCGTTTCGACTGTAATCCGGTGACGCTAGATACCTTCTTCTAGAAGTTCTAGGATGTTTGGAAATTGACGCGGATAGTTTGCATTACCTTTTATCACCATCCTGCACATCACAGACGCATCCAAAACAAACCAAGGAAGAAAGAGTTATTTAACAAAATGACGATTTAATTTGATAAGAATTCACGCAGTTATAGACAGATTACAATCAACATAGAAGTTGGAACTACTTTCTTACTCTCGGCGGTGATTAAGCCCCTATAGGTAAAGAAGGATTCCGTACGATCACTATATACGCCTTCGCGCATGCGCGCGACGCGTATAATAAAACACACGATTTATCTCATTATTATAAACATCAATCAACACAAGCATACAGCATACGTTCACATACCTTTATTTCTCCAGCAAACAAGTTAAACCAGACTTCTCCTAATAAACACAGCCGCTACCCACGCACATTTACGATCGCAAACTCGGTACTTATGAAGCGTTGTGAACACTGTCGAATTGATAACAAATTCCAGGGGCTGTTTTACATATGATTTCCCACTGTTTCCAGACTTATCGACACATTAAGGTGTTAATATGGACTGTACTGACAGTACTGTCTATGCAAACAGATGCGTCGTACTGAGTAACAGGATACAAACTGAAATGACCGCCGACCTGCGATGGTTACCTTTATATACCGGAGAACAAGCTTTTGCTGAACGGTATATTTTAAATCATCCAAAATTTCAGGGTCTTCCCCAGGATTTTTTTCAGGCGCTGGGGAAGTTGGGGGAGGGTCAATGGAGGGGGTCATCCCCCTCTCCCTTTTCAATTTTTTTTATATATGTGTACCAAAATGGTGAGCTTTAAGGTATGTTGTGAAAATAAAAGACAAAAGAAAGTGTCCCATAATATATTTAAATCAACACATTTGCTAGACAAAAAAAATGAGTGATAGTCTACAAAATTAAATTTTCAAAACTCCATATACAGTACTTCAATGTGCATTTCTATTTTGAATACTCTACTTCTCATTGGTTTTGCTTAGAATATACTGCCATTGACGTTGACTCCATTTGGGGTCAATTTAAAGCGCTGCGGACACATTTAGAGCGCCGCGGGAGTCAGCTAAGGCGCCGCGGGAGTGCTTATTTTGAAAGTCAAGCGCAGCGGAGCAGCGGCGCTTTACGGGGCTGGGGAAGACCCTGCAAATTTAGACGAAAGGTTTAAAGATGGCAAATTAAAAACGAACTCAATATGAGAAATATTTATTCATTTGGACAATCTTTAGAACAGATAAGGTATAAGGACTGTACTTTCCTTCATACTCAACAATTTCAGAGGCCGATCGCTACAACCTTTACAATTCTTCGACTGTTTGCAAAAGGGTAAGAGAAAAATGGAGGGATAGGCAGGGAGGATGTGTCTGACATTGTGAACAAACAATACTTGGGCATATTCTTAAAAAAAATCGAAAACATTCGTAAGCACCTAAAGTTGCGAAACTCAATTTGAATGACCAATACAAAAGGTGTTCATCTCAACAACGAACGTGAGCATAAACCGTTCATCGCACTTCTACGACGTTGTAAATCTTAAATGCACATCAAAGGAGAGAAGTACAAATAAATTACTGAACAAATATATAGAGTTCTTTTATTATGTTCATAAAAGTCATGAGAATAAGTTCAGGAATAAATTCATTCGGAACACCTCGGCCATTTCTTAAAATAACCTCGGAGGTAATGGGGAGCCATTATTGAAAGTAGGTCAGCAACGAGCATGTCCGTTTGCAATCGTATCTACTCGAAAATGCCCGGCACAAGCCGGGGACTGCCGAAAAGATCCGATTGACAAAATATGAAACAACGATGTGTTGATATGATTATCTTTAATGAAATGGGTAAAAAAAACCATTCAATTGTGATATATAACCAATTTGTGTGTATCCAAATACATATTTAGTGCCTGTGTGCATTTTGCGTTATCCGCCGGAAATGAGGCGAATTACCCCAGGATTTCTGGTGTATTCATGTACTGCTTACGAGGTATTTCTACCGACTTGTTACGGGGATTGCCGAGTAGATACGATTGGAATGCATTGAGACCATATTAAATAGACTCATCTAAAATAAGTTTTTTTTTCTTGTGCTTGAAATATAGTTGTCTCCAATTCAATCATGTTTATCAACATCCAGTTTGTTTGCATATTCAAAATAACGAATTCTGATTGGTCGGTTCAAAAATGTGTGTATTAACTGTCAAGGGCAGAGGTGAAGAATCAGAAAATCTGAATTATAAAACTTGCTAATCTTGGTTGTTTCTGGTTTACTTTCACATTTATGTTGTGCTGGTGGTTTTTTCTGGTGATAACTATTTGAATCCGTCCAAAAGTTTACTAAATAATATAGTTTGATTCAGCATTAATCTCCTTTAATGGGCCTTTAAAGAAAAATCCCCCTTTCTCTCCAAAAAAATAAATAGATAAACCTCATTAAAGAAAAATCCCCCTTTCTCTCCAAAAATAAAAAATAAACCCCATTAAAAGCTTGCCTACGTTAAAAAGGCCAGAGGCGTAAACTACTGTCAAAAACGCCACATCATAGAAATGAACGGCACGTCAAATCTGACGTCTCGCATGGACAAGTGAAAAAACAACAACGAACATTTGTGTCCTTTAACTCGACACTGGATGGGCCGAGGATTGGCAAATAGATACATAAATACGGTAGAACTTGGCTACACAAACTGATAACATGTCACATGTATACAGACGACTTCCTGTCGTTAATGTGATTCATACTAAGGCAAAGCATCATGCTATATTACCGCAATCAACGGAGATTTAATAAACAACATGTATATTAATGTTGGCCTGGTCGCTAGTCACAGGATTTGAAATCACGACCGTCGGGTCTTAGGGTAGATGATATAGCCGGACACCAGTATCGCCCTGAACTGTCGAGTGCGTATGACAGAGATTGTCCCGGGCCAGCACCTTGTTTAATAAAGACTCTAGAGATTCTAAATCTTCAAAAAAACCAATAAAGCGTTTGACGAGAAGTCTTGTTTCGGATGACTTTTGATGCCACTGTATATAAATGTGAAATTGTCCATACGTATAACTTCTTTTTATCAGAATGTTTCTTTCCGATTACATATGGATTTAGACTTTTCGATGTTGTGTCTTTAAATTTGGGACCATATTTCAACAACAACAATAACAACAACTCCTCGCCTCAAATTCGTTTTGTCGATAACAAGTTGAATACAAGAGAAAACGCCACTCATAGAGTATCAACCACAACACTTTCATTGTAATCATGCCATTTGGTTGAAATAGGCGGGAAAGTTTAGAACGTCTTCTGTGACATCCTCTGAAACGCATCCAAACAGAGTATTTTTTTTTTTATTTTTTATGGGTTTTACATCACATCAACATTATTTAAGTTATGTAGCGATGCCCGACTCTTAATGATGGAGGAAGACCCCATACTCAACTGCCCATAAGGGCTGGTCAAGGCGGGTAGAACCATCGGCATTCCGTAAGTCAGTCGGGAGACTGCCTCTCATGAAAATCCATATCCCTCTCAGGATTTGAACCCACGCGGAGAGGGGCCATGTGAAAACAGAGTATTGGTGAAATGGATAAATACAAAAGGGAGAGGGACACAAGTCCATAATGTCAATGTATTGTGTATACAATTCGACGGTTCAGTGCAATACTATAGTAAGTGCTTCATGTTTATGAAGCACTAACTATAGTATTGATTGAACCCTTGACATGAACTAATGAATATCAGAGAAAGGACTTAATCGGGACACATGACAGTTAGAACCCATTTTCTAACGCAGTTACACGTTTTAATGAGATGCATCGACATATTTTAAACTCAATCTGAACGTAACAATGATCTCGTTAAATTTCGTGAATTCATTCATGTACATGTAGGCATGCCCTTTTAGGCTGGAATGTTTAACAAGTCAGCATTAATACAGTATATCATTTCAGTCACGGGACTTTTCGACATTTCTGTATGGAAAGCAAGTTTAAATAATTATGATGATGAAAGGTTATCAAATCTTTAGGTCAATTAGCGTTTTGTAAGTCGGCCGGGATAATACGTCTCATGAAAATACAATCCAACCACTACGGTGATTCAAACGCATAAGCAGAGAGGGGATTCGTGGTTTTAAGTTAACCCATTACCAAACAATAACGACATTTAACACCTTTGTAGCAGACGACTCTGGAAAACATTGTGGGTAAAGGAGAAATAGATAATTTGGTTAGATATAGACCGACTGGTCGTATAATTGAAAATTAACGGTCAATTATATCGGGACCTCCCGGAACAAGTTAATGACCAATGACCGAAATTTCAGATTACGTTAATTTTGAAGGTCACCTGGTCAAAAGGCGGGTACGTGGAAAGTTCAATCCTTTCAGAAAACCTGAAAATGGGACGATACCAAGACGACATCACCATTGTCAGGTTACTTTATCTTTTAAATCAAACCAACTTCTAGACCAGACCAGACAAAACACGATGGAATGGTTCTGTCACCTTCAAACAAGCAGTAGTGGTGTTAAACGTAAAATACATCTCACAAGCACGCATGATTTAGCGGTTTTCAGGAAGTAACATCGCAATTTAAAGTTCAAATATTTAAACGGGAAACAACTGCTTTGGCTTGCCCGTTCAAGCCTAAACCCCCTTTATAATCAGGGGTCGAAATTAATCGAACCCATTTAAACGTTTTTAACGCTATTCAAACATTTTCAGGTCCATTACCAATGGTATTATTTTAATTGGCTAAGAAAGCTCTTGAAGCAAATTCTCTACATCTATTGACTGACTAGCTTGTCTAGCTTGGTCAATGGATAGTTAGTTGTTAAATAGAGGGTTCTGTATTTACATCATGGAAAAGGACGATTCCATAACTCTTATGAACAAATCCCTTGTGTCTCAAAATAACAACGAAAGCAATATACGGTAAAAGATTAACTTATGTAAATTTATGCCTACAAACGAATTGCCATAATTTCTTTTCACGACAGTTAAACCTTTGTTATCCATAGCGATCACAATGAACATTGCAAGTCCATAACTCTTATCCACAACAATGCCCTAGGGGACTACTGTCTAGATATGCCAACGGAAGCAATATACAGTAAAATGTTGACCTCTGGAAAAATAAAGCATAAGTCGACACACAATTATGTTTAAAATGAATTGCCATAATGTCTTTTCACGACAGTTCATATCAACATTGTCTGGTACATTATTTTCCATTCGCCTAACATAGTGTGTATGAATGTGTCACAATACAACATAATGGCAATCCAAAAAACCCGCGCTATTTATTACTAACAGCACGTTTGATGACATGTTTGGAGAAAAAGACACGGTATTGTTGTCAGGCGATGTAAATAAGAATTCAACAACTTCAAGTAGGACCCATCATGTACTTATATACTTATGCTCAATGAGCTCAATTACTTCTGTAGCCAACTCATGTTGTTTCCAAATTCTAATTTCCCGGTAATGATATCCGTTTGGTGGACCCATAACAGAACACATCTCCTATAGCAGTTATTGGCGCATTTAATTAGCTAACCGGATGAAAGAAATAGTTCTATCAACCAATATCGCTCAGGTTTCCTTGAGTAAAAATACATTTCCGAGTTATAGTCAAGTATGACAATTGCGCAATACTGTGCTATTAGCACCGAAATAGAGTTATGCATATATGTGGAATGATCGATTATTTCATTTTTCATCAATTTGGCAAAATCAGCACAAACATCATTTTGGCAATAACAGTTCATTAGGAAATGAGAACATAATAAATGATACTTTTTCAATTTATCTACAAAAATATTCATACAATGTTTAACTGTGTACAAATCAAATACGCTTTATGTAGGTTAATCTTCATATATAATTTATGTATAAAAACCAAATGTTCAAGATGACAGTCGTTGTATTCCATGTGTCCACAATTACATGATCTGAAAACGGAAAGCGTTCTTGAAAAGATTGACGTCGAGAAACGCATATTTTAAAAACGAAAGTATGCTTATAAATGTATACATATCGCAAGAATAACAAGTTAGGCAGCAACAATAAACGAATTAACATTACGTATGTTAAACGATAATAGACGAAAATACCTCTCACCTTATAAAAGAAGCCAACACCAGCTCATAAAGGAAGAGAAGCCAACTGAAAGATGACAGGCCGACCTCGTTACACCGTAACGCTTTCCTCACGTGGGCTTTTACGTGTTATACGTTAATAACCCATTACTCTATATACATGGAAATGTGTGAATGGTTCCAATTGAGAGTAACATTTCGGAATAAAGCAATGAAATAAGAATAAAATATTTCATGCTTCTTGAAAGAAGTCATTGTCACTTTGGGCAATATCATATTCCGCCATTATTGTTTCCTTAGTGGGCAACATTTTAAGCGCTAATATATGAAGAGGCTGGTTTTCCCAAAACGACAAATAAACTCGGTCTAATGTACATCCAACTTTGTATTTAAGGAACCCATACGGCCAGAAAGAAAGCCCCAAACTTCTAGATCAAAGATATTCCTGCCAAATACCATCGGCTTGTAGGCTTAATAAAATATCGTCTGGTCTTGTTTTCAATTTGGACCAGATTCACAAAACACAGTGCGAAGGGGGTAACTATGAATGAATTCAACGTCACTTGTCAACGTGTGCTTGAAATAGAAAGTATCCTCAACCACTCATGGACATTAATTAAACCTAGTTCGCGTTTTACACAACAGGTCAAATTATTCACCTCGTCCTCAAAAATGGTTTCTCTATTTCAAAATGCGCGACCGATTCTCCTGTATAAAAGCTAGGATTGAACCCCCCTTTTTTTAACATGGGTTTTACATCACATCAACATTATTTCAGTTATGTAGCGATGCCCAACTCTTAATGATGGAGGAAAACCCCATCCTGAACTGCCTATAAGGGCTGGTCAAGGCGGATAGAACCATCGGCATTCCGTAAGTCAGTTGGGAGACTGCCTCTCATGAAAATCCATATCCTTCTCAGGATTTGAACGCACGCGGAGAGGGGCCATGTGATTTCAAATTCTGTACTCTAACCACTATGCCACGGAGGCCCCTTGAACCCCTTTAAATACGTGTTCGGTTTAAAACACTTCCTCTGTATTCTACCAGCACTGTGACTGTGTTGGCTATATTATACTTGACGCTGTCGTGATTCGAATCTAGAACATCTCTAGCCCCACGTTAAATAAGTATAATAACCATATCGGTCTCTGCCATCTTTAAACACCATTTTAGTTTTTGAGAAAGGGTAAAGGAGTCGTTAAAGGTTGGAATGTGACGTTTGAACAAGTAATGTATGCGCACTTAGACTCACAATACTCTATAAAGTAGGCCTATGTATGATATTTATTCATACGAGATTGCATGCTTTAGCCAATTCTCCAACGTAGTGAATTTTGCAATTGACTGCAAATGAAAGAAGTCACGCCTCTGTCGAAAGCAAGTCAAACTTAAAATGCACTATGTGATTGTCCACCACGTGCAAACTTCTCTTGTAAAACCTTTTTTTCGTTTCATTTTATAAATATCGTCTGTTTCATAAGAGAATATATATGAAAAGAAAAAATGAGAAAAACATCAAATCCAGGTATTTGATGCATTCAAACAGCGCCTCCTAACCATCTGTTCATATTCTCCCAGTAAATGAACTTTGGTAATGCATACGAGCAGCTGTTTCGGTCTCCTATATAAACGCATTTTTTAATGTTAATATTATTCAAACAGAGACCTTTAAAAGTTTTCAGAATCTAGGCTAGCAGGTTGGAATAGAGTATGCTTTATGCAGCACCGAGAGAATTTGTTTATTTTGTCATTGAAGGAACCGAGTGCCAAATAAATGCCTTCTGTATTTTCTAATCAAGGAGTGTGATCTATGTTATTTAGTGTGTAAACCTGTTAATCAAGATTGATATACACGCAACCCATAACGCTCGCTATTTAGAGCTAAATGGTTATAGAATGCATATAAGCATCCAGATTATATCTAGTCGGCTGCGAAGTGTGTCAATATTACGTACTGGTTTCGGCCATATTAGTTATTACCGAGTATAGTTTTTATTTTTGGTAATTTCGCAGTAGCGATAGATAGTGAAAGACTTAGAAAGTGTGCATTTTCTTTATAACTTTCCAGAGACAAGAATGATGACATTGATCCTAGTTTTAACCATATATACCAATAGGGAATTATGTGACCTGTTTAAATTTTAAAAGAAAACTAAATAGGCGATGATTGCAGTGTATTAAAAACCTAATTCCTTGTAATATCAAATGGAACCCCCCCGTTGCAAAATGAGACTTTTCTCGATATGTGTAACCCATTTTGTGACAGACGCCTCTCATGTCATTTGTTGTGTAGGCATATGCGTAATTAAAGGGAATTATTGAGCAAATTTATGATAACTTAATGCGTAGATTCATTCGTCGAAACATTTCAGCATCAAACTAGCTAATAAGTTGGGTTCCAACATACAATATTAGAGGGCGGGTATGTGCGGGATTTTTACTTTCATTTCGTTATGTAATTCTAATGTGGAGAAAGTATGGATTCAGTTACACGATTCAATAACTAGATCATTGTCCTACGCAGTGATCTCCCTTTCCATACGGTGCTGTGCTGCAGAGATGCAAAGAGAAGTAACCATGCACAGTTGATTTGTACAGGTCTATAAATGTCATAGACAACTGTTGTATCTAAACGTGCTGTCACTCTTTACGATTATCTCCCTTTTATATAAAATATCCGTTTTAATACCAATGCATTCATGGTTAACCGAGTTTACTAGCGAGACAACCGCTTTAATTACTAAATCAGCAATAAATATCTTCATCACAAAATAGTCAATTATGTGAAAAAAGGGATGTATAGTCTTATTTAGTTTGGAAAACGACGTGACAACCTTTTGGCAGCATAACTTCAAAGGTGTGTTATGTGTCTCAAATGAGCAAAAATTAGATTAAAACACATTTGAATTAAAACACAACATTCGTTTGAGATTCTCCGTTGAACAAATTGAAAAGGTAGAGGTATAAAAGTACACTTAAACCGTTTCTCAGTGTGTCAACTGTTAAGTTGAAATATGTACACGAGATGGAAAGTGTTTATTCACATTATAATGAGTATATTAGATATGGGCCAGTGGGTTAAGAAATTTCCACAAATACACCATATAATGGATTATACTATCAGGTTACCGGAAGACCAAATATGGCCAGCTATTTGTTAAGTTTGTATGGTTCTCGATTCATCTCCCCCAATCTAATTGTTAGGGTTTTAGTTCACCTATTGTGTGCCTCTATATGTAAATGTGCAGGTAAACATACTTCATGTGACATTTTTCGAGTCCAACACTTTGTAGTTTATAAGTATCATGGTTGTAAATATTAACACACATGTCCACACAATCTTGCGAGCATAAGCTTAGAAGAGACTTAGAGTGTAAAAAGGAAGGGCATGTAAGGGACATAAACTCTGACCCGAAAAGTTGTATAATCTATTTGCAAGTAAGTTTTGACATTCCAACAAACATATTGTGATAGGGCATAATGAAGTTTTCAGGTTTTTTTTTTTATATATATCTCAGACTAAGAATAATGATATTTTATGTATAGTTCTCTATAAGTCTGTAAGGGTCACATTAAATAAGCATTTGCCTAAAATTATAACTTGTTTAACGCAATTTAGTTTTAGAAAAGTGTTTCAAAGGGATGAGTCATTCGTCATGATCTCTACTTTTGTAGCAATGATGATTTCCAAGTCACGTTAGAAATGTCATCATTTGCTTTGATTTCATTTTCAACAACCTAGCCTATATAATTTCATGTGAAGTAAAAATTGATGCAAAACAAATGACAATCAACCAAAGCGATATGTCATCATCAAGCTTGCATGGAGATAAGCCGACATCTTTATTAACAATAAGTTGATCGAATTAGTCATCTAAGAGAACTACGTTGTATAAATATCTGCAGCTGAAGAAGCGTGTAGCATACTTGCAATCGTAATAAATGCTGCATTCTGAAATGTCAATACATGTTTATCGTACACTCGTGGTGCGCTCCTCCAATACCGGTTTATACAGGCTTGTAAACATGTGACTCAGATCGAAACCCAAGATACATTCAACTTTGAAGGAGAGACAATTCAATTGGATTGTTCTGATGGATTGTTCTCGGATCGCAATGAACTGAACTTTTCTAACCTCCTACTCACTAGTTCATGTACAGTGATGTCTCGTTAATCCGAACATGTCCGTTCCCAACAAAATGTCCGGTTAACCGAATAATCCGGACTAATGCAGCAGAGCGTGTTCTTATACACGTTAAGACATAAACGGTCTGTATGCACGTGTATACTTATAACCCTTTAGCAAACGCCAAATTGTCGACCGTCCCAAATTGAAAGAGTTTGCAGACGACATTTCAAAACGTGATGAAATTCAAAAATAATCCTCTGATTTGGCAGAAAACATTGTGGGAAAAGGAGAAATTGCTCGTCACGAGCAATTTCTCCTTTACCCACAATGTTTTCAAAAGTCGTCTGCAACAAACTGGTCAAATAATTCCGTTCCCTTACAATTTCGTTCGGATTGCGAGACATCCGGATAAACGAGGCTTCACTGTATACCACTTGGAACCACCTACAGAAGAATAACTCATGAGACTGTACAGTACAGTGACAAGAGAAAATTGATGCAAGCCTCAAAGTCGCCCGCAAAAAAATTGATTTGTCTTCCCAAACAAAACATCCAACATAACATTAAAAGAATAGAATAGAAATTTATTTATAATACGAGCAAACATATCTCGACATTCAAACTCATTAGAACTCGGCTAATGAAAACAATTGCCGAGGGAATAGCTGTCACAAAGTTTAAACATAGTTTTGTGGCTGCCTGTTTCACCAAAAGTAGAAGAAATTAATCTGAAATGACTCATGATGAAAGACAATCAGATCTAGTCAACATATGTTGGAAGAGCGTCAGCCAGGCGCTTTTTTTTTAGAGAGACTATTTCTTATAATCTTGCTTTTATTTTTTAATAAATTCCGTTCTTTTAATTGTTTTAAACTTTCTGAAACCAAAAACTTTTAAGACATTGCACCAAACCAAGATATATATGACTTTTGATACTTATCTTTACCGTTTATCACTTTGACTTCTTCCAAATTTCACAATTTTAATTTTGTGCAGGTGTTTTGAATTTGGAGAATTATCTTATTCCAATAGGATCAAATGGGTTAAGAAATATGCAACAGAAGAATTTGACCTGCAAACCCATATATATGAATTGAGTATTTCTAAACTTTTATGAAAGTTGTCTTTAATTGTTTCAATTTTTGCCAACACAAAGTATGTATTGAAAACTGCTTGTTTAATGATATTGAATTTGGGAAACGATGTGAAACAAACACATGATAATACTAGCTTGCAGCAGAAGCTAGAATATATTAAGGCGGAAGAAGAAAAAAATGTTCAATATAAACAATGTCTGTGTCTCATTTGTAATGCATTGAAATTGTCGTCAGTTTAAGTTTACAAATTGGATTATTCTTATAATCTCATATACAAAAAAGCCTACACAATGTAAATGGTCATGGAAACTGTACCAGTGTTCCTTTTGTTTAAATGTCTACCAACAATGTTTAAACAGATAAACCTGAAACCTGTCATTTATATGACAGTTTGGGAAATCATTGTGATGGGAGAAGAAACTCCTTATAAAGAAGCACATTTCTCCCATTATTATTTACACATGATACCCCCCCCCCCTTTTTTTAAACAATCAATATAATCATAACCTTAGATGTACTCTATGATGAGATTTTTTTTCAATATTGACATAGGAAAATGTAAAAAGATTTTGGCAAATTACTAATGATAACTAATCAGATATGTCTTTTAACCCTTTCCCAAACAACAAATTTTCGACTGTCCAAAATTGAAAGAGTTTGCAGATATGTGGGGAAAAGGCAATAATCTTTCATTCTAAAGAACGACGAAAATAGATAAAGGCAGCATTAATAAGATTTGAAGACAATATTTCAATTGCATTATTGGTTAGTTAAAACCATAGCAAAAGAAAAGCAATAAACAAACTGTCTACTTATTACTTATAACTTCATTTCTTTGAGACAGTACTGATAGCACATCACAACTTTTAAGTGAGTATTAGCACTAATCAATCCAAGCCTTCTGGAATGTGTCATCAAGTAAAGTGATGTGCACCAACTTCGTACAGAAGACACATTTGTCTTATGACAAAGCAAATTATTTCATATAACAACTTTTAGAAAGAGCAGGACTTGGGACATTCTATGTTGACATAGTTAGAACTACACTAAGACCACCTCTTCACATTTTACAGATATCTTACTACTGTTATTTTTTAAACACAGACTTCGCATCACATTTAGGCTTGTTGTTGATACTATCGAGCTAAGTGACTAATACTTAAATGTACGGTACGAACGTAATATGGGACGAACGGAAAAAGATCGAAGCGTTTTTGGTAATTACCCTTTTATTTTTATCATTAAAACCTAAAAAGCATCTGTATATATACTTTCTGATTTTGGACTGTTTCTTTACCAAAAGAAATTGAGTGATTTAAAGGAAAGATTGACGAAAATTCTGACTAAAGGCTGAAAACCGCATTTTGATCGGTACTAAGACCGTAACAGCTACAGTTTTATTTTGTTAATTTCGTCGATCAAAATGGAATTTGTAGGCGCTGGACCTAAGACTTAATCACTGCATATATAACTAATTATTAAATCATAGACAAGTATATACATTCAATGCTAAAGCGTTTAAAAATAAATGTTTAAGGGAATAAATTGAGAGGTCAGTATTTTAACAATACAAAGGCGATACGACAGTTGAGATTATACGGGCACCTGCAGACGTATTTCATTGGTCAAATTGATTGACTGTCATCTCGTCGATTATCTTATAAAATACAGGGTTTAAGAATATTTATCAGAGAACCAGTCTAATGGTCCTCGTCAGACGACTTTACACATTGGACTGGCACTCGGTACCATCTTTTTGATAAAGAAAACCGATTTTAAGACTAACTAAAAGAGATACAGGCTGAAAAATGGACCAGTTATTGTTTGAAATGGATCTTATTTTAAACTATTTCTCCAAATTAAAACCTTTTAAGAACACAAAATCAAACAGAAAACATTTTTTGAAACAATGAATAAAGGAGAAAAGGTTAATGACTAAAAAAAGAAAAGCCTTTGTTATAAATTATTTTGAAAATGATGATAGCAAAAATCAATATAGCATCCCTTTCCCCATATGCACAAACCAAAAGCTTCTACAAATATGATCGCCGCCTTCTGGCGGGCGATCAACAAACAGATCAATTGCTTCTAGAGACCGATTTATCAGTTTGTAACTATAGTCCCCCTCCCCCGTTTCATCAAAAAACGTATTTCTTCCTTGCATTTTTTTTAGATGTCGTTTTCAAACTCGACCATCCACCAACTCTCAAACAAGGTCTGGGCTATACTGTATGGAAACCATTTGCACACGTACATTATCAAGGCTCAGCAGAATCGATAGTGTTCATGGTGTTATCTAATACTATTTAACTTTAAATCGTTTAAATAAAAGCTCATGCTCGCATCGGAGTTGTACACTAAGTCTGTGATAGAACTGAAATAGATTTCAGTCAGCACTAAATCCGTGATATAACTGATATTCTTTTGAGAAGGGCATTAGTTTTATGGTGATAAACGTCGTATCTACCATTTTTTAGTTACGCAACGGCTTTCCTGGATCCACCAGTGCTCGGCTAGGATTCTGAGATGACTTGCCAAAGGTCACTCCCACGACGCCAGGGGTGTCGGTGGGGCTCGAACCCAGGACCCCGAGCTCTTAGTCCGTCATCTTAACCACTGGGCATGACCTTGAAAAGGGCATTAAACCAAATTTCATCGGCACACTTATACGAGTTACGTTTAGCATGCATATATAGCAAATTAGGTTGCCATTCTAACGTAAGGATTATATAAGCCTCGTTCTAAATAAAGCCCAATACGGCGCACATCCTGAATACGTCAATGACAGGGCGAGACGAATAGCAATGGGAGGGGGAATATATCGATTTATCTCTTCAAGTTCACCCATATGTACGCGAATATCTAGTGACTTGTGAAAAACACAGGGAACTAGATCTGTACAAAACAAATACTTCAGGCGCGTTATTTCTTCGATATAGAGAAGACTTCGACATCGGGAAGTTCGACATGAAGAATTTTTACTATATCACCAAACGCCTCCTGAATAGTTATCTCCCTTTATCCTTTCAATATTCATGTATATATGTGTGAAATGTTTAGTCCCGCAAATGCACTGTAACTGAGTAAAGTCTATATATCTATCTATTTTTCATAATGCTACCCTACAGACAGCCGCATCGTCATACAAACCCTCATAAATATCATATATACATTCTACGTATTCTGAATCCTCATAATGCTCTAAATCAAACAAGCAATGTTAAAGCTCAAAATTGGACGAGTAATTAAGCGCAACATTGCTGGGAATTCGTCCACCAGGATGAACAGAAAATGACTTATAAGCAAAATTGTCAAACAAAATTAAAAAAGACATCCGCAGAACAACCGTAAAATCCTAGGATTGCTAGATTAAAGACAAAATAATGAGATGTTTTCTAGCTATCTATGGCCAATATACAAAGGCTTGGTTTATGGGCAAGGGATAAATGGTAAACAATCCAATATGTCAGAAACCTAGATAGGGGTTCCGGTGTGAGACTGGTTTGCAACACAGCCTCATTCAACATTACATTAGGACATCAATAAGTTAGATGGCGATATGAATTACATTAAACTGGACAGCTTATATGTAATATGGATGAGGGCGGTGTACAAAAGTAGGGCCTTTGGCATAAAGGGAACCAGGGAGTGGAGCTTTAATGTTAGGCATCCAGGCGTATATAACCTTTGAATTACATGTATGCCTATCGCCTTTTGGATCTTTCTCTATATATAGGCTTATATGGGAGTCACTTAAGGTGATAACGTTTTAATTGGGTTAGATCTGATTTAGTTTTGCTTCGTGAATATGCGTTAAGATTTTCCAATGCACTTTGGCAGAATAAAAAAGAAACAATCGAGACAAAAATGATTTCTGCTTAGAGAGACCTGCTAGCGATGTTAAATCTTATTTAACGTTGGTATCAGCAAATGCATCATGCAAACAATCTGTTTGGTTAAGGGAAAACATTAAACTCAACAAAAGTAAGAATGGTTATTCATAGCTAACCAGCTTGGACTGAGTAATGAAACCTTCAAAAGAACAACTATAGGTTAAAGAAGCCATAAAACCAAAAATATATAACCTTCAATAGAAAATAAACCAGGTTTGAAAAGGAAAAAACATACAAAACAATAGACAGACAGTCCTGTGTGAATCTGCCAATGCAGCCAAAGCAGGATATTTAGCTCACATAGAGGATGGCCAATTACTTACGGGTTAATATAGTAGCACACCCCACCCATATGAGGAAATGGGTATATGTACTGTGTATATGTCGATGGGTTTAGATAACAAGAATTCAATACCAATCACAAAAATAGTCATGCCATTGTCATGTTTGGACAGCTTGTCAAGGACACATGAATTCAAACAATGATATTCCAACTATCTGCAGTAAAATAGGCTATCAATGAAGACCAATATTTACGTTTTGTCATGTATCGCTTCACAATACAGAATACAGAACGTTTATAGTAAACCAAGGTCTCTAGCCCATAATACAAAACTACAAATGTGGAAAGCATATGTTTTTACTAATTGATTGAGTCCCATAATTGAATTAAATATATCAATCAAAACGACGCAGTCCCGGCTACTTGAAAGCTGGGGATACATCCTTTTGCAGACTTCACGAAACTTTGTAGGCCCAAGGCCCTTCACTGGCTGAAATCCCTAAGGTCTGACGGGACCCTCTTTGGTTTGACAGATATTTACGCAGACAAAGAAGAAAGTGTTCAGTTCGGTCTTACTGGTGCTCTCAGAGTATAGGGAAGTCTGCTTCTGAATACTTGGTTGATATGTTTCAATACGATTCGTTATTTGCATAGACTTTCATCTTTACATTTATGTAAAACAAAGACAGCATTTTTTCTTATAATCACGTCGTCATGTCATTTGTACGAAACAGTAGATTAAAATCGGATCGTTATTTGTTTTCAATGTACCAGCTGTAAAGATAATAACGCTGATGGATTGGATTGTACTTTTACACCAGCTTCAAAACATATTTTACGAGAATATTTTACGTACATTTCAAGAATAACAACATACTTCCTGGCCTAGTGGTTACATCGCAACACATGAAATTATGGTCCTTCCCCACTAGGGTCCATATCCTTGGATTTTCATGATAGAGAGTCCACCATCCGACTTGGAGTGACCAACGGTTCTACTCGTCTTGACCATTTTGTAAGGGCAATACAGTTTGGAGTCTTCCTTCATTGATCCTAAGCCGGGCATCACAATGTATCTAAAACCATGTTTAACTGATGCGAAGCCCAAATAAACCAACAAATAATCGAAGAATAGATTAGAGTTGCATTCAGTAATGAACAAAATAAACAGCTGTTTTCCAATGTTGAAGCATTTATTCAGAGATGAGTAATATTCTCTACATGTTCCAGTAACTTCAATAATTGCACGCAAATTGTGCAATGAAATGCTACTACATATGATGTCATACCATTAATAAAAGGGAAGTTGGATCCTTTTAAATGAATGCAATACTGTTTGATTGGTTAAACAAATTCTTCATGTGGTATCCAAAGATCTGCAGAAGGGTAGAATGCTTTCCACATTTGGGCAACATATGCAGCCATTCAAGCAAAAGCAGAATTAAGTAACAATGTATGAAACATGCTGTTGCTGTTGAAATTTTTGGAAGACATTGTGGCAAAGGGGAATTTTGTAAACACTTTTTCCTTTTTCCACAATTGTCTTCCATTAAAGATGTGTACAAAAATGAGAATATACATGACTGTGTCAAGGTGTGTATCAAGGTGTGTATCGGGAAACTTCTCGTCCTTTTCAAATAAACTTTCATTTTCCTACAAAGCTATCACCATTTGCCTTTTCTTTTGATTTTCGCAACTCTCAACATCCCAAATGAGGGAATGGGTAAGAATAAACAGGACCGGTCTAAATAATTGATTAAATAATTGATTAATTCACCCGAATTTGGCAAGAATCAATATAATGTAATTAACCTCTGATCTCAAATGAAGGATTCAATAAATGTCTAAAAACCTTAGATACACATTCCTTATAAAGACATGTCTACCTTGTTCAGTACATAAGCAACCACAGAAAACAAAACTCACATATCAATGGATAAATCTTCTTTGAGGTAGGGAAAAGAAACCATTGTGACAAAAGGATAAACTACTCTTTCGAAGAAATTCACATTGTTGTCAGAATGACTTCCTAAGCCTTTCAAAGCAGGTGCATCATAATGAGGTATTATGGAGTAAGGGGCAAGTTAACCCTTTCCCAAACAATGACATTTTACCACTTTGTTGCAGACGACTCTGGAAAACATTGTGGGAAAAGGAGGAATTACTCGCAAATAGCAATCCTTTTCCCACAAGGTTTTCTGCTCTACCTGAAGAATATTTTTCAATTTCATCACATTTTAAAATGTCGTCTGCAAACTCTTTCAACTTTGGACAGTCGAAAATTTGTTGTTTTGGAAAGGGTTAACATTTAGTTAACCGCTGTTCTTCATGTGTGTCAATGAGGTATATTCAAACATTCCGTAATCAATAAGAATAAGAACACTGATTAATAATCCCCAATGGTAAGTTATACGTTTGATCTACCTTATTCCATACAACATCAATTTAACCTATATATGTGTCAAATAGAGATATCATGTAGCAATAGTTAACATACGAACTTGGCTGTGAACTATCGGAAATTGTTTAGATTAATATCTTTATCTATATATTTATTAATTTAGGATTTTTAATATTGTGTCAACATTATTTTAGTAATATTGTGATGCTAAGTTCATGATGGTTGAGTAAGACTCAAAACTTGACAGCCTCTAATCATAAATGGTGGTCAAATCAGGAACATCCATCGACATTTTGTAAGTCAGCCTGTCAACTACCTCTCATGAAAATTCAAAATGCAATCATTTTGATTTAAACCATTTAAAGATTGGGGGGCATGTCTATGGTTCATTGCAAGACTATAGTAAGTGCTTCACAAACATGAAGCACTTACTATAGTATTGTACTGAACCCTCAATATGATTTCAAGTTCTGTACTCTAACCACTAAGCCCCAAAGGCCCTGTGATTAATATCAAAGCTCTGTGAGGGGGAGTCAATCGGTCACTGCCAATCGGTTATCAATTGTTTGATGAATAGACAATCTGTATATAGATATACTATTGTTGTTAAGTTGGTTACCTAATTAACTTCAAAAGATCATTAACCCATTAGCAAACAATAACGACATTTAACCACTTTGTTGCAGACGAATCTGGAAAACATTGTGGGAAAAGGAGAAATTGCTCACTAAGAGCAATTTCTCCTTTTCCCAAAAGGATTTCTGCTCTATCTGAAGAATATTTTTCAATTTCATCACATTTTGAAATGTAGTCTACAAACTCTTTCAATTTAGGACAGCCAAAGATTTGTTGTTTGGGAAAGGGTTAATGGGACACAATGAACTAAAATGTACTGAAATGTGTTCCAAGCCCAACATCAGAAAACATCTGCAGTATTAAGTTTATACAGAAATGGTGTTGTGTGTCAAATGTGATTTAATTTGACACCCCTCTTTGCATTATGTTAAAAGCCCACATAACTTTAATATGAGCACATTAAACAGTATGACATGCATGCATGCCTTCACTGTAATAAGTATGCAATCAGTTATTTTTAAATTTCAACAGCGCTTTATAACAAATATCCAAAGAAAATCCTAATTTTTACGCTTTGAGGGTTGGATGCAAGACTAAAGTGCTTCACAAACATGAAGCACTTACATTAGTATTGCATGGAAACCATGACTTTAAGACTGTAGTGTGATGTTGCTTCTATTTGGAACCATCACAAAACTCTGTATGACAGAACTTGAGAGTCATTATGTTGCAGAGGCCATGCATCCGATGTAACATTTGTTCTTGGTATGCTTCATTACATTGGAATGATAACAAAATTCCTTGAATATTAACAATGGATTTATCATTATTACCATTATGGGAACCTAGTGGTGACACTTATTTAGTTTACCAAAAGTCTTGAATTTTCAAATTATGATTAATTCTTAGTGACATTTTTGTTGCTTGTAAATGCAACTGATGTCATATATTACAAAACAATCAAAGAAATCCTTTAGACCTTTCTGTCCCATTTTCAACTGGTGAAGAATTCATGGTGACCTTTCTGTTGCTTGTTAATGTAACCAATTCCATATGTTACAAATCTATCAATAAAACCATTTAGACCTTTCAATCCTTTGTAAATGGAACTAATTCCATCATATGGAGTTATTATCATATTTACATTAACAGAATGGCAACCATGATGACAAAAAGGAGGACTTGCTCTCCAAGAGCAATAATTCCCCTTTAGTGTCAATAATGTTTCTTCAGGGGCAACTTCTGTAAAAAACAAACAAAAACATGTGAATATCAAGAGTTCAATGCAAGACTAAAGTCATTAAGTGCTTCACAAACATGAAGCACTTTCTATTGTATTCCATTAAACCATTGATATGAGGTTAGTGGTTTTGGGGTCCTTTTTAAACAATTTTTTTGACATTTCCTGTAGCAGAAACAACAACTTGAGGCATTATGAAGTACAGGGTGAAATAAACATGTTGGCGTAGAGGGTTTATTTGCAAAACTATATCTGCTTTATTCATGTTCTATCAAAAGGATTATTCAGGTCTTTTCAGATAAGATATCAAATAAATCACAGATTGAGAATTAAATTTTTTATAGCCTTACTCTTTATTTGCATGGACAAAACAAGAAATATGTAAACACATAAGCGTTGTTCCTTGTGCAGTCAAATAGCAGCATCAGATTATAAATTGCATCAAAAGACCTCAAATTCCATGATAAAGGTTAATAGGTTGGTTTGTGTATTATACCCATTTCATTATTATTATATTTTTATCATAAATCAATGGTCAAAGAACAATCCATTATCTCAAATAGCCAAAACTAACATCCAAGTCAGAACTATAGCAAATGTTTGTCTTGGAGCCTATGTTAAACCTAAGAAGCCCTGAATTACAAAATTGAATTACTCTATGAGTGTATTTGTATCTTCCTATTTTCACTTTTTGTGTACAAAAGGAAGTAGGCTGTGTCAAACGTCTTTCCCTTAATTGGAATCTTACAGTTACAAAATTCTATAGTGTAAAATATTAGACTTCACTTTTAGCATCTTAAAAAATCTTAACAAAGCAATCACAGTTAATTTATTTACAAGTGGTTTTACATCTCATCAACTTTATTTCAGCTATGTTGCGATGTTTGGCTCTTAATGATGGTGGAAGAAGAGTTACAAGTTAGAACACAGGCCAGCCACTAAGTTACTTAGCGACTGGCCTGGATCTTACCGGTCTGCATAAGCATGAAGTCGGTTCTAGCACTATAAGGGTTTAAAAACCTGGCTGTTCCATATCTTGGATTACATTACAAGGAAATAATATTGTGGTCAGAGGAAATAGGGGTTCAGATATTGGGCATATCATTCTTTTGCATGTCATATTTCATAAAAAAAAAGATAAATTAACAAGACATCTCTAATTAGTACCAATCATATCTATTAAAGTTTTGACCAAAAAAATGAAGTACGGAGAGAAAAAAACCTATTTATCTCAACTGCTGGATATGTCAACCAAATTTGTCCTTTTTATAATACAGGCAACTCATTTATCTTCTTATACATATATTATGTGGTCTTAAGAAATCTCCTTTAGAAAAAGGAAAGTGTCAAGTATGAATAAAAAAGAAATTGAAAAAAAAAAAAAAAAAAAAAAAAGTTGTGTAATGTAAAAAATATCCCATCCCATAGTAAAGCCTTAAAAATATTAACATTTAATGACCTGAAAGCTTAAGATTCCTTGGGTCAACAACAATTTTAAGTTTCTAAATACTATGTAAAACCTAATGTTAGCTTTTCATTGTGCCAAAGTCAATGGTAAGGAATGTGAAGAAAGTAAACAGTCACAGTGGTTTCCAACACCCATAACATCATAGTCAATTGTTTATACTCTGGCATAAGTCTGAAAAAACCCAGTGTGACCAATAGAAAAACTGATACAGAATTTCTCAATTTCTCACAATGATTCATCTGAATACCACAAAGGCAATGCATTTTTCCTCACATTATACAGCAGCATGAGCTTGAACTTAATATTGGATCAGTCAGAGAAATCAAAGTATGAGAGAAATCAAAGTATGAGGGAAACGTTTATGTTGAATGGGCTATACTAACTATAAGCCTGAATGTGATCTGTGTTAAGATTAGACCCTATTCAGAAATTGTTCAATAAACCGATATTTTTTCTCTCTATAGCTTTATTCCCAGACCAACAGTCCCGAGAGACCTTTACATAATGAAAACAACTCTTGCTGTTGACACCTTTGACCCTTAGCATTGACCAACCTTACAACTGCATAAATTGAGTATCAGCAACCCAATTCCTGGACATGTGGAATCCCTCAGCAACTAGTAACCACTTGTAACCATAGAAACAGGGCTGTATTGATCCATAGAGAAGTGCTCGATTTTATCTTCCTTTTTGATTGGGAAAACAAAAACAATCAAAACAAGGTTTATCAGTTTGATATCTATCAAGGAAGATTAAAACAAGATATCAGAAGGTCATTGTTAAGATATAATGATTATTATCATGCCATTACCATCCTAAAACTAACAGTTTGATTCATCCAGAATAGACAATACTCCTTCAATACACATATAAGGATACTTTCCAAGTATGTGATCCAAGGGTTTAGATATGAGACAAGCTCCCTCAACTTCTGTATTGCTTCTCTCAGCCCAATTTGTGGATACTCATTAGACTAATATTGTCTCACGAAGAGAAAAAAGATCAGTACCCAAAAGGAAGGATTTGTCTTAATGGTTGTTTCTTCTACTTTTTGCATCATTTATACAGTATCTAAAACACCCACATCACCCTAAATTTTACATCAAGCAGAAAATCACCATTTTTCTCATTAATCTCTACTAGTCTAAGTAAGCATTCATGAAAAATAGAAATCAATCAATTATTTCGAAAAAATATTAAGAGGGTCATTCTTTTGTATTCTGCAAAAAGTGTAAAGCTTATTGAAAAGGGAGAGATACCTAGAATTGCCTTGCCAATAACATTATCGATCTACCAGGCGTTTGCCTCAAGCACATCATTAGAATGTTTTGATCTCACATTATCAATGTTTACATACTTTAGAGTAAAAAATGAAGAGGTTCTGTACCAGAGTACCATACTGTCTTAATTGACTTTACAGAACCAGCATTTTCATATACATAGCATTCTATTATGGAATTCTGAGAATTGCCTTATGAGAATGATCATGACTTATCAAATTTTCCTGGAGAATGGTAACAGCTTTTTTAAAACATGTTTTCAAAATGACTCTTTAATTGTAATAATCTTTTGGGGTTTGTCAAAATTTAAAAAAAACAATGTCTTCAAAATAACCAATTTAGTAAGAAAGTTAGGCATAAACTGTAGTATATGAGTTTGTTAACTTCATGAAAAGACATGACATGGATGGAGAATTGCCACACACAAACACAAAGTCCAATACAGTTATTGAACATGTTCTGTATGTTCATGAACAAGTTCTAGCTAATTATTTTTCAAATCTTTTCATGAAGTTCATGAGCACAGTTCTTTAATCTGTCACATGGGTTGTCATTCAATCTTTAATCCATTCCTCAGAAAGAGTTTGCTTCGTAACCAAATCAGAAATCTTATCAAAACTTATTGAGAGCATCCATGACATGCTATTTAAATTGAGGGGAAATCATTCCAAAATGGTAGCTATTGACTGCATTGAGCAATTCTTGTTTTAATTATAAAAACTCCTTTAAGATTTCAAGCTGATAACAAGAACTTATTTTCTAAACATAGATTTTCTGTCGTCTACTTTCCAAACCCTTAAATATCTGCTTAATTATGCTAAGAAAAGATACTCAGAGTAGCAAATAGGTAAGATCACAGGCCAGCTACCAATTTACTTGGGGGCTGGCCTGGATCTAATCTGTTTGCAAAAGTAAGAAGTCTGTTCCAGCACTATAAGGGTTAATATAAAGGCAACAATTAATATCATTTTCAATTCAGAGAACAGAAAATGCAACAGAAAACTTGAACATTGTTTTTTGAGTAACAAGGAGAGCCTAAAATTAACATGAAAGCTTAGCTTTTGGAACCAAGCAAGGGGGTTAATTGGGGAATAGCCAAAGGAGAGCAAAAGGGAATTTCTTAATGTAAACATTCTAATAGGCCATTACCCTTAATTGGAACTTGAGACTGGTCCAAATCCAAAGTCATTCAGATGACAAATATAGGGTGTGGACATATTGGCAGGGTTGTCATTAATGTTTGGAGCAAGACTAAATTTTGATTTAAGGAGGCCAATAAAGCAAATACCAAACAAAAGTTAGGTGTTTCTTATTACAACCTATCATATCTTTTGTTGTTTGAGCAGACCAAAAAGTCATTTGAGGCTCTTAATGACAACCCTGCAAATTGATAAGAAAGTTTTGCTTTGGGTCATAATGTCATAGTAGATTCTAATTCAAGCAGAGCAGCAGAGGTCACAGAGTCGTTATGACAGAGTCATTATGAAGCATAGGAATAAAGCGAGATAACAGCAAAGGAGATTTAAGCAAATTCCCAGAAGTTAGCACTATGTTGAAGGGAAGCCATGTTTGGTCAGTTGGGTTTCCTGAATGTATCATTCTTTACCACATAGCAATCTCTGCCTTAGTCATCATAATCTTCTTGTACGGCTTTCCCATCCCATCAAGACTGGAATCCATTTCTTTCCTATGGGACTAACACTCTAGATATGAGTGTCCCAAGTACAGAATAAAGCCTGTAGACAAACCAAAACCAGTTAACATAAAAGTCAGAACTTTTCCATTTAACAAAGAGCACTTTCATTTGCCTTTACATGGTTTTAGCTATGTCATCAGTATTTCAGTTATTTTACAACTTTTTTGACATTATTATGTATCATGTGATGTTGGTGAAGGACACAAGCACTACACCAAAGCCACTGGGTCACGCACAACCCTCATATGACCTTCAAATACAACCTTGACCTTAAAAACTCTTGTTATGGTTCAACTTGAATCCCACCAGTAAACATTGTATACCATTTTCTACATGTATCACTATTGTGCCTCAAGCAACAGAAGTCAAATAGCCTTAATTTAACATAATATGAAACTTGGGTATTCTGTTTGTCAAAAAAAAAAAAAATGGACTTTAATAAACTATCATGAAGAAGGGGAAATTCACTCATCATAAGAATACTGTTGTTTTATAAGAGCACGAGTCACATTAAATCATTATGTTTATAAAAAAAAATGTGTTTCTATGATGCCAAAGACACCATCAGATCATCTTAAATGAAAATTAAATTGAGGTTTTAAAAAAGCACCCAGACATACATGTCCTAACAATATAAACAAGCTGAATTACTAGAACAGTTATCAAAGTGTAGACATATTCCTTCTTATGGCAAACAGTACCAAGTCAGAATTGCATGTAACAACAGTTTATGATTAACTAAAATGAAACATATTTTAGTTTTATAAGAAAGTAAAAAACCTTTCAATCAGAGCACTTAACATTTTTGTCGCAGTGGTTTCTATAATAATTTTGTATACTTTAGCAAAGATGCATCAGATTAAGGTTGTACCAGTAACAGGTTAACAAAAGATTGTAGCTGAAGCTGAAAAGAATCAAAATGTGCAAAACAAAGTAAATTTTGAAGAGAAGCAGACAAAGGGACTTTAAAGGCGAGCCAGAGATTAATCATAGAATAGAAAAGGCATATCACCAATTTATTTGATGAAAGTTTTATATCTAGATTCATTTATTTGCAATACTCTAATCTACTGGTCAATTATCCTGGTAACCCTTAACCCTAAGTGCTGGAACCACCTTCATGCTTATGCAAACAAGTTAGATCCAGGCCAGCTGCCAAGTAAATTGGCAACTTGCCTGTGATCTAACATGTTTGCTACTCTGCGAATCTTTCCTCAACAAAATTAAGAAGATATTTAAGGCTTTGAAAAGCAAACGACACAAAAATATCTTTAGAAAATTACCCAACATATTAAGGGCCGGTCAAAGAGTATTACCATCTTCATTCTGTTAGTCAGCTGTAGACCAACTCTCATAAAATCAAATCTTTAAGTTGCATTTGTACAAATGCAGAGAGGGACTTAACCCATTACCAAACAATAACGACATTTGACCACTTTGTTGCAGACAACATTTGATAAAATTTTGTGGGAAAAGGAACAATTGCTTGCCACAATTCTTTCTTTTTTTTTTTTTTTTCATATGGGTTTTACATCACATCAACATTATTTCAGTTATGTAGCGATGCCCGACTCTTAATGATGGAGGAAGACCCCATACTCAACTGCCCATAGGGGCTGGTCAAGGCGGGTAGAACCATCGGCATTCCGTAAGTCAGTCGGGAGACTGCCTCTCATGAAAATCCATATCCCTCTCAGGATTTGAACCCACGCGGAGAGGGGCCATGTGATTTCAAGTTCTGTACTCTAACCACTAGGCCATGAAGGCCCCTTCACAATTCTTTCTGCCCTATCAGATAATGTTTTTTTTCAATTTCATCACATTTTGAAATGTCGTCTGCAAATTCTTCCAATTTAGGACAGTCTAAAATTTGGCGTTTGGTAAAGGGTTAATGTTTCGAGGCTGTGTCCTCTTTTCGCTGCCAGAAAAAAAAATTGGAGAAACAGTAACAATTCCACCAAATAATCATTAATCCTTCAGTGGAAGTGAAACAGATTAGTAGCAAGACATGTACTTGGTCATAAAAAAAACAAAAGGTAATAGCATACAAGTAAGATACAAAGTAGTATCAGTTGAAAAGATGGTTATAATAAAATACTGCTTAGTATAAGAATCTCTTGTCACTATTTTACACTAATAATTTCCCTTTACCAAATGCCAAATTTCGACCGACCCAAATCAAAAGGGTTTGCAAAAGACATTTCAAAATGAAATGGAATTGAAAAATAATATTCTGATAGGGCAGTAAACATTGTGGAAAAAGAAGAAATTGCTTGTTAAGAGCTATTACTCCTTTTCCCACATTTTTCCCAGAGTCGTCTGCAACAAAGTGGTTAAATGTATTTATTTTTTGGTAATGGGTTAATTCAACCTAATTATGATTCCCACTAATTATGATTGCCTGACTGGCGTACCTTTGATCCTGTCCATCTTCGTCTGACGAGTTAGACGACATGTCTGGCATGGTCTGGTAATCTGTCTGTAGTAACTAACTGCTCCGCTTCAAAAAGGACCTGTGGAGAAAAGAACAAAATATTAGGGATAATGCTTATAAGTTATTAACAATTAACTAGTCTGCTATATACGTATATGAAAGCATTGAGTATATAAGGATGAATTCATCAATTAACCCATTACCAAACAATATCGACATTTGACCAATTTGTTGCAAACAACTCTTGAAAACATTGTGAGAAAAGGAGAAATCGCTCTTAACGAGCAATTTTTCCTTTTCCCACAATGTTTTCTGCCCTATCCAAGTTTTTTTGCAATTTCATCACAATTTGAAATGTCGTCTGCAAACTCTTTCAGTTTGGGACAGTAAAAAATTTGGTGTTTGGTAATGGGTTAAGAGACAATACATGCATGTTCTTCCCAGATCCATCCTTTCAAAAAAAATATAAACAGTAAAACTTTACCAAATCTCCATTCAAAAATGGAGACTCTTACGATGTGAACATTCATATTTCGTTGCTTCAGTTCATTGATAGATTTTCAGCCATCATTAATACAGAAAACAACCTCTTGTCAATGAACAAATTCTTTTTTCATATAGTTCTTCTTTAACACTTTGTATCACATTCAGGTTGTCAAATGTTAGAAAAGTGCAAACTGAATGGATCAATACAAAGAACAGGAAGTGAGATAATGTCATTTTCTTTAGGATTAACCCATTTCTTCATACATTTTCTCCATTAAAAACTTCTGCCACAAGTCACTTTACGGCAACGAAAAATGACAAACAATACAAAGTTTCCTTTCCTTTATCCTTGTTTCAGTATTATCCTTTGTGTACTATTGTATATTTCATCATTGTAATAGAGTTAATTAATATGATCTAATAAGTAAACCCATCTCCTGAAGATTTAATCCTTATATTGCTGGAACTGACTTCATGCTTATGCATATATAGGTTAGATCCAGGCCAGCTGCTAAGTAAACTGGCGACTGGCCTGTGATCTAACCTGTTTGCAAATCTGAGTATCTGACCTCAACAAAATTAAGCAGATATCTAAGGTTTTGGAAAGTAGACAACACAGAAATCTATTTTTAGAAAATTATTCAGCATTCTAAGGGTTAAGAAGCAGTCTGTCACAAAGTGTTTAGCGTTTGTGTGAAAATGATTTCTACCAAAGCTGATCTTGAGTACTTAACAACCACAATGAATTTCTTATTTGGTCCCAAAGACTTCTTTATATCATTAACCGGTCAGAAAATGATCAGATCAATCAATGTTGATACAGACCATTCTAATAGTTACAGGAGCATCAGTAGAGCACATTATACCGTCTCCAAAAACTTTTTGCTTTTTTTTTCAAACAAACAAGTTAAAAAAATTGATAAAAGGCATTTGTGATGGAAAGATTAGTATATAAAATTGCATAACTGAAAAATGTTTACTTTCTTGACAATGGTGGGCAACAGTGGTACAGAGGTAGAGTGTTGGCCTCCTGTCCCGGATTCGAAGCTCTGTTAGGCAGGATGAAAAGTTCCAGGACTAACCCACAAATCCGCGTGATACTGGTTTAGTATCCAGAAAGCAGTAATTGAGAGTTGATTTGAACAATCAATGTTAATCAATAAAAAAGGTGCCATTTGATAAGGACTTTGGAGGCATTTTCAACAGTTTTTGGTACTGCTGTAGCAATAAATTTATCATCAAATGATGGTTATAAGTCTTTTAGAATAACACAGTTTGAATAAACTAAGAAATAAAAACTAAAGATGTTTTCCCTAAGCTAATCTCTTTATGTTTCTATAAACCTTATATTGAGGATACAGTTCTTATAGGTAACAACAGAAAAAGATTTCTTTAATAGTTTTTGGGCTACATGTAAAATAAGTGCCGCCATAAATATAAACCACCACATAACCCAAGGAATTAGGCGCAATAATAATAAAACTATAATCCGGGGGAATATCATGATTTATTTTGAACCACAATTGTCAACATTAAGCTGGATTAACCCATTTCTCCGTGCAGTCATTTCAGTTTCTCAAACTGAAAGCTCAATCAGACAATCATACCGAAATAATGAAAATATAACATTTTTACTGTAAAATTACTAAAAACAAATATGATATGAGGAGAGGTTTTTGTTTTTTGTTTTTGTAGATGAATTTAATTATTGTGACTTTATAATTCCCTGCTTAATATCTAATTCAACATTCCGAAGTGAAAAAATAATTAGTTAAAAGATGAAAATCGTGCGATGCTGCTATTGATAACTTGTTCCATTAAAAGTTATCTGCTGCAAATGCCAAAGAGTCATGAATTTTTTAAAATCTTACTTTGGAACATCACACCATAACCCTATACTAAACAACAAATATTACAATGTCCCAAATTGAAAGAGAAAAATTGCAGACATCATTTCAGAATATGATGAAATTTGACATTAAGCTTCCGATAGGGCAGAAGACTGTGGAAAAAAGAAAAATTGCTCGTCACAAGCAATTTCTACTTTTTCCCACCATGTTTTCTCAAGTCATCTGCAACAAAGTGGTCAAATGTCGCAATTGTTTGGGAAAGGGATAACACATCTGCTACCTTATCTTTTGAAATTAATGAGTGATACATTCTTTTGTCACAATCATTCTTTCTTCCCTACATCATAAAGAATTCATCATTTCATTCTTTTCTTTTCTGAAGCTGTAATTTGTTTTCAAAATAGAGCAGATACAAATTATATGAGATAATCTAAGAATGCTGTGTTATTTTCTAAAAAGTAGATTTTTTGATGTCTGCTTTCGGAAATCTTAAATATCTGCTCAATTTTGCTGTGAAAAGATACTCAAGAGTATCAAATAAGTTTGATCACAGGCCAGCCGCCAATTTATTTGATAGCTGGCCTGGATCCAACACGTTTGCAAAAACATGAAGTTTAAGAGTTAAAACCCAAACTTAACTCTAAAATAGATTGGAAACTAATAGAAATGGCAACAAAAGATTTGTCTGCCAAGCCTTATTCTCATCTGCTTGCATCAATTTTATTAGGTGCCTGCTGCATGTTAGGTAATAAGATGAATGTGTATGCATGTAAAAGACTTGATTAAGATCAATCTTTACATTAACCCAATACCAAACAACCATGGCATCTGATCAGTTTGTTGCAGACTCTTTTCTGGAAAATATTGTGGGAAAAGGAGAAATTGCTCGTGACGAGCAATTTCCCCTTTTCCCACAATTTTTTCTCCACTATCAGAAGAATATTTCCCAATTTCATCACATTTTGAAATGTCGACTTCAAACTCTTTCAATTTGGGACAGTCTAAAGATTTGGTGTTGGGTAATGGGTTAAGCCAAAGATCTTACACTTGTGTAGACATAAAGGAATAAAGAGATATATGGGAACTGTTTTGCAGACTACAGTAATTACGTCATTCATTTATAAGCATTTTAACACAGAGATAAATTCCCTAGAGCTATAGAAAAACATTATCAAAAGCCTCACGTCTGGCATATATCAATACTGTTTTTTATTACATATTGAAGATTATACCAAAGTGGAGGATTAAAGCAATTATTTCCCTAACCACAGCCTTTCACTAAGCCCATAATACAAACAATAGGCTTTTATTCTAACACACAGCCTAAGACTGCTTATCAACAAATCACTTGGATAAAAGTAGAATTTTACAATTACTCTTTATTTTGATCATCTAAAATTTCACCCCACTCACAAGTAAAGGGCCTAACAATTGATTGAGTCATAACTCAGTCATTGTCTACTTTAAACAGCTCAAGATATGAGCATTTTTTTCTTTGATACTAACTATAATCCTCCCCTAAAACTCATATTGTGGGCGCTCAGTAGAAATGCCATGTTAAGATGATTATAATAAATGCCAACAAAACAGGATTAAGTGTTTATATCTTTACACACTGCATGTGAAGGACTAGTCTATGTTATGTAACAAAGATATGTAATACTGATCAAGCCCATTAACGGCAGCCCTTTATCATCTGAACATCCTGGTACTTGAAGCTGGTTTTAAAACCCTTTACTGAACAATTCCTGAACAGACTAGAGAAATGTCCTAACCCATTACCAAACAATAACGACATTTGACAAGTTTGTTGCAGACGACTTTAGAAAACATTGAGGGAAAACGAGAAATTGCTTGTAATGATTTTTTTTTCCTTTTCCCACAATGTTTTCTGCCCTATCAGAAGATCGTTTTCCAATTGCATCACATTTTGAAATGTTGTCTGCAAACTCTTTCAATTTGGGACAGTAAAAAATTTGGCGTTTGGGTAAGGGTTAAGAAACCATTGTTTATAAAGGAAAATTTAAACAATCATGAAATCCTTTTTTCAGCAATAATAAGTGTCTTAACAGAATACTAGAACAATGTCTTCCAATTCATCCTGACTTTATAAAGAAGTAATCAGCCAAGCCTTTCAAGTGTACATAAGCTGATGATTTTGAGGGTTTGATGCAATACTATAGTAAGTGGTTCACATTTGTGAACCACTTACTAAAGTTTTGCATTGACGCCTGCATATGGTGAGAATCAATTTCTCTGGCGAAGTGTTAACCATTCTCAGTTGTGAAACAATAACTTGAATGTGCAGACCATATGTGTAAGTGCTTGAGATGTATTAATAAACCCCCACTCTTATGTAAATAGTTGATTGTGAGCTGTAATAATTACACACTAAAAACAGAATTGAAGATTAGCAGCTATCAAAGAGTTTATTTAGGATAAAAAGACTTAGTACTGCCTTCTTCAACATGCCAGTGAGAATGATAGCCACAGTTGATTGAACTTGAACTTAAACAATATCCAGGGATCACTTTAAGCCTATTGATAATAGTTAGTTTTTGACAATGAATGAAAGACTTACTAACCCTTGCATATAACCCCTATGTAGGAGATTAAGAGAGCATAACCAAAGAGAAAGGAGAGGAAAAAAGGGAAGAAATAGAAATAGTAGTCACAAAAGGAAAATATTTGGATCTTGAGAGAAAGTGAAAAGAGGGGAAATGGTGAAAGAGAGGGAAAATGGTGATAGAGAGGGAAACAGGAAAGAGAGAAGGGAGAGAACAAAGAAAGGAATAAGGATAAGCTAAAAGGAAGATACAGAGAAAGGTAAATTTGTTGGGTGAGCGAGAGAGGGATAGAAAAAAAATATAAGGGACAGAGAGAGATGAAAGCAGAGAGTGAGAAGAGGGTAAAAGAGGGTAAAAGCGGAAAAGAGACAAACAGACAGACAGGAAGACAGACAGGAAGACAGGCAGACAGACAGACAGGAAGACAGACAGGAAAACAGACAGGAAGACTGATGGTCGGAAAAGAGGAGAGAAAGAGGGGAAAGTGAAGAGAAAATAAATGGAAAAATAGAGAGAAAGGAAAGTGCTTTTATATTGATTGGAGGATAGGAAAAGAAATATTTTCTTTTAAGTTTTCTGGTTATAAACAAAAAGCTGACGTAAAATCAAACTGCAGAATAATACATACATGATCTTAATAAAGGTGAACAGACATGTACCGGTAATATCAATTGGCATTCTAAACGTTATACAGCCAATGCCTCCTAAGTTGGCAAAATCATGTTATGAACTTTCAAGCCATATAATCTGTTTGTTGCGTGTAAATCTATTCCAAGTATTCAAATGTTTTGACTTGTAGAAAATTGTACAGAGGCGATTTTGAAGGGCATTCCATATTTGGATTGGTGTCATACGTGAATATTATTATTAAATCAGCCTGTGTTTTTGAAGAGAAAGGTTATCAGATATAACACCCTTTCATAATCCAGACAATGGCTGTTCTGTAGTCTACCTTTCAGGATTTCAAGCACTATTTGTAGAGGAACAAGGGCGAAGAAAAGCCACCTTTCAAATGAGATATTTCTTAAAAGCCATGCAGTTTCCCCAAAAATTCAAAGTCACGCCAGCTTTTTTGTTTCCAAATTCAGCATTTTCATCAATACATTTTCCTAAAAATCAATAGACCCCTTCCAAATTTAAGGGGGATAAACCCTGAAAACCATGCAGTCAATCCTACATTGTGGGTACTAAGTGGAATCATCTCATTGCAACCATTCTTAGCGCTACCCACAATAAAGGGTTAAGAGAAGAAATACAAAAAGTTTGCAATCAAAATATGATTCTAATCTTGCCCTCTGCTAATTGGTAAACTGTTTTTAACTTTTCTATGACGAAAACCTTTGCTGTTTTAGGCCATGAGAAATTTATATTGAATACCAACAGCATTGAGGTTTCATTAACCCTTTACCAAACACCAAATTTTCGACTGTCCCAAATTGAAAAAGTTTGCCGACAACATTAAAAATGTGATGAAATTGTAAAATAATCTTCTGATAAGGTAGATAACATTGTGGGAAAAGGAAGTATTGCTCGTTAAGAGCAATTTCTTCCTTTCCCACAATGTTTTCCAGAGTTGTCTGCAAGAAACTGTTGAAATGTTGTTATTGTCTGGTAATGGGTTAATGTAAAAAATAACAGATGGCAGTGGAAATGGTGATCTTATCTGGAGCTCTCTTCACACGCTACAAGTTAAATTTTGATAACTTGACAACTTTAACTTTGTCCTTGTCATCATATGTACTTATGATGAAATGCTGGACTAGCCAAGGTTATTCAGCCAGCTTTTGACAAATACAGATAGTCTGGTCTGTCAACTAAATGAATGTGGTCATAAACAATGCTTTATTCATAATCACACATAAAAAAAGCTTTCTATTCCTTTATGAGGAAAGTTTTCTTGACATATATCAAATCAATTTAGTAACTGGCATTCCTTAAGGCTAAACAGGGCCCTTTCATACTTTCTCACTTGTGTACACAGGCCTACAAAAGGCACCCATCCACATTGAAACTTTGTTTTAAACCATGCAACTTTTCTAGAACTTCAGTTACAACAGGTTTTTGGTTTTGCAACTCATCAAATTTTTTATATGTCTTTCCTTAAATTAACCTTAAATCAACAGATAAAAACATATTTATGATATAAGAAAAAAGCAATGTTCATTAAAATGTGACCTTTGTTTTGCTTCAAATTCTAAATTTTTTTTGGATACCAAATACAAATGATGGCCATGTCCCCTTCCAGTTACAAATGTCAGTGCAGCAGCAATCTGTTGAACAAATTGTGACAAAACGATTATAAGGAAAGTGTGTACTAAGTGAGAATATGTCCCAAAGATTTCAAGGTAATTATCTTTTTTTTCCAGTTCCTATTGGTAGCTTAAACACACAATTTACGTACATTCAATTCTTTGTAAAATGTATCAGCTGTAGAAAGAGTATATTCTGTGATGCATGTCTCAAAAATTTGCCCTCTATTTTTCAGTAGCTAACTTCAGAGACATTACAACATGATTTTACATAATATCATAGTAATGATACCATCTTTTTGATGGTTGATGCTTCTACAAATCTTACAGTTCTAAATTACTGAGTAGATGTGTTGAAAACATGTATCAAAAACTACTCTTGAATGATGGTATAACTCACAGAATACCCATATTCTT